>CM067364.1:12412000-12869500 GCA_034401795.1 Chaetoderma sp. LZ-2023a
TATATATAAATCGTGGCCTAGAATTTGAGAGAAAATCACATCATTTGCACTACTGGATATATAATATTAGCAGTGCGTATTGTGCTCTCTACGGAATATACGCATCGAAATCAAATTCCAGAAAAGCAGGACCATTTACAATTATCAAGCAGCTGTGGCCAAGCACAAACAGACTTAGTTGATTTGTTGGTTCATTAAGCAAATACGCCTGCTCATGCTGTATACTCTCCAGTTTTACATCTGAGAGGCAAACGCATTAACTATGGGCGATACAGGCTCGAGGAGGACGAGTTGGTTCATGCTAAACCCCGCCCGGTGACGATTCTATCTTCATGTGAGTTTTGCATAAGCAGCATGTACCATCCAGTCTAGGATGTATTGTGAACTGCTTTCGTGCATTCCTTCGATACCCATGTACATATATCAAAATGATGGTATCAGTATTTATATTATAATGTATCCATGACAATAGCAACGTTTACGATAGAGCAAGGGGCGCGCTTCCGTTCTTGTGTAACTAGGTTGCCAAATCGGTACTTCATCCATGAGTATCAACACATAGCCGATGTACTGTACATATTCAAGTTGAAGAGAGTTAATAGCCAGGTGACTGCTGAAGAACGAGAGCACTTAATCAGGAAACCCGTGTCAGGGACTAAGGATACATACATGCATTGTGCCGAGCTTGATCAACATATACTTCATTCTCTACCTATACATCCGTGCCAACAGCTTCCAAATATCACGACGATGGTGGAGATGCATTAAGTCCTACTGACGCTAACTTGTTTAGTAAATATCATAGCTATACACCTGTGCAAAAGTTAAGCACCACCCTATTTTTACGCACATGCGAGGGTATATTCATGTGCTATGAAGAAAGCAATAGCATAAACATTTATGTACCCATCCATCTTAGTGCAAGAGGTAATAATGCAACTAGAGGAATGCTGATTATGATGGTGGGGAAACACTGTATGTTTTTGTTTGAACTTGAAAACGAGGCATGAATATGGTTACGTTGACACAACTGACAACTATTGCCCTACAGTTGACACACGTGGCTAGATTGTCATTAATCGTGTCTGAAAACGAAGTTTAACATATGTGCACGAGTTTGAGACTGTCATTATTAATACCGGGTATATCCACCTTGTGCCTGGATGACGGCCTGGACACGATGTCTCATGCTGGTCACCAACCGACCGATACGCCATTGTGGTATTCGTTGCCATTCAAGATGGAGTGCGTCTGTTAATTCCTGTAGGTTCTGCACAGGAGGATCCCTCCTTCTCACCATGTTTCCCAGAATGTCCCAGATATGCTCAATAGGGTTCATGTCAGGGCTCCTTGCTGGCCATGGTAGGGTTTCGATGGCATTCTGGCGGAGGTATTCATGCACAGCTCTAGCACGATGTGGTCGGGCATTGTCATCCATGAATATAGGGTGGGTTCCAGGTGCATGATTTACAAAATGAGGGACCACAACTCTATCCAGTATGGAATCTTGATATATTTGTCCATTTAGTGTTCCAGGTACAGTCAACAGATCCAGCTTACAATCAAATGAGATGCACCCCCATATCATAACGGAACCTCCACCAAATGGAACTTCTTCCATGATGTTACGTTGGTCGTACGCCGTGCGTCTGGACCTCCATACACGAGTTCGACCATCTGTGGCATGAAGCAGGAACCGACATTCATCGGACCAGTGTACCCGTCTCCAGGATCTCATGTTCCAGTGTCTTCTTTCGTTGCACCACCTCAGACGCTCCTCTTTGTGGTGTGCAGTGAGGAGAGGATGTCTGCCAGGTCTCCTAGCTTTCATGCCAGCAGCATACAGTCTCCTTTTGACGGTAGACATTGACACTCTATTGCGCGTTTCCCATTGCTGGCTCAGCACTCTGCTGTTGGTGAATGGAGATCTCCTAACACGGCGTACTAGGGCTCGATCATCACGGGCAGTAGTCTTCTTCGGTCTTCCAGATCTAGGCCTGTCCTTCACCTCGTTAGTTTGCCCATGTTTTGCAATCAAACGACTGATTACAGTATGGTTACTGTTCAGCTGTCTGCCAATCTCTCTGCATGACATACCAGTGGTATGCATGCCCATGGTTTGCCATTTCACACGATCACTTAACCTTCGTCTTGCCATAGCGGTTCACAATCAAGAGCTAATTCTCTCTGTACAAATAAACCACGGTCATGAACACAAAATTCCTAATCTTGTCGCCTAAATCTGTATGTAATGTTCTACACCTCAAACTGGACTTTTACATAACTGAACACGTGTGCTGTTTCCCGCCACGCACGGACATCAAGCGGCGTGAAGTCATGCATGCATGTGCTTTCGTACTTGGAATTATGTCAGCTAACGCGGGGACAAAAAGTATGGCAGCCTAGTTGTACCATCATGTTTCTACGTTCTTTTGTTTTTGCTGGTGCTTATCTTTTGCACAGGTGTATACATACTTTAGAGGAAATCTACCCTCAGCTCACAATACCTATTTAGTTACAGCATGCCACACAACCATTACTATGCATGATATTTACACTTTTTTCTTATGCCGCTAACCTTATAATATCAAAATCTGGTCGAGCAGATCTATATATATGTTTATTGAATATCCATTTGCAGGCAAGAGATGAAGATTTTTGCAAATTGAGCGCTCAAATGAGTCGGTTATTGAGCCAGTCAATCTAAAAACATTCACCTTGCCTAAGACAGCCGGAGATGCCGGTTTTTGCCGGTTTCACGTTGAAATGGTTAAAGAATGAGATTACGGTTTTAAGGATTAACTGTTGGCATAGATATTCGGCCAATTACGCCTGCCATAACTCACTTTCCATACAATGAAAAACTCCAGGCCGTATAACACCATCATGTATAGTTTTTCAATGTGGTGTAAAGGCAACCATACAGGACTGATGTTGACGATATTGAAACTAATTTGACTTGCTGCTATTGTTGACCGGGAAATGCATGATATGAAATCTGTATACATGTATCTAAAAGCGCACTGTTGCATATTAGATTGGTATTCCGTTAACACATCTCCGTCTTTCATCCATATGGCATCAACAGCTCCAAGTCAAATTAGCTTCACACCGTTCAACATAAAGTTAATCAAATTGTAAATACACCAATGGCATACACTTAAGGCACGTGTGTGCGGAACCAGCACACCATTCGCTATTAGATCCATTTTAACAGTGACATAGCCAAGCAAGTATTGGCATACGATGCTTGATACGTGAGTGACAGCTGTGATTCATTCGTTGTCAATGCTCTTATGTAATGTTCTCAAGCGTCAGTTTTACAATGCATGCATGGCGTTTAATAATGTCAATGCCTTGCTCTTAAGAGTGACTTGCATGAAGCTGTACTATGAATGGTGTTCTACACCGAATAGCATATATGTATTAGTTTGGAGAAACGTATCATGAGTACACTAAATGATGAATAGTGTTACTGTTTGAATTCACTTCAATTTTTATAGACGTGAACATTCCATACCAATATCAACAATTTTCTCTCGATGTAGCCCAGACGCAGCCCAGCCTATATGGTGCTAATACTGGGAGCAACACATAAATAGCCAGACTGCAAACATTAAAGAACACTGCGCATATTTGGGAGGAAATACAGATTTAGAGTGCTGAAGGACCATCTATTGCGCTTACCTATGTACATTTGGGATTGGCAGATATGTGTAAATCAGTATGGGCCTTTGTACGCACATACACACGCACTCGCACATTTAGGTATGCATCGCCATGCATGCACGTGTGTCTTAGATTTGCGATAGCAGGTATTGGTCTTGAACGTGTTTAAGTCAACACACGTCGTTTATTGAT
The DNA here is from genome assembly GCA_034401795.1 of Chaetoderma sp. LZ-2023a. NCBI lineage: Eukaryota > Metazoa > Mollusca > Caudofoveata > Chaetodermatida > Chaetodermatidae > Chaetoderma > Chaetoderma sp. LZ-2023a. The sequence goes on from CM067364.1 coordinate 12,415,862, forward strand.
CCGCACGTGCTCTTAAGTCGGCCTGAAATAGCTCATAAGATTGGTCCATGAAATGACTAATCTCATAGCATCGGTTTGCAGTTGGCATATTTGCCACTCTCAGATATGGTGATGGTAGGATTACGTACCTATCTATAGTCACATCTGTTGTCAGACCACCATATTTAGTTTATACATATGGCTGCTCAAACAAGTCATAGTCCTGGAAACATACTCCAAGAACGAACTGATATCTGGCTATCACATTGATATTGATTGCTTTCTTTGTTCAGTGCACTGACTTTGAACAAAACTGTCACATTAGTTCCTTTTCTCCTTTAGCCGAACATTGATTTCCATCTAACTTAATTTTCCATCCCGATATTCATGTAAATAAAGCTTGGTTACAGCCTTTTAATGTTGTTCTTTGTGGGTGACACTTTTACTGCGAAGACGAAATACGCATTAAATGCGTGGCTTCTCTTATTTATAGGTGTCAACAAGTGAGACATTGGATGCATTCAGTCTGTCCAATATAGAGCCATGCTCCATTTTTTCTTATTCAGTTGGTTCATCGACGTTAGGGTACTTGCATACATTATATCATGTGATTGTTTATCGGTGATGACAATTCTGCTGTGCAGACAAAATACATATAACCTACATGGCTTCTCTTATATCTAGGTGACCACTAGCGAAACATATGGTGCATCCATTCCGACCATTATAGAAGTAGGCACCGCTCTTCGAAATCATTTGGTTCATCAACTGAATGACAAACCTGTAAAAAATGAAAAGTGATTATTCTGTTGTCAGCAATATTCCTTACATTAAAGAATGACTAAGCAGTTACGCCTGATATGCTGATTATCCGCAATGCAATCCCTAGAAGTAATAATCAATATTAAACGGTGGATATCAGTCATTAAATGCAGAAGATATTGGGATAATGTGGAATATCTGACAGCTTCAAACATAACCCCCCACCCCCCATTGCATGCTGCATCCTTTACTTTGAACGTTATCTGCCCGACGACATTCAGGGTTAATTACAGGTAGGTATGAATAGGGTGCACATTTCCATCGTGCGAGCGTGTGAGTATGGCTTCCGAAATTGGTTCTGTGATTGGCATCTTAAATGTCTCATTTCACAAGCCAATTACATTGGTGGGTTTCAGTTCAGCCCCTTAGGAGTGATGACCTGAGTGAGGAGTGCATCGGTACCAGGAGTTACCCTCCTCGGAGAGAGACAGTGATAGTTGAATGTGTGTGTGTGTGTATGTCCAACACGCAACACCTGCCTTTGTTGTGGTCTTGAGCAATGCGCATTTGCAGACCAAAAGAAGGCTGTTGTGAAAATGTGTTGCTGGAATGACTGGCTCGATAATCGATCCTGTGATTCCAGCTGCTAATTTTCAAAATAGTATTCACGAAACAATTTTCGAGACCAAATTCGATTATCCAAGCTTTAAATTGTAGTGCTTTTCATACAAAACAGACACGAACCGACTAAAGTGGCACGAGACACACATTGCGCAGTATACGCGGCAAAGTAACCGCCATACATGTAATGACTGCTTACCAATCTGCAGGGTAGGTAGAATATAGTACTCGCTAGAAACTAGCTAGTTGTTAATCCTGATGAATGCCAACCGATACAATGAAGTCAGAATTCATTGTATGGAAACCATAGCACAACATCCAACAGCAAGAAGCGAATTTTAGTCTCTGCCAATTATCAACAAAAGTAATAATTGCAAACTAATGAAGGTCGAGGTCCGCTGGAAACTTTACTCACTCGAACTAGTGCCTGACAAGATCAGTCTGTGTTAGGGAACGTGTTCATAACGGCCATTAATAATCATGGCCAGACAGTGTATGGACAACAGGTACTTACATATAGAGAGAAGCAGTTCCTCTAGGCCATTATCCAACATTACGAAAGCGATGGACCCCATACACAACATTAGCATGTAGAATTTATCTACCTGAAAGAACATATTTTCAATTCAATGAATGTTACTACAGTTTCTAAAGATTTTACATAAATCGATCAAGCAAAAGTAAAATATGAAGCGTTTGAGAGCAGTATACATCTTGACAGGTTATGAAAGGCGACACCGCAATGCGGACCATCGTATAAATAGTGTCACATGTTGCTAACTGCATACCGTCACCGCATGAGGGGCAAACGAATATTTCTATGACATAACCAATTTGCCAACCTGAGTTTAGTGACACAGCTACTTTCACAGAGTCGGGTGTTTTTTACAGCATTGAGAGTTATTTAATATTAGCTGAGTTCGGCTTCATAAATCAGACGCTTTCTTCATGCACACAAATATGGCCTGCCAGTTACATATGTCAGGGGCAAAGCAATGCTGACATGAAGGCCATCACTACGTAACGTTTGTCTAACCCACTATTCCTGATGCTGTTGTTGGATAGAAATAGCGACGACGACGGCAAGAGTAAAATTGATAACATGATTTATCACAACCTAATTGAGAGAGAAAGAGAGACAGATAACGAGCGAGCAAGGGAGGGAGTGCGTGTACGTGTGCGTGTGTGTTTACGTGTGCTTACATGTGCGCACTAGGAAAACCATCCATAAAGGCTATGACAAATATCGCATATACAGATGTTGGACGATCGATCCCTCACAATTTAATTTAGCCACCTTAGAGAAAAGTCGGAATTTTTCTCTACGCAACGGCCAATAGTATTTACAAGGTGCATAATCCTTGTCATGCAATAATGAGTCAGCGTGATAGTCTATACTAGACATTAATGTCAATATGCAATGACCTGCTAGAGTTCACTTGCACAGTTCAACTCTTGAACAGTTCTACATTTACTAATATACATATTTGCTTAAAGTCAATCTCCACCGGACTTGTGTGAACCTGGGCATGCTATCTCAGTGTGATCCACGAGCGCGTCCTGCATGACTACGCGTATGTCTGCCATGATCGCCGTGAGCCAACAGAGTGATGAGCCGTCTGATCAAGACGGAAACACTACCTCGTCGTCACGTAGAGCAGTTTCAGACATATCCTCAAGTGTCTGTATATGGCTGTTGTCCAGGGGGTCTAGCTTCTGGCTAGATATCATGCTTGCCTGTGGTGAGCATCTCTTGGGTATGCTATGCAAACTAACATATGCTATGGGGAGAGCCAATTTGGTGGCGCATTGGGCTCACTCACAATTCCCACACAGTACCGGCACGGCATGCTGCAAGCTTCCGAGATGGTCCAGCCTGCCAGCCAAGCTATGTGAACTGATAGGCAGAATGTGTGATGGCAACAAGCGGCAGCTACACAGGCAGCACAACTGTTACAATCAAGACTGCGTGCCATGGTGGATCATGACAAGAATATACACGTCATATTTGCTCAGAAAAATAACTACAAAACAGGCCTACTCGGAGCCACACAGATATCTTAAAATGCGAATTTAAGGCAGCAATCGTGTGGTGTGAATGGCAGCTGTGCGACTGGAATCCGAAACATAGACCAGCCAACAAATTGAAGAAAGAAGAAGGACGTGTAGCCACCGGGAGCATTAACAAGTTGGAGTATATTTACTAAAAAGCTGCCTGTCTGAATACATATATACTTCGCACTATTGACCTTGTTTAAATTGCCCCACCCGCTCTGGGCGTGTCTGAGCGGGATATAATACGGTCATATATGTGTTTACTATTTATCATATCGTATGTCAAGATTTCGTATGCGCCTCTTCTGCACTGCATGTGTAGCATGTCCAGTAAACCAAATACATGTATACTGATTTAGACCAGTCTCGGTATTTCTAACCGGATAGTAATTTAGAATTGGAAAGGAAATTACACCGCTTGCTCTACTTGATACACGATATTAGCGCTGTGCAGGGCATTCTAGAAGGAATAGAGAGATCTAAATCAATTTCCGCAGAGAGTGGGCATGTCCTTGCCTATCTGATGTGGTCATGCGCATTAAGATTTAGTCAATTTTTTGGTTCATTTAGCTAATAAAACTGACCCTGTTTTCTTTCTCTAGCATTACATCCCACATCTGCAGCCCACAGGTGCTAGCTAGCAGGGGGTATTGGACATTGCCTTCTCTAAGCGGGATTGTTACCAGCTGAGTTAAGAAAAAAGTGGTTTCTGACCAACTCCATTTTATACCGATTCTACTAGTGTTTGAGTGCGCTTGCGTGCGTGTGTGCGTACGTATGTACGCGCGTGCGTGCGTACGTGGATGTGTATGTGAGTGCGTGCGTGCGTGCATGCGTGTGTGTGTAATATCGCTTACCAACCAATAATTACGGTTCCTGTTCCTGGCCCGTTGTGCATAGTGGCTGTCATGGCACATTGCACGTGTCCCAATGCATGAAATCATATTTAAATACCTGTGCAAATGTTAAGCACCAGCAAAAACAATAGAACGTAGAAACATGATGGTAAAACTAGGCTGCCATACTTTTTGTCCCCGCGTTAGCTGGCATAATTCCAAGTACGAAATGCACATGCATGCATGACTTCACGCCGCTTGATGTCCGTGCGTGGCGGGAAACAGCACACGTGTTCAGTTATGTAAAAGTCCAGTTTGAGGTGTGGAACATTACATACAGATTTAGGCGACAAGATTAGGAATTGTGTGTTCATGACCGTGGTTTATTTGTACAGAGAGAATTAGCTCTTGATTGTGAACCGCTATGGCAAGACGAAGGTTAAGTGATCGTGTGAAATGGCAAAGCATAGGCATGCATACCACTGGTATGTCATGCAGACAGCTGAACATTAACCATACTGTAATCAGTCGTTTGATTGCAAAACATGGGCAAACTAACGAGGTGAAGGACAGGCCTAGATCTGGAAGACCGAAGAAGACTACTGCCCGTGATGATCGAGCCCTAGTACGCCTTGTTAGGAGATCTCCATTCACCAACTGCAGAGTGCTCAGCCAGCAATGGGAAACGCGCAATAGAGTGTCAATGTCTACCGTCAAAAGGAGACTGTATGCTGCTGGCATGAAAGCTAGGAGACCTGTCAGACGTCCTCTCCTCACTGCACACCACAAAGAGGGGCGTCTGAGGTGGTGCAACGAAAGAAGACACTGGAACATGAGATCCTGGAGACGGGTACACTGGTCCGATGAAAGTCGGTTCCTGCTTCATGCCACAGATGGTCGAACTCGTGTATGGAGGTCCAGACGCACGGCGTACGACCAACGTAACATCATGGAAGACGTTCCATTTGGTGGAGGTTCCGTTATGATATGGGGGTGCATCTCATTTGAGTGTAAGCTGGATCTGTTGACTGTACCTGGAACACTAAATGGACAAAGATATCAAGATTCCATACTGGATAGAGTTGTGGTCCCTCATTTTGTAAATCATGCACCTGGAACCCACCCTATATTCATGGATGACAACGCCCGACCACATCGAGCTAGAGCTGTGCATGAATACCTCCGCCAGAATGCCATCGAAACCCTACCATGGCCCTTGCTAGCCCTGACATGAACCCTATTGAGCATATCTGGGACATTCTGGGAAACATGGTGAGAAGGAGGGATCCTCCTGTGCAGAACCTACAGCAATTAACAGACGCACTCCATCTTGAATGGCAACGAATACCACAATGGCGTATCAGTCGGTTGGTGACCAGCATGAGACATCGTGTCCAGGCCGTCATCCAGGCACAAGGTGGATATACCCGGTATTAATAATGACAGTCTCAAACTCGTGCACAGATATTAAACTTCGTTTTCAGACACCATTAATGACAATCTAGCCACATGTGTCAACTGTAGGGCAATAGTTGTCAGTTGTGTCAACGTAACCATATTCAGGCCTCGTTTTCAAGTTCAAACAAAAACATACAGTGTTTCCCCACCATCATAATCAGCATTCCTCTAGTTGCATTATTACCTCTTGCACTAAGATGGATGGGTACATAAATGTTTATGCTATTGCTTTCTTCATATCACATGAATATACCCTCGCATGTGCGAAAAAATAGGGTGGTGCTTAACTTTTGCACAGGTGTATATATCAATGATTATATAAACGTTAACACGCGGTTGCGCTTAATTAAAAAAAATAGTTCATGTATGGTCAATTGAATTTCTCGCCTATTTATAATTAAGATTCAAGTGGCCGGTAGATATGCAGGCAGATACATAAAACCCTAACTTGCTGTGATGCCATCGCAAGCATGATACCATGGGGAAATACAAAGGAATTGATTCATCTGGTGTGCGTTCGGGAGCGTGTTCAGTTCACCGAACATTTGTTTCGTTCACACGTTAGCTTCAGCAACCTAAATTATGCGCGCTCCTGAACACACATCTGATGTGTCGCCGAGATTTTGCTGTGGGAAAGAACAAACGGACTTAGTCGATGTGTTTTGTTATTAAGGTAACACGCCTGCCAATGCATTATACTCTCCAGCGTTACATCTGAGAAAAATACACTACCTATGGGTGATAATGACGAGTATAGATAGCGATGAGTGGCCTTGCGCTAAATCTAGCATGGGATGATTCCATATTCATGTGAGTATTGCTCACAACATAGCATCACATCTCGTTCTGTGTAGGGGAAATAGTGATACAATTTGCAAATTCAGTCCATACATATGCATTTCTATTAACATAATCGAATCACTAGTTATACTGCAATGTATCTGGGACAACACCAGTGGTTAATGTAGAGGTAGAGAAGCGGTGTGTTTTTTATCTATTCAAACGTAGGTGCTGAATTTGGACTTTAACTATTGCTATGATAAGACTGGCAATGTAAATCGTATGTTAGCAATGGGGAGATGGCTCAAGCGCATGTTGTCACAATACAAATACGTCAATTCTTAGTCACACTCAAAATATCTTCTAGTAAAATTATCAAAGTAGTTTGAACATATTCAACATCATTCATGCACAAGTGTCTTAACACTGTGCCATTGAAGATTCATGGGGAAGAGGGTTAATACACGTGTGACTGCTGAAGTACGTCATCACTGAAGAAGCCTACGCCGAATGATAGATACATATCTTGAGACCAGGCCAGCAATAGTATAATACATACGAGCTGGCATCAGTTTAAACAATGCGGTTCGCCTCGGGAAAATACACATCCATTCTTAATAAATTCTTATTAAATTCATAATTCTGTCACGGGGGGGGGGGGGGGGCGTGGCACATTGAAACCAGGCAAAGTGCACACACATCCACCGCATTATCCATATTTCAAACATATTTACGTTTCGGGAGTGTTTAAGCTTCACAATTTCCAGCTGAAGATTCATCAACCTGTCCAATAAACCTAACAACTTACATTCATCGATCATATTCCTTCAACAGCTCATTCTAGCTATCGCTGTAAGTGAGCTTAATCAGGAGACTCGTGTCAGGGGTTAAGGAAATACGCATGCATTGTGACGAGCCTAATCAACACATACTTCATTTTCTATCTATACATCAATGTCAACACCTTTCCAATAGTGCAATGCTGGTGGAGGGAGGGATTAGTCAGATGATGGGATATGGTATGCATAGGCGATGGTCATTGAGCGCTACATAACCTAAATAGTTTAGTGGTTATTACGGCAGCATACTTTAGAGGAAAACTACCCTAGCGTTATAATAGTTATACAGGTGTTACATAATATTGCTATGCGTGATATCCTTATGCCGTTAACACATTAATCAGTGAATGTGGGTTTTTTAAATCTAAATATTTATTTGCAGGATAAAAGAATACTATTTTTTGCAAATTTTCCAGTCGAATGACTAATTCGCTTATCGCGCCAGTCGAATAACAGTAGAACATTTTCTAAAATTAGTACTTTTCTATTGGTCTAAAAATGGACATTTCCCAAGCCCAGCGCAGAGACGGCTCTTCTCCAGCTTCGCTCTGAACGGATTAAAGAAAGAGATCGGTCCATACGGGTTGCTATGACTTACTTCCCATAAAATGCGACATAGTCCAGTTTGTTTTCCTGTGTATATGCTCATATAAACATGCATATAGGTGCCATCTCTAGTTCAGCAATGTGGTGCAAACGTGCACATACAGGATAGCGGTTGACTAGTTTGATACTAATTTTACTTGATGCTGCTGCTAACATAGGCGACACAACATTCCAGTCAAATTACCTTGAAGGTATTCAGGACAATTATTACATATTACACAGACGCATACATGACATTGCACACCATCGCCTGAGAAGATACAGTGGCGGCAACAAAGTTCGCAAACAATTTGATGCTAAAAAGCATCCCATTATACTACGGATAAAGGAATGCCCGAAAAATGCACACTGTATAGCATTATCTAACAGTCCAATGCAGCGTGTGAGATTAGATTCGCAGTCCTTTAACACATAGGTGTGTTAATCTCTATGGCAGCAACAGCTCCTCGTCAAATTGACTTCATAATAACCAATGTAATGTGTACTTGTTGAACGAACCTATACCACCTACTACAACAGTTTGCCTATGCCATGAACAATTAAGTATTGGCATATGATGCCAGATTTGTGAGTGGCAGGTATTATCCATCAGTTGTTCATGCACTTATATACTGACCTCGTTCGTTCTCACTACAATAACACTATTATGTATTGATCTTAACAATGTCTCATATGATATCATCATATGCACGGTATTATATACCTAATGGAATGCATGTAGTTGTTTGGAGAAATTTACCAGGAATACACTAAATAGTGAATAGTTTTCGCCTTGGTTCATTAGGATATGGATCATCGTGTGTCGAATGTCAGAAAATTGAACATGGCATAGCAATATCAACGATTGCCTCCACAGTGCCGTCTCTGTGATGCTAATATTCAGATATGGCAAGAACATAAATAGCTGTGCTACACACACTAACGAGCGCTGCACACACATGCTGGTTACTTCTTTAAATCTGCACGCGCATGCGCTCAGGCATATATGCGTGCCCATGTGTGCTAAAACGTAAGAAGTGTTTTGCTGACTGGCCAAATTGCTGTATATAACATCAATAGATCCAGATAAACATAACATCAACATTTCCATTGCCTTTCGTTGTATGTGTGTCTTGGCATGGAGACTGGTAGTATACGTTTCGAAAGTGTTAAAGTCAACACACATCTGTTATCCGATCCACAATGATACCTAAGTCGACATGACATAGTTCATGAGATTGGGGTATGAAATGACTCATTTCGGACCAACAATTTTCAGTGGGCATATTTGTTACTCTCGAAAGATCGTCATTGTATGCATGAGTAACTGTATTCATAATAACATCTCTTGTCAGACTAGCGGATTGCGTTTATAGACCGGTTTGATATCCGGGTATCATAATGATATGGATCGCTTTCCCCGGTCAACGCACCAACCTTGAAAAAATCGTCACATCAGTTCGTTTCTCTTTTCGTCGAACATTGCAGTGTATCTAACTTAATTCGGCAGTCAGCTAAGTGTATTCCTGTAAATAAAGCTGGGTTAAATCCTTTGGATTTTTTCTACAATTCTACTGCATAGACGAAATACGCATTACCTACACGGCTTCTCTTATTTCTAGGTTAGAACTAGCGAGTCACAGGCTGCATTCGGTCCGGCCAATTTAGAACTAGGCACAGTTCTTCTTATTGGGTTGGTTCTCCGACGTTTCAGTAATGAGAACAATTAGATGAAGATTCGGAGACTGTGACATGCCGCAAAAGAATAGTGTTTTATCTCGTTATCCGCTAAATGTTCACTCACATCCAGCTACAATAAGTAGTATGGTATCCGAAGTTGTTCCTTTGGTTGACATCTAAAATGGTTCTATTGTATAGGTGTCATTCACACCAGATGTTGGCTGCGGTTATTTCAGCAGATTAAAAGTAATGGCTTGAGTGAGTGCATCGGCACCATGCGTTCTCCAGTGTGGACAAAAACAGCATTGGAGAAATGTGTGTGTGTGTGTGTGTGTGTGTGTGTGTGTGTGTGTGTGTGTGTGTGTGTGTGTGTGTGTGTGTGTGTGTGTGTGTGTGTGCATGGCCAAAACTCAACGGGGAATTGTGATATGCCAGTCACATATATGACGCCACAATCAAATGGGGCACATGTTAGCTGACCTCAGAATCAAAATGATGAGGCCCCGTCACGAAAATATATATGTCTGTTACGAAAGTGTACCAATGGAATGTCTTTGATGAATTTACAATTTGCTAAACAGTCAGTAGACTATTTTGAAACTAATTTGAATGGACGTTGTTTCTGCCAAATTAGTTTCAATGTCTTTAACAGCGTTCCTGTACAATTAATGGTACTTTGAATGTGATATCCTTATGTAGGTACTTCGATTGAAAAACGAACTTGAATACATTTCTCAAATGGCAAATGGGACGTACCCACATAACACGGAACTAATATTATCCATTAGCTTTCTCTGCAAATATACCACCCCAGGCTATATCATGAACTTCGGATGGCGAAGTTACATTTTCAGTGACGCAATTTAAGTGGAATTGCTATTGTCATGATCCCTCAGTTCCAATGGTACCTGGTTATATCATTGAATTTAAAGTTTGACAGCTCTATTTCCATTCGGTTATTATTCCCAGGTTGGATATACAAACAGGGATGGAAATTAGCACTAACTAGCTAACTCGATGCTAGTATAAAGTTACCAGGGCAAGTACTATGCATGATGGACCAGCCCGATGGACTCCTAACAACCTTGTAATAGCAAAGTCGGCCGGAAATGCCATCTGATGTGATCCAGAGAAATGTGCAATTGCAGACCAAGAGAAGACTATATTTGAAAATGTACATCTGGAATGACTGTTTCGATAATCTGTCCAGTCATTCCAATCTTATATTGTCAAAATACTCTGTTCTTGGTCTGCAAATGGGTATTTTCTGTGACAAAATTGAAATTGTCTATAACCAATGTGATCGTCAACCCAGTTCTGCTATGTTTCAAACAAGATAGAACTGAATAGGACAAAGTGGCAGAACTCCACCATTTACTAGTATAAGGGCTAGTAAATAAATAGTAGAGCTAGTAGAATATAGCAATCAGTATAATTGCTGCTGGGCAATTGCCCATCATGAGTAAAGTCAAGGTCCTACACATGTCAGAATTCAATGTCGTAGCTTTGGTAACCGCAGCACACCATGCGATAACATGGTTGACATTTTGATACATTTCAAGTGGTGCAGAAAGCAATGATTTCAAACATGAGTCGATGTTCTCTGGAAAGATTGACGACTCATACGTGCGCTTAGCAAAGTAATGCGATGTAAGGGAAACAGCCAATTGGGCATGAAGAGAAACAGTTCCTCTAGGCAATGTATTATTCAGATCTGCCAGTCAAGTATATGATGTCATAATCAATTACGTCACATGTAACCTGGTGTCAACTTTTAATGTACATAAATACTCCGTAGTGAACCTGGACCAGTTCTGTATCTGTACGAATTGTATATCTTTATTATGTAATGCACATATTGTTGAATATTTTGAATCTAATTTGACCGAGTGTTGTTGCTGCAATAGGCAGCAAAAGCTATATGTAGCAAAATCTCAAAGCCTAATTAGTTTAAAAAAAATCAACATGTTGGTTGCATAAGTACCATGAAATGTAAATTCTAGGATGTCAGGATTTAAAGTATATAAATCGATCTCTACACGATGGGCGGTGAATAGTTAAAAGTGGATTCATCAATTATCAGAGATTATAGGTTATGAGTCGATGGATCCCATACACATCATTCGCATTTGGAAATTACCTAACTGAACAATTTTCATCCCATTTGACCCGGTGCTGTCTCTGCAGGTTTTACGTACTTTGGTTGATCAAAGCGCATATTGAAGCCTTTGAGAGCGGTATACATTGTGCAGCTAACTACATAAATGTACCGCATGAGGGTCAATGGGATACTTTTGGAGCTTAACCGATTTCCAAACCGAGTTTAGTGACCAAGTTGCTTTTAGAGAATCGTGTATGTTGCACATCATAGAGAGTTATTCTATTTTAACGGAGTCTGTTTTCCGATTGGCCTCTAGGTATGGCATCGGTACACCTCGCGACACATGTGCCAAGCTATGGCGATAACTGGCAGGCTACAATTGATGATGTCAGTGAACTACTCAGAAAGTGTTGGTAATGCACCGATTTGCTTTACCATGCTGAGCCGGTACACCATCTATAAAGACGGGCCTGGGGTTGGGGAGGGGCTGTGGTAGGAGGGGTGTAACTGACAATGGAGCATATCATATTGCGTGCGTGCGTGCGTGCGTGCGTGCGTGCGTGCGTGCGTGCGTGCGTGCGTGCGTGCGTGCGTGCGTGCGTGCGTGCGTGCGTGCGTGCGTGTGTGCGTGCGTGCGTGGGTGTGTGTGTGTGTGTGTGTGTGTGTGTGTGTGTGTGTGTGGAGGCAATCGTTGTATCAATGCAAAAGACTTGTGACTCGTCAGAAGCAATGAGCTCTCTTGTGTGTTAGTGGTGGCGTAGCCTATGGTGGGCATGTAGGTCATGGTGCTGCTGGCGGTGGTGCAGTTGGTGGTTGTGGTCGTCGTGATGGAAGTGCTGCCAACGTGGCGGTGTCAACGTGTTGCGCTTGTGCTGCTGCTGGTGGTCGTGCTTCGTCGTCGTCGTCGAAGGTTGGTGTTGTTGTTGTTGTTGTTGTTGTTGTTGATGCTGTTGTTGTTGTTTCCGGTGTGGCTGTGGTCGTGGTGGCGGCTGCATCGTCCTGTTGTTGTTGCTGCTGTTGCTGGTCGTCGTCGCCGTCGGTCTCAATGCACAAAGAAAGAGGTCCGTATAGTATTGCGATTGTATAGAGCTGATTCAGGTGTAGAGATGCATTACTATTTTAATGACGATTAGCTTGTGATAAATTATGTGATTAATTACCCTCTATAATAAAATAAAGCCAGAATCTACTAATTAAAATATGCATGAGATTAGATACATCGGGCCATAACCTTTATTAATTTACACAGATTTAGTCTTCGACGTTGTCAGCGTCGCCATTCATCGTCGTCCATGTTGCTCACGTCGTCCATCTCGCTGTTGGTATCACCGTCGTCGTCGCCGTCGCCGTCGTCGTTGAGATTGTTCTTGGTTATGTATGTGCTATGTTTTGTACAATTCAGTTTTCACTTACCGACGTTTGCTTTTTCAGATATATTGAAAATGAACAACCTGCCGATTATTATAGTAATAGCATTCCTCACAATCCAGGGCAATTGACTCAGTGGATTGGACTGGCGGTGACATTCGTCTGCTTATTAAAATGTTCAATACCAAATATTCTTCGATTAGCTCGTTATCAATCACAATGCACCCATAATTTAAGCATCGACAACATGCGTAATATTTTGCCAACAGCATGCGTTGATGTCTATCCACTCTAAAGAGATCAGTCTTAGACATATCAAGAAGTGTCGGCAGATTGCCATTGCCCTGTGGCTCAGCCACACCGCTGACAATACAGACGAAATATCGGTCGTAGCATGATTCAAGCTGTAGAGTTGGTGCAGGCTGTCAGCCAAGTTCTTTTGACGCCATTGATAGGCGTGACAGCAAGTGGAACGTACCCAGGATTCATAATTATCACCATCAATGTTGCATGGCATGACGGCTCACAACCGCACAGAACACAGCACAACACATTAACGACAGCATTGTCCTTCTCAGAAGAGCACAGCTGTCAACAAAATGCCATTTTAAGACAGCAATGTCAGGGCGTGTGTGGAACCTGTCCAGCCTGATCCCGAACTATATGGCAACAAATCAATTGCTGAGAAAAGGCAGACGAGGAGCGGCATTAACATGGTGGAAGATATCTAAACGTAGCGGGCCTGCATGCTTCCAGAAATACTGCGACCCACTATATGTTAACACTGTTTAATCTTCTCAGCCCGCCTGCGCCACGCCGCATCAGGTGGTGATACTATTTAATACCGTCATATATAGTGATGGATAACGAATAGTCAACTAAATACATGTATTAAACAAGTTCATACTCCCACATGCCATACTCGCGTATGGTTCTGCGCTGCGCTGCAAGTGTAGTATTCCAGATACTCCAAGTCCATGTATTTTCATTACTCAAGATGCAATGGCACCAATGTGCAGGTATTGTTACAGCACTTGTGGCCAGTATCAGCATTTCTTACTGCATTGTGATTTAGAATTGGAGAGGAAATCACCCTGTTTGGTCAACTGGATACAGCATATTAGCGCTGCGCGTTACGGTCCATATGGAATACATACATCTACAGCAATTACCGCAGAGAGCGCAACCTTCCTTTGTGGCCATGCACAAAAAGACCGTTCATTGAGCTAATAAACCTACTCATGTGTTCCTTTCTCCAGCATTACATCTGACATCTACAAGCATTAGCAAGGGGCATTGGACATGGAATTGCCTAAGCCGAATTATTACTAGCACAGTTCACAAAGAGTGGCTTTTGATCAACTCTATTTTGGAGCGATTCACTTTCTGTGTGTATGTCGCTCACCAACCAATACTCGCATTTTCTGCCTGCTGGCTCGTTGCGGGTATGGTAACTGCCATGGCTAGTGTCCAATCATGGTCTCATATTAAAATATATTACTGATTACCTGCACCGCTAAATGCATGACTTAATGGGATCATGGAGTAATGTTGTTGTTGTTGTTGTTGTTGTTGTTGTCGTTGTTGTTGTACTTGTTGTTAAGACATTGATCGGTTGAACTGGAGAGATCTTATCCAATCCTGGATGAACTGTTGCCCATCCAGTCACAATGACGTAGACACACTGTGTGACCAACAGCTAAAAGGAAATCATAACAGCTGTCAGCAAAATTGTCTCTATAATAGATACGATCTTCTCAAAACATGTATTGCTCTTTGTCTGTGACGTCCCGAAGATGTCTATACATTTTGGGGTCAAAAGGTAAAGGGAACAGTAACAGCTTTCAGCAACATCATTTACAAACTAGACACATTTTACCCCACGGCAATTCGCTTAAAACTATACTAGCAACGCGGGTATTGGACATACGTATACTTGTTTTATAAAAGCTTTTAGTGTTTAAAATTAATTAATAATAAGTTTGTTTTTATTTGCCATTTGAATTCCACACATAACTCAAATATAGATTCCAGAGATAGGTACATATGTGCGTTGCTATCGTCATCTCGAACACGTTTACACTCTTTCAACAATGTCTCGCCAGCAACTTGATAGATATATTTTAAATGGATACATCGTTTCTGTCACGCAACTATTTCACGTCATACTCAAATACAACACTTGTTAGCTGATGTCACAATCAACTTGATGCAGCTATGTCACATAAATCGAACAGTCCATCACGAATGGATTGTATGTTTTTGATGGATTTACAATTTAATAAAAAGTATATTTACTATTTTAAAACGACTTTGACGTGATGCTCCATCTACCATTTACATTGACCGTGGTCATCTGAAGTTATCCGCGCCAGACTATTGACAGTACTACTTCTTACTATTACTTCGTACTGGGTATGTCGGTCTATTTCACAAGCGGGATGATCAACTTCGTCATTTGCGTAGTTGGTATGAATTGTGACGGCATACAACGCGTCCCTGTCTAGCAGGTCCCAGTCGCGCCACGTGTATCTGCCCTGAAAAGGCATTTTGCAGATTTGTATGTGGCCCTGAAAAGGGCGATTTTGTAGCTCTGATACAGGCCGTATTTAGTAGTTGCTTTTTATTGGTGTGGGGCTCTTATTGCTGTTGTCCTCGACTCGTCACTTGCGATATGGTTGACGGCGACTTGTTGTGTTCATATCTGGCAGTGGATCTATATAGCCTACCAGGCAGTCTGGACCTTCTCCAAGACACGTAGCAAAACAAGCTGATTTCGTCTGGATACTGGACGAGCTCAGTGTGTGACGTTGTTGGCTCACATATGTAGTAGACACAGAGGCTATTAATCACTGGTACAAGAGTTATGAGACTGGGCAGCACACTCCTAAGGAGACAGGCATCTGTAAATCATGGCTCACTGACAGATACAAAACTGGCCAGCAGTGGTGTCATTTGTGAAGCTGTACGGCTGGAATGATCTATGCCAATGGTATGTGAGCCCTTTACAGATATTTATATTTAATCGTGGCCTAGAATTTGAGAGGAAATCACATTATTTGCACAACTAGATATGCAATATTAGCAGTGCGTATTGTGCTCTTTAGGGAATATACACATAGAAATCAAATTCTAGAAAGCAACAGGCCGTTCCATTATCGACGAGCTGTGGCCAAGTGCAAACCGACTCAATGGATTTGTTGATTCAGTAAGCACATACGTCTGATCTTAAGAGTGCCGTGCATGAATCGGTCCTATGAATAGTCTTCTACACCTTATAACATACATGCTTCAGTTTGGAGAAATTTACCAAGAATACACTCAATATTGAATCGTGTTGCTGTTTTAATTCACCTCAAATGTTATACACGCGAACACTTCATATCAACGAGTTTCTCTAGATGTAGGCCAGAACTAACCTGTCTGCAATGTTAGTATTGAGAGATGTCAAGGACAGCATAGCGGACTGCACACATTAAAGAACAATGGGCACAGTTGGGAGGAAATGCAGAGTGCTGATGAACCATCTATTGAGTTCACATATGTACATTTGGGAGTAGCTGATATGACTGAATCATTGTGTTCCTTTACACGCACATACTCGTGCGATTATGCACGCAACACCTGTGGCAAAAATATATGGCATTCTATGTAATTGCATCGAAGTTGGTGCCGTATATGGCAGCATTGGTTCCAAGACAAATCTACGTCAACCTGTTCAATGGCTTGCATATACGTTTGTCTTAGAATTGTGGGCATTAGTTGTGCATGCGTTGAAGTAAACCCACATCATTTGAGCGTGGCGCTAACGGACAGCATTTTCTGACTTCCAAACACACATTGTTTCGTGTAAATGTTTCTCTTGAGCCGTCCACGTGCACTAATTCACCAAGCAAATGCGATGAGTAATCTCAAAGCATCGATTTACGGTGGGCATATTTGTCACTCTCCAAAAATGGTTGCAATAGGCATGGGTAGCTATTTATAGCCATGTATGTGTACAGACCACTATACTTAGTTTATAGAAATGACTTCTCAACCAATTCATAGTCCTAGCAAAAATAATCCGAAAACAGGCTGATATCTGGGTATCACATATCCCATTGATATGGATCGCTGTATCCAGTCACCGCACTGACCTTGGACGAAATAGATCACGTCAGTTCTGTTCTCCTTTAGTCGAACATTGATGTGCATCTAACTTAATGTTCCAGCCAACTAAGCGTTATCTACGTGGCTCCTCTTATTTCTAGGTGACAACGCGTGAGACAATGGATGTGTTCAGTCTGTCCAAAATAGAACCATACTCCATTTTTCGTTTTCAGTTTGTTCATCGACGTTAGAGTAATGACAGCAATTGGACCGTGAATTGTATATCCACCTCGGCACAGAGACTGTGACATGCGGCAAAAGAAACGTGTATTGTCTAGTTTTCAGCTTACCTTTCACTCACATCTCGCTAGAATAAGACTTCGATTTAATCATGAATTACAGAACCAGAAAAAGGAAAACTGATTCTTATTTTGTCAGCAATATGCCTTGCACTCAGGACTAACTAATCATTTACGTCCGGTATACCGAGTATCCACAAATCTATCACCAGCATTAATAATTAATATGTGAATACAAATCATCAGATGCAGAATATAGTAGGTTAATATGGCATATCTGAGAGATTCAAACATCTCCCCCAACGAATGTCACATCCTTTAATTTAAGCTGTATCTATCAGACAATAGTTCGGGTCAATTACAACTAGGTGCGAATAGGATGTGCAGTGTTGGGGGTGCGAGTGTGCGAGTATGACTTCCGAAGTTATTTCATTGGTTGGCATCTTAAATGTCTTTATTCTATGCGCAACATTCACATTATATTGGCGGGCTTTATTTCAGCCCATTACGAGTAAGGTCCTGAGTGAATGCATCGGCATCTTGTGTTATTATCCTGCTTGGAGAGAGACACTGATTGATGAATAGGTGTGTATGTCAAAAGACAATGGAGGATTATGATATGCCACTCAAGTAGCTGCCTACATAATCAAATAGGTCACGTGTTAGCTGACCTCACAAGCAAACATGATGAAGCACCGCCGCGAAAATATAAATGTCTGTCATGAAAGAGTACCAATTACGTCTTTTATGAATGTACAATTCGCTAAACATTCAGTTGACTATTTTGAAATTAATTTGAATGAGAGCTATTGCTGCCAAATTAGTTTCAAAATATTTAACACGATGCCAGTATCGATATTTAGATCCGTGTGCCAGGCAGTCAATTGAAAAAGAACGTGAGTAAATTTCTCAGGATAATGGCAAATGGGGCCCTACCCACATGGCAAGTGCGCTTTGGCTGCTTCTCCGACCCTCACCAATCTACACACAGGTTTTTGAAGAGCGCATCTAAGTCATTAGTTTTGTCTGAATACATGACATCCTCGGGTTTATCTGATTGTCGCATGCCGAAGTTGGGGTTTTTCAGTGAATACTGTGCATTAAACAAGAGGTTGATTCATTGTATCGCTTTCATATGTAGTAGGTGAAAATGAACAGATTTCGGTGAGGTAAGATCGCGTGATAAGGAGGTGCAATGTAAGTGGACTTGTCAATCTCACGATCTCTCAGGTCTACATTTTTTGTTTGGCAGTTCTATTACCAACCAGTTGCCATTCTCAGTTTGGGTACATAAACAGGGATTGAAATTAACCGTAGCCATCACAATATTTAACAGACCTGTATAGTTTTCTGGAAATTGAGATTCAGAGTGCAGGGATGGCTCGACCACGACATGGTCAAATGATGGGTGGAGCCTAGCTACAGATGGGCAGAGGATAGTTTACACTGTATTTCTACATTGAACGGTGCTTTATACAATATGCACCATCCAGGTGGGATACTAACAATCATGTAATGGTGCAGCAAGGGAAAAGCAGCATCCTTTGTGGGCTTGCGCAATACCCATTTACATACCAATAAAAGGCTTTTGTGAATATGTGTCACTGGAATGACTGGCTCGAGAATCGGTCCATTGATTTCAGTTGTACATTTTCAAAATAGTGTTCTCTTGGTCAGCAAATGGCAATGCTTCAGAAAATTGAAATTTTCTAGACCAAATTTGATCATCAATGCGCTAAATTATGGCAATTTTCATACGCAACCAACCCAGCAGTGTGCAGTGTAAGCAGAAATGTAATTGCCATATATGTAAGGGCTAGTTACTAATCTGCAGTGTTAGAAGAATATTGCAATCGCTTGTACTACTAGCAAGTTGCTAATCCTGCTTAATGTCAACCCATACAATTAAGTCAAAAACAATGTTTGGCACCCATAGCACAAACTACAACAACACGATGGGCTTGATAAGTATCAACAAAAGTAATGATTGCAAAATACTGGCGGCCGAAGTCCATTGAAAACTGTTATCAATCGAACATGCAGTCTGTGCTACGAGAAGAAGTTCCTCTCGCCAGAGATTATGAAGCCGGCAGATCCCAT
Source organism: Chaetoderma sp. LZ-2023a (assembly GCA_034401795.1). Lineage (NCBI taxonomy): Eukaryota > Metazoa > Mollusca > Caudofoveata > Chaetodermatida > Chaetodermatidae > Chaetoderma > Chaetoderma sp. LZ-2023a. The sequence continues at coordinate 12,435,417 of CM067364.1, forward strand.
ACATAGCATAACATGTAGAATTTACCTAACTGAAAGAGCATATTTCATTGGATGCTACTACATTTTCTAAAGATTTTACATACATCTATTGAGCAAAAAGTCATATTGAAGCTTTTTGAGAGCAGTATACATCTTGCAGTTTTCAGAAAGTGAACACAGTTTATGAAAGGCAACAAACAATTACCACATGTTGGTAACTGGATAACGTCAACGCATGAGGGGCAATCGAATTCTCACAAAGCATAACCAATTTGCCAAAGTGGGATTAGTGATACAGATACTTTCATGGAGTCTGGTGTTTCGCACATTATCGAGGGGTATACAACCACTCTTGTGTCAACTTAACCCAGTACTAGTCAAGTTGGTAAAAATGGCCTCTACAGCGAGCTTGAGAAATGTCCGTTTTCAGGCAAAGGGAAGAATATTTTTGAAAATGTACCGCTGGAATTACTTGCTCGGTAACCGGACCAGTCATTCCAGTGGTAACTTTTCAAGGATGCTCTTAATGGTCTGTAATTGGACATTGGCAAAGCAGAAATTTGAATTTTATTGACCATTACATTTTTTGATGAATGCCCATTTGAAGGATAGCAGAAATCTGTTTATTTGTACATTTTCCTACACAAATTATATTTCTGGCTGTAAAAAATCATAATTTCGTTGAAAAGGTATTGGCAATTAAGTGGTTATTTGAAATAAATATTATTTTGAGCATTTAATTTAGCAGAAGCTTTCTTCATACATAGATATATGCAGATAGACGCTGACATGATGTCCATCCCTACATAACGTTTAACTATCCCATTATTAATAATGTTGCTGTTGGATAGAAATAACGACAGCTAAGATAAGAGTGTAATTGATAACATAATTTAACACAACCTACTTGTGGCAGATAGCGTGAGTTAACAAGCAAACGAGGGAGGGAGTGCGTGTACGCGTGCGTGCACGTGTGCGTGTGCCTTTGCTTCCGCGTGTGCATGATAAAAGCCAGCCAGGAAGGCGAAGGAAAGTATCGCTGACAGAAAGAGGTACTCAAATATACAGATGCGAGGATGATCGACCTTCGCAATTTAATTTAGTCAGCTTAGGGAAAAGTTGGAAGTTTGCTCTGAGCAAAGGGCAATATTATTTGCAAGGTGTACACTCATTTTAAAGTACGAGTAATTCAACGTGATGGTCAACACTAGACATTCGCGCTAATGTGCAATGCCATACTAGAGTACACTTGTGCATTTCAACTCCTGGACAGTTCTACATTACTACCATGCCGATCTACGTAAAGTCACATCCCTGGACTTGTGTGAACTGGAAATCTATCTCGCTGTGGTTCACAAGTGCTCATGGCCTGCAGGCACGCAAAGAGTTTGATCTGCTGATTCTCGGTGAAGTCTGACACGCTAACTAGTTTTATCTTCGAAGATGGTTCGCAGACTGCAGGCTCTACTAGTGACCTAACAGCTGCCCCTGTTTTCCTTGTTGACCATGAGCGGTGTTCCGCAGACGTCCACGATCTCTGTGACGTAGTACCTAGGTGTATAGCTCCTGCATCAGAGGTCAATAACCTCTGTGCATGCTACAGCCAATATGGTTGTTTGCCAACAGCGTGACGAGCCGTCTGGTGAACATGGATACGCTACCTCATCGTCGCCCCAGGCAGTTCCAGACATATCTCGAAGCGTCCGTAGATGTATGTTCCTGGGGCTGTGGTGACTAGTTGTATATCACGCATAGCAGTGTTGACCAACTCCTGGGTATGCTATTGTTAATACTGGAGAGAACCAACTGGGTGGCGCATTGGGCTCACTCACAACTCCCACACTGTGCTGGCATGGCATGCTAGGAGCTGTCGAGATGATCCAGACTGCCCGCCGATCTATGCAAACTGATTGACAGAATCTGTTATGTAAACACGCAGCAGCTACACCGGCAGCATAACTGTTACCGTGACAAGTGTATGTCATGGTGAATCGCAACAAGTGTGTACACGTGATATTTGATAAGAAAACAGCTACAGACCTGTCCTTCTCAGAGGCACACGGATATCATAAAATGCCATCTTAAGATAGCAGTCGCGTGGCATGAATGGCACCTGTACAACTGGAATCCGAAATATAGAGGGTGCAAACCAATTAAAAAAGAAGAAGGGCATGTCGGCGCCGGCAGCGTTAACACGGTTGACGTATATTTACTATGTGTTGCCTGTCTGCATACATTCTGTGAATATACACTATATCTTATTGGCCTTGTTTAAATTGCCCTACCCGAACTTGTCGTGGCTGGTCTGTCTGGTCGGGATATGATGCGATCATATATAGTATTGCTATTTAGCATCTCGCATGTCAATACCTCGTATGATACTCTTCTACTCTAGAGTATCTGTATTTCTAGACGTATAGTAATTTAATATTAGAAAGGAAATTACACCGTTTGTATACTATATTAGCTCTGTGAAGTGCATTCTTGAAGGAATACATACATCTAATTCATTTTCATCAGAGAATGGACTGTTCCTGGTCTAGCTGATATGGCCACGTGCATAAAGATGCAGTCCATCTTTTGGTTCAGTTAGCTAATACAATTGATCCTGTGTTCCTTTCTTCTGTGTTACATCTCACATCTACAGCCTACAGGCGCTAGCAGCGGGTATTGGATATGGCATTCTCTAAGTTGGATTGTTACCAGCGCAGTTAACACAAAGTGGCATCTAACAATATTTATTTTAGACCGATTCTATGTGTCTTTGTGTGAATATCGCTCACCAACCAATAATTACATTTCCTGCATCCTAGCGCGCAGTAAGTGACTGTTGTGGCGCATGTCCAAGCGTCCGAAATATATCACTGATTTTATAAACGCGAACTCGTGATAACAATTAATTAAAAGAAATGTCACGTATTGGTGACTGCCTTTCTCGCCTATTTGCAATTTACATTCAAGAGGCATGTAGATACGCATGGTGCTAACCTCCTTTCCAACAACATTAGGTTCGATCCACAATATCTCGCTAGCAACTTAGTATTTGATATTTTTCAAAATAAACCCCAACTGTACCTGCCATCCTGTGGTATCATGGATAGTACTCTACGAAGGGAACATATAAGGGAATGGAGACAGCTGCTGGGATGCGTTCAGGGGCGCTAATATGTTCAGTTCACCAAACATTTTGTCACGTGGTATCTTCGGCAACTGAAAATAGTTGTGCTCATTAACGCACCCCTGCTCTGTCACTGAATTTTGCTGAGGCCAAGCGCAAATGGAATTAGTCGATTTGTTGGTTCATTAAACTCATGCTCATGTCCATGCCTTATACTCTGCAGCTGTACATCTGAGGAACACACTCACTAACTATGGGTGATTATGACTAGATGACTAAATCTGGCTGGGGTGATTCCATATTCATGTGAGTAATGTATATAACATAGCAGCATATATCGTTCAGGCTCGGGTGTATGCATGTTCTTTTGTGTATTCCTTCCATACATATTGACAACCTGTGGATTCTCTTTTCTTACTGATACTGGAGTCGGTTCTTCGGGAGTCCGGGAAATGTGGTCTTCCTTTCTCAATTACTCTTCTTGATAAATAACGCTAACCCTTCGTGCAAAGGTAAATATAAATGAATAGATAAACTGTATTATTTCACAAAACATAGAGCAGTATTGCAGGCTTTGTCATTTTAACAATACTTTTCAAGCGTATAAATTTCCACTAAGTTAAGTCAACTGAACTTCTAACACCGATTCTAAACTGCTAACAATGAATAATCAATTGCTGTTGTCAAGCTCGTACTCAAGAGAGATGACTACTTGAGAAGAGTGCAATCGGAAGATTAAAGATTCTACCGTTATGCACGTCCTTATATAGAATAACAGTGGATTCGTGCATGACGTCGGTCTAATGACATTTCAGAGGCCTTCCTTGGTGATTTCCAAAATCTATCTACTTTAATTAGTTAACCCTCTCCTTCCCACACACACAGGATGGTCGGATTCAACCAGTCAGAGCCAGTATGCAAGTGGTGTCTCTAGACAGAATATGTATACACTTCTGCTTTGACAAGCCTCGTCAAGCATCCATTCCTTTTATATCTTGTGCCTATTACTCATTGTTTTATTGTGACAAGAGCGTTAACCATTCAAGTATTAACTCAACAGGATTACTTTACTATTGGGAAATTACATTCTGATTTGATAATTAATGGTTGCGAGATGTCATGACATATGACTGGGTGATCTCTGACCTTTCATGTACATTCTGGGTAATTACCAGAAGTGCGCATACATCATGGGATTTCTGCATTGTTATGAATAACATAACTGGATATACTATATTCCTGCTATCTGACTTACTTCTTCGAATAATGTAAATATCAATTGTAATTAAACATCGTGTAAGACCTTGTTGTATTAATTACACAGAAAACATCTTAACATCTATCGTGATCTTAATCCAACAGCGTCTTACCGTCACGGTGTCTATACCTTGTATCAGAGTGACAGACCCAGTTTCTGACCTTCCAAGGGTTAAATATTCAGTTGGATTTCTCATAAACGATTATGACTATGCATATGCCTTTGCGTGGGTTGAGTATTCTCTAAATTATCCGATCTAAATCCTGATTATGAAAATGACAAAAATAGATTGATTGTAGCAACCAATCTTAATCAAACATAAATCAAATATGGCTAAACCGGTTTGTCCATCACCAGGAAGCATAATCATTCATTTAGAAATCCTCCACACATTCACATAAAATATATAATTTATACTTTCAGCAAGCAACATGAATAACTATAATAATAACTAACTGTGGTGGTAATCGGAGATCCTGTTATGGATATAAATACTCAGTACATAAAAGCTCTACACCACTCATCATGTCATAACGACCTACAGAGAATAGCCACATGGGCTTCCTGCCAATAGCGACCTTAATAATTGGTCCTATTGCTGATGACGTATACACAATACTCACTGTCTATAGTGACCTAAATAGTTGGTCCTATTCCAGTGACGTATTATGAAGACAATGTTATGAATATTCAAGACTGAGGATGTGACACAAAACATACTTGACCTGCACAGTGTCAAAACGTCATCTGCAAATGTGTACCCGGGTACCAAATGGTAGTCGTGGGGTTTGCAGATAGCTAGTCCACAAATCGCATATTTACATATGCCCATCGACCAAAGATAAATGACCAGTTCATTTAACTAGCTGTGCACCATCTACAGCCACTCATCTCGACATCCCTCCACTAACGAATGCTCATATCATCTCATCATCTACAACATAAAACTATATACATAATAATCAAACAAACATAGCTATCACCTAGTATACAAACGATCAATCATTATTAAGACAAATCCAACAATCAAGAACAATTGTGCTAACAAACAGCGATCATAGATAATATAATCAAACCCACGTGTAATGCAGTTACGTGTATCAGCATATGCCATGTGGCTCGGGTGAGTACAATGCACTGTAATGTGTGCCAAGAATAGAGAAAGGTTTTCAGTGAATTATGCCTTCGAGGATTTCACCATCCCCTGGATATCATGTGCCCACGTGCCTCTGGGTCGAGTACACACTGGAGACACATCGGCCATGAGAACGGATCTCATGCCAGACAAGCTTCTGTGTACACGAGGTGTGTGCACTATATATAACTAATTCAACTAAATATAACAAAATATAATTGAATATGAAAAGCAAAAAGAAAACCAAACAAAGAATATACATTTGTATATATGTACAACATAGTGATTAAATCATACGACCGCTAAATGATGGTAAATAGCATATCGTATCAAAACAAGATGAACAATAGGTACAATCAGCACAATACAGTAAAATCATATCTTTCGGATACATTATATTGTTACTTTCCAGCTAACTGGATACAATGGTTCATCGAAGGAAACACCAGGGATACACAGCACGGCATTCACCAGAACCAAGAGGGGGATGCCGCATTCCATGCAGCTGCCTGCTCACATTGGTTTGTCGATTAACCCGCCCAGGTGGATCAGTTCCCATGGTGTATGCGTAATGCACTGCCCATCCTGTACACATTCACCTGAATTCTCAGATGCCTTCTTCGACATGGCCAAGCACTTGATACAGCACAGTTTGACTTTTAACCAAATGCTGCACCGATATGAAATGTATAAAATAAATAATAATACAATACATATAGATAACACAATAATAATAATAATATCTTTATGTCCTAGATCGTCGATATTGGTCGCACCAATATCTATATCGGACAAAGGTGCCGAACTAACCATTTTGACCTTATGTAAATGGTCGCATTTGACAGTTTCAAGGTGTTTCATGATCTAGGATTGATTAAGGCCATCAAATATATCTATATTAGTCATATTCAAAACCGGCAACACCTTGACATATTGGTGCTCGTAGGACATTATGGGCCTATAATGCCAGCCAGTGCCACTGTAAGCACATCTCTGAGGATGTAACACATATGCCCCATTCGAAAGCTGATGCTCTGCAGTATGCTTACCCAAACAATGCACTTTTACCGTTTCCCCATATGTGTGTAGTACTATCCCCGTATAATGTACCTTGAACAATTTATTACTAGTGTCATTAGATTGGGATAGTTCAATTTTGCATTCAGGAGTAGTCATATTAGACAATATGCTTACTAGACAAGGAAAATGGGAAGAATCGATCTGCAGACTAAATTCACACACACATGCGGATGCTCACATCGGCACATATCTGGAGCAAAATACCAATCTGTAAGCGCATCAAGTCGAATATTAATAATGTTTAGGTTAACGTACATAAAATGGCCGGAGACGCTTAACAGAACAGGCCATGAGTGTATTCCATGTTCAATGTAATTTCTGGTGACAATTAAAGGTAAAACAGTCACGAAATGTAGTGATCTCGGATCTTTCTATAAAGGCCATGCAATAACGTTATGATAATATCATTGAAACTGAGTGATCCACTTTGCACTAGCGTCAATTTGTTGAGACATGCTATTCAAATCAGCAGGACTAAACAGTTCCTCTGTTAAACGACCTAACTCTAATGAAGCAGTTTGGCATTGACATTTCATGACCGATCTGTGGTACTCATGGGCTGTGCCATCTATTGAGTTAATCGCCTGGCCAATTCACGTCAAGGTAAATATCTTCTGTTTCCATGTCAGAAAGTCAGTCTCGAGTGTATTATCTTGGGTGGTCGTATTCTGTACTGCATCCGTTACATCATTAAGTTGTCTCCTATCTATGTTAATTGCCTTATAAAGATGTGTAATATGCATTGTGTTAATTCGTTAGTATAATGAATAATCCTATTCGTTTGGTCATCGAATCTTTTACAATTTCTTGAAGTTTCTCAATTTCTCCGCTAGTGGCTACTCCAAACAAAGATGAGGCTATGTCACCTACACAATTTAGAAAACCACGACGCTTTCTAGATGTAGCATCCCAGATAATGGTTGGTTCATGAATGATTTTGTGCGCATTTATCAAACGACTGGATAAACTGGTCATATCATGTCTAGATAGTAACTTGCTATCACTAGCAATTTCGATAATGTCATGTACACATTTTATCTGCTTGCTGAAATTGATGGTTAATCGTGGATCTGAAATAGACATCGAAACAGTATATTCCACATGAACAACTGATACTGGAGCATGTTGCATAAGTAATACTCCAATCATAACTTTTCTAATGTCAGGCGAACAAGTACTGTCAGATGAACTATCGAACAGAGAGTGAGATATGATGGTTGATGACTGCTGTTATATAGCGATGGAATAGTCATTGGAATATCCACCACACCAATGCGTCGGACTTTCCCACATGTATGACTGAAATATTCAGGTCTATGCTTGTGTTTCCGCAAATTGTGACCTGAATTTGAAGCTCTGCCTAAAATATGTCCTAATCTGTCATCATCCATACTCATCCTGGATGTGTCATCAGGCATAGGTTCATCTGCCACTGACTAATGCTCATTAGTCATTTCTACATCAGGAACTGATGTAATAATGGGTTCTGTTACAATTGGTTCTACGACCACCTGATCTGTTTTTTCCACTTGACTAGGATGTCGGGAAATAACTGAACGACCACCTGTTTCCTCGGGAACTAGAATAGGAAGCTGTGGTTCTTTGCAGAATCGAACTACCTTCTCTAGTTCCGGATGGCTGGCCAAGGTTCCCTTACCGGGTTTCCTAATCAGTCGCTCTCGGGTATTATCCTAACACAATTCAGGATCGACAATCCGAAGCTTAGACACATTCAGGACTCAGGTTTTACCAGATCTTTGATGTCGTATATGGGCTACAGAGCCATTGATCTTATAGATCTCGTACTCGGGTTCATTATGGGTTGTTAGCTTCATTGGTTCATTTGCCACGACAACACCAGAGTCTTGCACCTTAAATTCAGCAGCATTGGCCCATTTATTAACAGCCTAATGATGATGCTCTCGGGAATGCTCAGTATTTGCACGAGCCCTCACCAGTGCATTATTCAAATAGGTGTGACGATCGCCAAAATCCTGAAATCCATCCATGGGCATCACCATTGATAATCTGCCACGTCTGCCGTAAGCGAGATAAAAAGGTGTATAACCGGTCGTTGCATGACGGGTGTTGCGATAAGCTGAATGGGCAGAACTTCGTTCATCCTCTCAAGCACTGGCTTGGTTATTTACCCCTTCTTTATTAATTCCTTAAGGGTGTGGTTGAACCTCTCAGTTCTACCGTTGGTCTGGGGTGGTAGGGACTTGTTCTTCTATGATCAATCCCACAGACAGTGTACAGACACTTCAGTTCACGTTCATTAAAGTCGTCTCCCTGATCGGTTATCAATATACAAGGCACACAGTGTCTCATGCAATACTTGGTAAAGAGCTTGTTTTTAACCTCCTCCACATTCTTCGAAGGAATGGGATAAATTATGGTCAAAATGTACTGATTCCCTTTAGTGGACTCGACAAAGGGCCCTAGTAAATCCATGCCAATGATCTGTCCGGAATACTTTGCCATAGGCATCTCAGTATATTCTGGGCGAGTGTTAACAGGCTGATTAACATGGCAGGTGGTACATCAGTCCAACATTTTGATAACATCCTTTCTCAAGGATTTCCAGAGGAAGGCATCACGAATCAAGCTCAAGGTCTTCTGTGCGCCTTGATGTCCCGCACGATGATGTGCTTCCTCCATTGCTAAACTACGATATCAGGAAGGTTAAACTAAATGTGGGTATTCAGCGTCCAATGCTCCAGTGTGTACAGCACACTCCCCAGGAGCATCGATGAACATATCTGGGAATTCAAACAACGGTTCATCACATACTTCTTGGTATGGAATACAATATACTTCTATCAGAATATAGGGAAGAATTCCATCCTCTACTTCCGAAATTACATAATCACCATTGTCAAACGTTGCAGTTTCCTGAGGCTGTCTCAGGTGAGACTACATGTCCGCATGGGCATTATGGGATCCTTTAATATGTTCAATTGTACACCCATACTCGGCTGTAAGTACTGCACAATGTTGGACTTTCGTATTATGAACTTCTCCCACCAACAGACTCTTAAGTGGTTTGTGATTCATATCCACGGTGAAATCGGCTCCGAAGAGATAGGGACACTATTTCTTCAGGGCATAGACTATGGCGTAAGCTTCCTTCTCAATAGCTGGCCCATTAAGCTGGGATTCCTTGAGAGTACTGCTTAGATAGTGGAAAGCTCGCTCCGTGCCATGATCATCTTCCTGCCCCAAATGTACACCTATCACATAAGAAGAAGCATCAGTGTACAGCCGATAGGGTTTCTTCAGATCAGGGTAGGCTAGTACAGTCTCACTGCATAGCAAGTTCTTTAACTTGTTAAATACCATCTGCTGTTCCATACCCACTCACATCGTCGATCCTTGTTCAGGGTCTGGCTATCTCTGCGTACCCTGGTACGCATGACCTGTACAAGCCGGTTGTACCTAATATGGCCCTTGACTCATGCTACATCCTGTGGAGGCGCCATCTCACGGATGAATTTAACCTTCTGTATCTGGGGTGAGAGACCAGCCACAGAGATGTGATAACCAAGTAGATTCACCGACTTGCTTGCGAAATCGCACTTCTTATTGTGCTCATGTAATCTCTTCATCACAAGGGCTAAATGACCAGCATGTTCCTCGTCACAATGTCGCCGACGAAAATGTGCATAAATTTGCCAACATAACCGCGGAAAACTGCATTCATAGTACATCGGGAAACCGTGCCGCTCTAGTAACCAATCTTAATCAAACATAAATCAAATATGGCTAAACCAATTTGTCCATCACCAGGGAGCATACTCATCCATTTAGAAACCCTCCAAAGATTCACATAAAATACATAATTTATACTTTCAGCAAGCAACATGGATAATACTAACTAACAGTGGTGGTAATCGGATATCCCGATACGGATATAAATAATCATTACATAAAAGCACTACACCACTCATCATGTCATAACGACCTACACATACTAGACACATTTGCTTACTGCCAATAGCGACCTGAATAATTGGTCCTATTGGTGATGGCGTATATACAATACTCACTGTCAATAGCGACCTAAATAGTTCGTCCTATTCCAGTGACGTATTATGATGGCAATGTTATGACTATTCAAGACTGAGGATGTGACACAAAACATACTTGACCTGCACAGTGTCAAAACGTCATCTGCAAATAGTTACCCTGGTACCAAACGGTAGTCGTGGGGTTTGCGGGTGGCTAATCCACAAATCCCATATTTACAATATGTATTCATATCCAAATAATTGAATCACTATTTATATTGCAATCGATTAAGTTACAGGTAGGGACGCACTTGCGTTTTCCTCTATTCAAACTTGGGTGCGGAATTGGAAATTTAACTATCTATATGGCAAGACTGGCAATGGACAGTAAATGCTAGCAATGGAGAGATGATTCAAGTATATGTTGGCATAATCAAAATACATCAATTGTTAGTCACAATCAAAATAGCTTCCTGTTTAATTCGTTCCAAAATAGGTAACACCACTCATGCAAAAGTGAATTAAAACTGGGACATTGTAAATTCATGGGGAAGCCTATGATTAATGATAGATACATATCTTGGGATCAGGTCAACAAAAGTATGAGACATGCTAATTGGTCTTCACCAATACGGTTCGCTTCGGGAAATGCGCGTGCATTCTTCCTAAATTCATAATACTATCCATAATCACGGGGCAGTATATTGGAGCCAGGCAAAGTTTGTCCGTGCTGAATATACATATGCACAAATAGACGTGCACAAACCTGGCATGCCGGTCAGTTCAAGCCACTCGCGGAATCAGTTTTTTTCTGCAGTAAGTGCTTGCAGACATATTTACGTCTCAGGAGTGTTTAACCCTTTCATGATGAAACCGGCCAAAACCGACCTCTGTAGTGGTTTTGAGTAATGTCTATTTACAGACCAAGAGATTTTTTGATAATTTGCCACTGTAATGACTGGCCAGCCATTTCAGTGGTAAAGTTTCAAAAATACTCTTCTCCTTGCCTGAAAATCGACATTCAACAAGTAAACAATTTAATTTTTCGAAGAAATTTAGTCATTAAAGGGTTAAGCTACACACTGTCTGGCAGAAGGTTAATCAACCTGTCCAATACACATAACAACATACATTACTCGATCATATTCCTTCGACAGCTCATTCTAGATATCACCTTAAGTGAGCTTAATCAGGAAACGCGTGTCAGGGGCTAAGGAAACGTGCATGTATTGTGACGGGCTTAATCAATACACACTTCAGTTTCTACCTGCACATCAATGTCAAACGCGTTCAACTTGTACAATGACGCGGGAGGTCGGCGTTAGTTAGCTGGCGGGACATTGTATCCATAGGAGATGCTCGTTGAGCGCTACCGAATCTAAACGGTTTAGTAGCCATTACAGCTGCATACATTAGAGCAAAACTACACCCATCTTATAACAGCTATGCAGGTGATACACGGCGCCACGCGTAAACATTACTATTCATAACATGTTAAGCGTTTCCTTACACTGTTAACGAAAGAGATGCACGTGTTAATAACTCTAAATGTGCATACATTTTAGCTGCCCATAACGGCTGCCATCAGCGTCTTTTCCTACGATGAGAAAAAGCACATACTGTTTGTCTTAGTAGCGTCTATATTACTCAGGCGGATGGGCAACATAGTACGGCAATTCAGGGTAACTCTAACCATACAGGATAGCAGCTATTGACTATTTTGAACATGATTTGACTGGAAATAAACGGAAATCAAGTAGGCACGATATATCACGTTATTTCTATGCCAATGTTGGATCAACGTAACAGCTATGCCCCGCTCATCTCTAGGAGGCTCCGCCCCCTGGGCTAATAGTGTTGGACTCGAATATTATCCGATGACACATGGATGACCAATTTCGAGGCATCTGTACATGTAAGCTCTTAAATATTTTGAAACGAATTTAATAGGGCGCTGGTGCTGCCATGTGCAACAACACCGAACCAACTTATTTTCAAAACATTCACCAGCTTACCTGTATATTTTAGTGGAAATTGATAGCCAGGGATCAGGGATCGATCACTCCCAACATGGGCGAAGTGTGGGTGGCTCTCATTTAAAGATGGGTTAGTCATTGCTAACACTGGATTCCTCAATTGTCGGGGCATTCATTTTAAATTCTGACACTATAATGCACTGTCCATGCTTTCAAACATCAGCATCGTGCTTTACTTGGGTTCTGCCCAGACTATCAACGTAATTCATGCATGGCTCTGTTACGATACCTATTGTAATGTATATTCTTAGTATAAAACATTGCTTTCTAACACAATATACTGGTCATATTTAAATTAAGACTGTTTGAGTAAATAAGAAGAACTATGAATTGTGCCACCCAATTTGTATAATCGACGAACACAATGTCAGTCCTTCTTTTCACCAGTATGTGTAGCGGGACCTCTCCACGCTCTGCTTGCAGGGAGGTGATTTGGGATGATTGTGTTGCCCAACAACCGAGTCGCAGGCCCTTAGCCTGTAGCCTGTCGAGCCTCCCTTATCATGTTCTGTCTTGGATGCCGTTGCATAAGGTTTACATTCACAGCCAATGGCTGGGTGTGACAATCGTCTAAACAGCACTAGAATTGTAAAACACAGTTTCTTAGTCAGTCATTGGACGTCGTAATCCACAACGTCACGGGTGGTCTGACGTCACATTCAATTACTTCATAAATGGCTCGATTTATTCCGTCTTAACTGCGTAATAATCAGTCAGGATGTACGAATTGTATGCTCTTACTATTTACTAAACATGCTGTTGAATATGTCGAAACTAATATGACTTGACGGTGTTGCAGCCGTAGGCAGCAACATCACCCAATTAAATTGGTTTCAGAATATTAAGCAGCTGATCTGTATAGTTTTCTGGAAATTGAGCTTCAGAGAGTGCGTGGATCGATCACAGCATGGACAAAGCGTGGTTGAATATGTGCTATAGATGGCCGAGCTGTAGTTAAAACTGGACTCATCCATCGATGCTAGGTTGCCGCCACAAGATTTAGTCGGTACTGTTATCTAGATATTTATTTTCGCGATGCATCTCTGAGCACGACGATTGATATGCTCACACGAGAGGAACTTCCTCGAAAATATTCTGGCTTTTGGTTTTGAAGCTTTCCCCTTCGTGTATAGGATAGAATGTGAGTTGAATAGTGTCTAATAGCTAAAGTGTACTTGCACTCGCCTTTGCCGCGACATTGAAACTTTTACACCATGAGCTCATTACGTGGAACACCATATTTGCAAGCTTATGTTGCACTGCCTTAAGTTCAGCCTTGGTTGCGTCATCTGGAAGATAAACCCACTAACTATTTCGCCTTGCAGTTTATGCTGATCTTCACTGCTATTTGAGAGAGCGAGAGGGAGAGAGAGAGAGAAAGAGAGAGAGAGAGAGAGAGAGAGAGAGAGAGCGAGAGAGAGAGAGAGAGAGAGAGAGAGAGAGAGAGAGTTCATCACTACATAGAATACAAGATGACTGAAGTCTGAAGGTGTAACACGGCGGCCGATTTTGTATTTACCCGAGGATGCCAGAATGAGTGTTGGCGTTATCATTAGTTGAGAACGCCACTATGGGTAACCCGGCTTATGATTGGCTGAGACGTTGTGGGATGTCAGAACCGTTTTATTTTAGCCGGTGTTTTGCACACATTCGTAATTATTTAATATTGAAAACCTTTCCTGGCCGTGTGCGCTGATGAGAAACTTAAGACAATCGTGTGCGGGTATCATTTATGTGGGTACATCTGTGTGGCCACGCTGGGCAAACGGCGTGACCCGAGCCGGTACTGTCCACTCGACGTCACATACATACCCGCGGTACGCATAGCTACACACAGGGCTGTGATTGGTGTGTACATATGCGAGTTATGTTTGCTAAATTTAGTGAGAGTAGTTGCGTCCGCGTGCATGTCTGCGGTGTTTGTGTATCGGTGTACATGGTTGTCTGTACGTACGCTAGTCTCATTCATTTACACACACATACGCACCTTCACACACGCGTGCGTGCACGCACGCACGCACACTCACACACGCACACATTCTCACGCACGCACACAACTGTACGCACACAACCGCGTACGCAAGAATGCACGCAGACACGCACGCGCTTGCACACACAAGCACGCGCGCATGCACGCACGCACGCGCGCATACACACGGCCGCACGCACGCACACGCGCATAGAAACACACGCGCATGTTGGCACGCACACGCACATGCACGCTCTTTCACTCTCACACGCACACGCGCGTGCATGCTGGAGCACATGCACGTACGCGCGCATGTACACACACGCACGCGGGCACGCGCACACACACAAGCGCATACGCACACGCGCGCGTGCACGCACGCTCTCCCGCTAACTAGATGGGCGGGCCATAGCAAAAATCGGACTCCTCAATTACACATGTCAGTTGTTGACTATTTGAAATTCATTTGACTAGGAACCTCTGGTATCATGGGTAGTTAAGGCTTCCAGCCAAGTTACTTTGAAAATATTCAACAGCATGTTTATTACATTGTAAATTCACCAAAAAACATACAATTCTCACACTTATGTGACATACATTTTTCAGTTTCGCGATGGACATAGTTCATATAGATTGGGACGTCAACTGACGCGTGACATATTTGATTATGACGTTAACCGCTCGAGTTCCAGATCGGATTACTCCATCAACGTTCATTGCGTATGGGTATTTATGTTATCGCTATCCAGTAAAACAAGATACCTCTAAACTAGTCTTAGGCCGCGTTCTCACTATTGTTATAATAGTCGGGCGAATATAGCAGCGACCCGCAAAACCCTCACCCCATCCACCCACCTAGCCCAAAAATTGATAGAAATTGTATTAACTGATTTTAGTACTATTTGCTTCATACGTATATTAAAAGTTGCATGAAATTGGCGCATCGGAAACTATCTAAATATTACGAAAACCAAAATGCCCGCCACTGCTCAAAAATGGCTACATAGCAATTGATAACTGACATATTTGCTAACTCCGCAATATCTAATCCCCATCAAAACTGGAATTGCTTCTAGATGTGTTGATCATTATGTAAAAGTACATGTGGAAGGTACATGAATCATCTCTTGTAACGTTAGGGCATCATCTTGCGACGTCACCACACGATATATGAAGTCAAGACATCACATCATTTCTACATCACGTATTCTCATTCTCATCCTCTGACACTGAGTGATGCCATGCTTTCACAGATGTCTTTCTGGTAAGGTTGGCAAGCAGGTGTGCACTCGATGCCATGACGGTTTTGTAGTCACGTATTAGCGTAGTACAAGCAGTAGAACCCTTACAGTGGGTCATTTGAAGAAGAACCCCTTGTGCGGAACATTTGGCCATCATGATTGGAATCGGCGCATTCTGTTCACCTTTCCAACACACTCGGTATGGACCATTTCTCCCTCAGTGCCCATCTACACCATAACCCGATAAGAAATCCTTAACGAGAGTTGGAGGTAGTCTTTCTGAAGTGATAATAGTGTTTACCCGTGAACATTTCTTACAGAGCCACTTGGTTTCCCAGTGAACAATGGGATCATTTATTGCCTTACATCTAGTGTTTTGACGATCATGTGTCCTCCATATTTGAACAGGACACTTTCGTGTAACTTCGAAATGCAGGATACACCCGCCCCTTTGAAACACAGCCTTTTTCCAACCGCAAATATTGTTGATGTTGTGTTACAACCTGTGAAAGCATGTACAGAGAGGAGATCGGCACCCGGATCATCACATACTAGACGTTTTATAACCTTTAGATTGTACACACGTGGCGTGGATTTGTCTGAACGGCAGTACAGGTCCTTGCAGTCATTATATTGTATGTGGCGTAGAAGCAGAATCAACAAGCACGTGTCTTCTCCAATGAGCGTTGTGGACTTGTAGGAAGACATCAAGATGGCCACGTTTACTATTTCCACGGCTGTGTCTCCCTGAGCTTATATAGCAAGGCATCCATTCTACTGTCAGCGTCGGATATGCTGACTATATTAGATACCTTGTTTAGACGTCGTCCCTGATGGGTGGTGTCTTTGATGATTGGTCTTGGCTCGCACCCATCTAATACAACTCTTGCATGGCCGTGGCAGTTTAGTTTATACTACGGATAGTCCACTGCAACTGCGCAGTGTGTGCGCCCCCCCCCCCCCTCCCACCCCCGACCCCCCTGTCCATTTTAACTTGGCATAGTGCTCTGTTTTCTGGACTGACTGAACCACAGCATCATCTGATGAGGAGCTAGCATGGTTCCGTATTGCTTCTTCTAATTGTGGCTTATCTGTTGTACACATGCACCGCGTTCTTTCAAACGAGTACAGAGGGATTGGACACAGTACATAGTCCATAGCTCGATCAAGGTGTAGATCTCTAGACTGAGATATGATAAGGAACCACTGAAACAACACAACTGGATTTATTTTATGATCCTCACTAACGTGTACAGCACTGGCTGGTGCTAATGTCGTCGCCTTTCCTATCATTGTACTCATCATTTATTCCCCTACGGATAATAAAGCCTGCACATCCACACCATCATTTGTAGTGACTCAATTGATTGTATTCCTTAATGTATCATCATTAGAAAATGTGGAGATGTTTTCGAAGTTTAAGACGAGTTTTCCAAGTCACCATGTTGCTAGTTGCAAACACCAACTGGCAGATATATCGTATCGCCATATAGTGCAATTGGAGGAGACCGGGGGTGTGGGGTGTGGAGGGTTGTGGGGGCAGGGACCAAATTCCCCATTGATGTTCCGACATCCCACTTCTGGTTATCCCACCGGTTGTCTTCAGGGTCCGCACGAGAGTATGTTCTAGCATTAATTCACACCCCAGTATAGGTGTCTGCTCTTTAGATAGTGTGTGCAACCTGCACTCGCAAATATTGGTTGGCATTCAGCTACAGCATCACGATGCATCCTCCGTGATCCGGTACGATCAGCAGCCACAAGTTTCCGACTAATTACTACAATCTATTGCTATTTTACCAACAGTTTGCTAGTTTTCGAATGATTGCATAGTTCTCCTTTTTGCATCCAACGCGTGACAATTTGTTCTCATGGATTCAGATTTGACCAGGGACTGCAGGTTCGTCTCACCAGATAAATTAATATCGCATAGGCTCTCCAATTCCATCACATTGTCAAAGAAGTCAGGGGTTTCCTCGACTAATTGTACTACAATCTGTTGAGCAAGACATTGATCGAACAAAAGATGTCCCAGAAACGCACGTTGAGCGGATTTTTCTGTTATCATATGTGCAATTGCGTTAATAATAATAATAATAATAATAATAATAATAAAACTCATGATAATCATGATAATGACGTAATAGGTGAAAGACGTGAATATAGATGATGATGATGATGATGACGATGCCGAGGACGACGATGACGACGACGACGATTAGTTATCAGGGCTTTATAAATTATAACGAATATAGCAGGTGCCTTGCTTTTCTGAGGAGGGCGACTAGAAATTAAGTATAAATGATGGACAAAATCTTTCCATTTACGTGAACACAGTCAATATACCATGATGGGTATCGCTGTATCATCATATATCGATACACGAATGTTCGCAATGCCCACTCTATTGGTGTTGATGATAATGGCGATGATGAGGACGACGACGACGACGATGATGATGATGCTGATGCTCATGATCATGATGATTATGATGATGATGATCATCATGATAATTACAACTTAGAGTTATCAGTGCCACATCTGTATTTTCTGTGATCTCATGCGTGTCTATTTGCGTTTGCTATGTATATTACTGTCTTTGCCAGTGCATTATATTACCTAGTCCCTCAGTTATAGGCCCTGCCGTGGATGGATTACTTGTTTTTTCTGTACATACTGAAGAACTGGATTTCAATACTTACCTCAGAGGCCAAACAATGGTTGGCTGACTGTTATGGTTGGGGCCATGTGATGCTTCTAAGCAAGTTTGCGAATATATTCTATGGCAGAGTAGATGCAACTGATCATCATAGCGCATATTACTCATTGGTAAGAAAACTATGATTGTCCAGGACGATGCCAATCTTTGAGCAGTAAGTGCACCATTCCTTGCCAGTAAGGTGCTGGTAGTCTGAATCGAAATGGAAATTCCCACAGAATGCCAACCCACAGAAAGCACTCGCCCTGAGGGATGCCTGCTCATGGTCATTGTCTGTAGGTCTTCTCACTTTACTTTGCTTACTGCCACTAGGATCTGCTCTCTGAACTTCCCAAACTCACAGCAAGTGTCTCCCACATGAATGGTGACAAAGGCAGTCAGCTGCATGTAGATCGCCTCCGAAATATGCAATTCGACCGTGGCCAGGGAAGGCCCATCCGTCAGCTCGTGCCTTGTATGTAAACAATATCTTAACGACAAATGCATCATGTGTATACAGCCATAGTAAACCTTAGCAGGACTTTTGTTTGTGGCGTCTAGTTTTATAATTATATTTCCACAAAATAACCAGGCAGTGTTACTATTATAAGGACCACTAGAAATACGTGCACTTCTTTTAGGAGATGAACTAGACTCTCAATTAGCATTTCTGCATCTCTCAATGTCCTTTTGTTAATGCGATTTACACGACAAGATGTATGCATGCCAGTTTCAGTCTACACTGTGGTGTCAACAGCTCTGTCGATGCTTGCCTGGTTGATTCTGTCTGCTACTGTATTGCCAACAACGACTTTGTCTTTACTGGCAATTTCTTTTTGTAACATGGGACAAGTGTCTTGACTAGCATTCATGTTCTAGTCCTGATACAAAGTAAATACGCCAGCGCTACTGATGATATACACACATTTTAGTTGTGAAATGGGACAAGTACGTTATGACGTCATAAGTGGCGCAACGAAGTCAGATATGACAGCATTACATAACTTGTGGTATTTAATTAAAGGTGTTAGACATGTTTGGCACCCTTCTACGTAAAAGATGGTGAGATATGGTCATTCTTTTCCATGGTTGCAACATCTGAAATGAAGCCCAGTGTAGTATAAATTAGGTAGTTTTCGTACTGGGAGTCAATCGTGTTGACGTCATGTTTGACTCTTTACGGTGCTCCAATTATGGTCAACTTTTAGTACGTTATGCAGGATAACGCATATTATAGGAAAACATCATAAATCAACTTCTCTCAATTTTCTGGCGGATAGGGCAATTTTTTCTTATTGTGGCCCATCTATTATCATGAAGTAAAACAAGAGCCTTATAAATTGTTCTTAGATTTTCGGTTAGTGCTTGATAAAATGCATTTATAATAGTACATGTTCAACGTTATTCAACTAGCTCTCGTCTCCGTCGTGATTTAACGGACAGTTTATTGCGGCTGATTGCTAGGTCGGTAGCTCCGCTGTTTCGGCGATCTGTTAAGATTCGAACAAAAGAGAGTAATTCGTGACTATAGGCCTATTTGTCGACCGCCCCCCCCCCCCACCGCCCCCACCGCAGCCGCCCCACCCCACCCAGCGTCCGCTTTTCCACCTTTCTCTATCTCTCTATCTTCTTTTCTCTCTCGCTCGGCGTCACTCTCTCTCTCCCTCCCTCCCTCCCTCCCTCCCTCGCCACCTCGCTCCCTCCCTCCCTCCCTCTCTCTCTCTCTCTCTCTCTCTCTCTCTCTCTCGCTCTCTCGCTCTCTCTCTCTCGCGCGGGCTCGCATTCTATAGCTGTCCATGTCTTTGTTTGGTACAAGCCGCAATCATATTTCGTACGGAAACGCGTTTCCGGACCATTAGCGTGACTTCCAAGAAACTGTCGACAGACCCTTTAGCTATGCCATATATCTCTTGGCACAACATATAACAATTAGTTCATGTCTACATGTTAATGTTACACGGCATCATGTATTTAGCTATTGATTTATATTACCGAATACAGACTGATGTTATTTTACAGGTAAAGAGGCATCTTTAAGCGTACATTTCATTCTGAACTAGATGACGTCCTAGGATATATCTACGGCCACTTATTAAGCCTTTAATAGCTACAGTCGGTAACAAATATTTACTTATTGAATGTTCCTTTGCAGACCAACCGAAGGCTATCTTCGAAAATGTACCACTGGAATGACTGTCTCGCACGTAGAGCCAGTCTTTCCAGTGTTAACTTTTCAAAAAATAGTCTGCTATTTGCCTGCGAATGCAGAGTTCTCGAGACAAG
This sequence comes from Chaetoderma sp. LZ-2023a, assembly GCA_034401795.1. Lineage (NCBI taxonomy): Eukaryota > Metazoa > Mollusca > Caudofoveata > Chaetodermatida > Chaetodermatidae > Chaetoderma > Chaetoderma sp. LZ-2023a. The sequence continues at coordinate 12,456,224 of CM067364.1, forward strand.
TGAAGAGGACGGTTCTTTTGACACCGACTGAAATGGACATTTCAGTCCGGAATAATTATGATATGTTTGTGATTATTGTGTGTGGGGCTTTAGTTAGCACTCTTTAAACAGACGTCAGGGATTGGCTTTATTAGAACATTTGTCAACATATCAGATTATGATCAACAGAATCTCAAAGCGGTCCCGTGTAACATTACTACTATTAACCTCGTTGAAATTTATAAAATTGCACCGACTATAATTAGTCATATAGTTACTTTGACAATAAGATGTGGATCTATCTATTTTGGCCCCACCACCGACCTTTCGTTTTCCATATGTACTCCACAAAAATGCAGGAGACGCCATCTCATGCCATCTAAATGGGGGTTTTAACGGGGTGGGCGGGGGTGGGTGTGGTCACTCAGACCACCCTCACCAGGATTTGAACCTTTGAACGCTTCCTACGCCTATGCATGAGCACTAAACAATACCGTTCTATTATATAGCTGACTACTTTTACATTGTGTGCGCATTATATCCAGATAGCTGAACATAACCTTAAGGTCATGTCACCGCATGCATATCATATGAGATGACTTGTGCCATTTCACATCACCATGAGACGACGCACTCGTGGCACACAAACGTCGCCCCAAAGGCAGTAATTAATTCAGGAGAATGGAAAATTCGACCAGACGTCTCTTAACCGTCTAACTGCTGAGTTGTGCACATGGCCTATTCCAGAGCTTATATCTCTGGAACTGCTAAGTATTTTGCAAACAACTAAGCCACCAACAACTTTCAGTCAGGTTGTGTTAAGAATATTAAACAAGTCAGGAGTTTTTGTTCATTGAAATTGCTGTCTGGTGGCGGCATGTAGTAGACAAGCAGTTTCGTACATTTGCTACCTATCCCATACCCCTTGATCTGGACGCACTGTCAGTGTTATTAATTCCCCGGCAACCTTCAGGTACGATCCACGCACACGTAGCCCAGATCGATCCCAGAGCCCACTGACTATCAATTTCCGTAAAACTGTACAGGTAAGATGTTGAATAATTTGAAGGGTGAGGTATACCTAAAACTGGACTCGACCATTATGTCAAACAAAGTAACAATCGCGAACTTGATTCTGTTTTATGTATGCTCTTCAGCCCAGTTATTCCCAGTAAACCCACTAGACGCGTATTCATTGTTATCGAACTATATTTGCCAACAGTACCACTATAAACATATAAATTAGTATCAATCTCTAATCGGATCCTGGTTTTAACACTTTGAATCCTGAATATCTAGAATCTAAATTCCAATTTAACCGTACAGGTGACGTGTTACATACTTGGAAACGAATTTATCAGGGACCTGTTGCTGCCATTGGCAGCAACAGCTCCCAGACAAATACGTTTCAAAATATTCAACATACTATTTACGAAAAGGCGAATGATTTTGATGTATTTTTGGTGTTGTGGGTTCAAAGTGTTAAATTGGAACGGAAATCCCGTTGTCCGCGCTACTGAACATAGTTTATTACCACTGCGTATTGGGCTCCATAGGGGATAGCGACATTTAAACCAATTTCCGAGAGAAGATACTTTTCCTTAGCTATCTTATGCGTTCATGCGCAAAGGTGGTGTAGTCGATTTCCTGGCTAATTAAGCTAATAAATGTGGTCATGTGACCATCTCTTCAGTTATACACACTGTAGTGAGAGTACAGCTAAAAGATAACGTAACATGTTAAAAAAACCCAATAATTACTGCTTAATATTTTGAACATAACTGCATTGGACGACATTGGTGCCTTAAGCTAACTATGATTCTTTTCTTGACTTGGACACTTTCACTTCTTTATGAGCTGTGCTTTATATCAACTATATCTGCCGCCACATGATAATACGCCTGGAATTCCCCCAGCAGGGCATCCACGAACAACGAGGTGCTTCCGAACTCTCTGACCGCGAACATACAATTTCCATGAGCATCTTGCGCATGCAACACATGCTCCTCGCCTCAAAAGCAATGGCCTACTCTTACACCATTACCTATGAAAACTAATATTATTGCATTATCTTTGGTAGGTCTTAAGCCTATCCAGGCAAATCACTGATATTTTCTCCACGGATAAGCATTGTTTAATCTCCTGAGTCAAGCGAATATATGTTTACTTTAACTCTTATCAAGACACTACCTAACGCAACTACCGCCCGCCCACACAAAGAGAGCGTCTACGACATAGGCCGGGTAACCTTTTAACCGATGAATTACCATATTCTCAAATCCTTGACATCCATGATAATTTTCTCTACTGGTGATATGTTTAATGCTGTGACACTAATTTGATAGGGCGGTTTTGCTGCCATATACAACAATAGTTATCAGTTATCTAAATCACTTACTTCAGAGAGGGGACTTTCCGGTTGCTAACTGATGTCGGCATGCACACAAAGATCTAGTCAATGCGTTCGTTCATTTAGCCAATAAAACTGTCCAAGTGTTCCTTTCTCCAGCATTGCATCTGCCATCCACAGACATTAGCAGAGGATATTGGAAATGGAGTTACCTAAGCAGGATTTTTGTCAGTACAGCTAACAACAAGTGGTTTCCGACAAAATCTGTTTGGAGAGATTCTATTTCTATGTGAATGTTGCTCACCAGCCAATAATCACATTTCGTACCCCCTGACTCGTTGAGTGTATGGTGACTAGCATGGCACATTTCAAATCACCCGAATGCATGGATTGATATTAACATATGTCACTGATTAGCCACAGCTATCAATCGGAGGAAAAAGATATAACTCGTGATTTTGAACCTCGTAAAATTATTAATAACAAGTATTATTTTTAACATAACTTAATAGCATAATCTGTATTAATAGTAAAGACATGCACTTCGTACAACAACACATAGTCCGGCATCAATTACGCGTCCGCAACGAAATTATTAACTTGCTAATTTATGACGTAATTGATTGTGACGTCGCCATACACGTCATCTACTTGGTTATGACGCCATATGATTGATGGATACACTGGACTTCACCATTGCCAAAGTATAGGTTGCACCTTTAAGATTGAATAATAGAGGCCCTACCAAGGCAAACGGCCTTCGTGTGTCTCATTGGCCGTCATAAACATCGACCCCGTGCTTTAATTCGGTTCTGTCCAGAATATACAGATAATTAATTTCTGGCTCTGGTACAACATACAGTGCATTGTTTCGTAATATGGAGCATTGCTTTCTAACACAATATGGTGGCCATATTTAAATTAAGCCTTCTTCTTCTTCTTTTCGTTCGCTGCTCATACCGCCAGTCCTGTGAGTGACTATCGACATGATCATTAAGCCTGATTGAGTAGATAACACGAGCTATGATTTGTAGCATCCATTTTTTTCTAACTGGCACCATCAGATCAATCCTTCTTCCCTTGGCATGTGCAGTGGGATCTCTCCACTCTTTACAAGGAGCTTGAGTGGGGATGATTGTGTTACCCACCAACAGAGTCGCAAGCCCTTGGCATGTAGTCTGTCTAGCATCAATTATGTAGCCTCCAGGCATGCGCGCTGGTTTGGCGGATACGCTCGCTCCACTGTACCACCAGTGCGGGGTACATTGGGATGGGGCTGCAGGTTAGCTGCGGATCTCGGGGTTGCAGATCCGGTGTTGTGTACTGCCGGATTATTCAGAAACCGACTTCTAGAACCGGTGGAACGTTGATGTTACAGTGGGGCTGTGCGACCATTCACTCGGAAGTTGAACCTCACGGCCTCAGCCTCGCTGTTGGTATCACCGGCGTGCCGTTCCCACTGCTCCATTTAGGGTTGGGGCATGATTAAGTAATCCAATAAGTAATAATTATAGCAGTCACATAATGGCACTCGTTTGCTGCTACACGGGAGAGGTATAGTACATAAGATCAAGTAGATGACTCGTCATCATCGTCCTTGGCAGAGGTACCTCGCAGAGTAAGATCCGCGAAGCATCCCTGCAAAGGAGGGTCCTAATGCTGCTACTTAGCACGTTTAATATAAACCATTTTAACTCCTACACAAACAGTATTTGTTGCGAGAGGAAAGTGCCCCGTGTGGGCCTCTGTCACAGGAAAATACCCATAACACCAAAGCGGAGAAAGAGAGGGGGCACCTAGTGAAAATATAAGTCTAATGTGATGCACGCTGTATTACGTGAAGATTGTGGTGGATGATTTATGCAGAATTCAACACTGTTATCTTATGTAAGTTAAAAAATACTGCATTGCTAGTTGCCACTTTATTTATGCTGTCCTTCTGCTCGATCCTATCCTAACCTTTAGTTTGTTGGTCCAGATCTAGGCTAAGCCACAAATGGCAGTGTTAGCTAACTATCTTTAACATATACGTCCGACGGGCGAGAATGTTCGGTGAACGCATGGTTACCCTATGGAACATTCCACTCAGTTAGACAGCATGCGGAAATACCATGTGGTGAAAGCTCCGGAATCATATAATGATCCCGTCACCATCGCATCACGATCACATAAAACAGCACACGGACAAGGCCCAGTACATAAGCGTTGATAAGCGCATATACGTTTAGGGTTGGGACAAAGAGGCAGCTATCCAACGTTAGCGACCTTCCCGCACCCAGTCACGTCTAGAGTTAGGTGGATAGGCTGAGTCATGTCTGTCGCCAGTGTGTCAACGGCGGATCGTATGAGATCCGCACCCGTGGAACTAACATTTACCTGTCGGTTGGGTTATGTAGTTTCGCCCTTAGATGCACTGCAGGCCAGTAACTATGATATTTTCACAGTGCTTCCCACTTTGGCGGGGTTTTCTAACTAACTAGTACCCAGAGATCCAGGGGAGGTGTATGCGGAAATCGTCACTTTATTGCTAACTGCTCTGAAACCTGAGTAGTTCCAAAGTCAAATTTAAACAACGTGATGGATGGAGGTTCACACAATTAATTAGCCCGGAGGCTGGAAGCGCGTCGACAGAGACAGCTGCTCATATAATGGAGGCCTTAAGGTATGTGGCCAATTTATACAACCTAACCAGTGTGCGTTGTTACATATCCGCTACTCCTGGAAAAGAGACTAGCACAAAATATCTCCTACAGAGTAATCGTCCCTTACTACTATACACCTATCCTATCGAGTTAAAATAGTCCAGGTTTAGTCGACCGCATGCCATGTTCGCGTAATGAGAACATGATCAGCGACCTCAGTGAAAAAGTGATGCTGTGGGGGAACAAGGTGGTGCGGTTGCTGTTGCTAGATTGTGTAGCCTAGCGAATAACAAATAACTAGGATGGCGATTGCCATAGATTATCACAAAACAGTAAACAATAGAAGCTCACACGACCTTGACGGCGCTTATGGGCACAACCATAAGATTACTATGTACACTATAATCATACACTATAACAATGCGGTCTTAGGCGACCGACAGGTACCTATTAGTCATCAGTACCTGTTACACAAAAGCAATACATAGATACACTAATATGACAATGACGGAGTACCTATTAATCATCGGTACGGTTAATGTTCTAAAGTCACAATAGTTGAAACGTAACATATTTGGAATGTGAGATGGCACGATGCCGAAGTCAGCTGCTAGAAAAAACTGCAGGCACACTGTCTAATGCGGCTCCCTCTCAGGAATAGTGAAGAAGAACGTTTGCGGAAGCAGATGGCTAGTAGTTAGTCACGTCTACATACAAAGTTAATAAGTTAGCGGTATGTTGAATGTTCCGTACTGGTGCGGAAGTTGAAAGATGCTCAGTAGTTCTTGAAGGGCCATGGATGAGAAGTTAATACTGTGGATTCATTCTGGCAGATCACAAGCCGAGATGCACCGAATAGCTCACACGAGGCAGTATTCCCTAACGGCGGTCAAAACGTGCAAAAGTCTAACACAACATGTGCGGATTTGAGTCACCACTGGTCGGCGTGATACGGCAGATCTGGCGAGTTACCATCGAGTACATCACTCGCCCCACATACTTGACGAGCCTACATCGGGTCCAACAGGCCCATCCACATGAAAGGCCCCTTTGCGGTAGGAGTGGCTTGGGTTACTTTACTTTATTGTCTGTATTGACCCCCACCCCCCGAGAGTGTACACACACTTGTAGTTGCGGATGTGGTGGCTAGTACCCCAGAGATGACGAGTCTCAAAGCCGATAGGATCCGCTGCAGATGTTAGGTATCTGCTATACAGATTGCTGTAGCACGCGCTCGTCTTCCAGACCAGGTACCTCACCACTGCTCCTAAATTTAATTTTCCAGCGCCTTTTATACTGCTTGTGACGTCACATCTGGAATACCACAGCCAATCAGCAGGAAATCGGGTCACGTGACACGCTATCGTACCCATGCAGTGAGAGTATGCATGCCCTAAGCCCATGGGGGGGGGGGGGTTCAATATTTCGAAAGGAATTTGCTGGTTCTATTAGCTATAACTCGACCATTTCTGGACCGATTTAAAAATAGTAAAATGCGTTGAAATGCCCGCTTCATTTCGCTTATGATCGCGTGCTAGGCCATCTCACGGTCATTTTACGAACCTCTCGTTTATTACACTATACATGCATACTGTCCTCCCCGGGCATGCTTGGAACGGACCAGGCCAGGCCATTCCGCACCCAGCTGTGCTGGGATGGTCCGCACATGACCGGCTGATCCACGCTACACTTATCATGCTCTGTCAAGGATGATGTTGCATAAGCTTTACATCCATAGTCAATGGTTGAATTTACCAATCATCTAAACAGCACAGGAATTGAAGAATACAGTTTCTCAGTCAGTCATTTGACGATATAATCAATAACGTCACGGGTAGTTTGACGTCAGAGTCAATTTACACCATGAATGGTTCGATTTGGTCCGTCTTAACCACTTAATAGTCCGTCAGGATGCACGAATCGTATGTTTTTACCTTTTAATAAATATGCTGTTCAATATTTCGAAACTAATGTGACTGGGTACTGTTGCTGCCAACATCACCTAGCGAGTACACGCACACGCACTCACGCGCGTGCGCACACATGCACACGCTTACACACACTGCACGATATAGCACGCAAACACACACGCGCACACATGCCCGCACGAACGAACGCACACACGTACGCAGATACGCATGCACGCGCGGGACGTACGCACACAGGCATACACACACGCGCACGTATGTGCGTACGCAAGCAATCACGCACGCATATATTCCTGCACGTATACATCAATCACTATACTCAGATTATAGATCGTTTAGGAAGAAGAGAGAAATTGGATCATAGAGGTGGAATAATAGAATTGTCACGAATCTCAGCATGTGCACTGCTCCTAAAATGTCAAAGTTACAATCACAACATATACCTATCTCGTATCACATTAGTACACACTTTATTCCACTTAGCTGTGCTCCTTTTTCCTGTTATCATTTCTGAGAAACTGTTTAAGTACTCTATGTTTACAATTGATGAAATGTCGTCGTCGTTGTCGTCGTCGTCGTCGTCGTCGTCGTCGTATTTCCTCATTTCGCATATGCTTTGCACTTCATCGGACTACGTATATGGCCATAGTTGATGTAGCTTATTTGTGGATATCCTATGTCTCACAATATGGTTGCATAGTAATGAAATCTACATGTGAATAATTTGAATACCAAGATAACACTTCTTTCCTATGGAAAGCAATACATGTAGACGAAAACAAACCCAAAATACCTTTCTATCTTAGCGATTTGAAAATGATATTGCTGAATAGGAATACGAACTGCCCGAGTGTTATTATGATGTTTATCTTGCATAGGCATCCAGTTTTAGCCATGCCGCGCCCATCTGTAACTAAGCTCCTCCCACACGTTGCTGTTTTTGGGATAGATCGATCGATATGCTCTCTGAATCACAATTTCCAGAAAACTATAATGGTAAGCTCTTACATCTTCAACAGCATGTTTATTAAATGGTAAAACATAACATGTGTACAGCAACGCGTAGTACAACATCAATTATGCGCTCGTGATGAACTTAGATACGTCATTCATTACGTAATTGATTATGACTCCATCCTACCCGTCACGTAGTTGATTATCACTTCATCTGATTGACTCATAAACTGGACTCCGTCATTGGCTATCCTGAATGGAACACACAAGCGTACAATTTTGTTTCTAAAGTGTGTAGGCAGCTGTACAACCAACAGCACACATACATATGCAGATGTATGCACTACTGTTCCAGTCGACGCAGTGATCTCAACACCTCAATCGATGCGTTCGATGCTTGCGTGGTTGGTTCCGTCTGCTCCTTTGTCTTCACTGGCAATTTCCTTTTGGCACAGGGGGCAGCTGTACTGACTATCACTCATTTTTAGTCGTGAAAATACAAAGTAAATACGGCAGCACTATCTATGATACACATATGTTTTTTGTCGCAGTAACAGGAGCATAATGTTGTACTCAACTTACTCTTCACCCTTTTAAGTTGTATAAAAGCAAACGGCTGAATTCCAGGCTATTTTAGAGCTAACAATGGCAAAATATGAAAAGAAAACAAGCTACGCCATGAAATGTGACAATTACGTTATGACGTCTTATGTGGTGTCGTGAAGTAATAGATGGTGTCATTACATAACTTGTGACATTTAATTAAAGGTTTCCTAAGTTTCATTGTACCTTTCTAAAATAAATTTCCACACATTTCCATGGGTACAACATCTGAAAGCAAGGCCATAGTACAAATTAGGTAGTTTTCATACTGGCGACCCCTCCTTTTTGACGTCATATTTTGACACTTTCCGCTGGCCAACTTTGAGTATCTTATGTAACATATATGATACTACTGAAAAATACCATAACACAATTTCTATCACTCTTTCGGTGGCAGGGCCGTTTTTTCGTATTTTGACCCATTTATTAACCAGAATTAAATCAAGAGGCTTATCAATTATTGTTGACCAATGCTTGGTAAATTACCTTAACCACCTTACACGTTCAGCCTAATTAAAATAGAATCTCGTATGCGCCGTGATTTGGCATGCAGTCTCTTGCCCCTGATTGCTAGGCTGATAGCTCCAGGGTTTATGTTATCTATTCAGATTCGAACAGAAGACAGTAATGTGTGACAATAGAACCAGGTTTGGACACATTGTTAATATTCTATTGAAGGAACACACCATGTGTACCTGTTTTACTTGCCAAATCCACGCGCTTCCGAGTGCAGTATCATTTAGCAATGGCTGCTAACAGAAGGCAGGCGCACATCTTATATATCCCTCTATCGCCGTCGCAAGTATACCCACCCACCCACCTCTCTCTCTCTCTCTCTCTCTCTCTCTCTCTCTCTCTCTCTCTCTCTCTCTCTCGCTCTCCCTCCCCCTCTCTCTCTCTCTCCCCCTTTCTCTCACGCTCACTCTCTCTGCCTTTCTATTTTTGCTACGCCTCTCCCTCTCTCACTCGCATTCTTTAGCTGTCTCTGTCTATCTCTAGCTTTAAAAAAAAGCCACACAACCCTATTTTCCGTCTGTTACAATTTCCGGAAGCTTCTCATATAATGGCAATACGCAGCTTGGGGCAATTCATATCTTTCGACTCCTAATATGCCACAATTTCTGTATTTCTTACAAGCCGTATCATATTTCATATTTCGTAAGGAAACTCATTTCCGCATTTCAGGAGCATTAGTCTTCATCTCAGTGGCTTACAGGAAACTGCTTTAGTTATGCCCTATATCTCTTGGCACAATATACGACAATTAGTTCATGTCGGCGTGTTAATGTTACACAGCATCTTGTATTTAGCTATTGACTTATACGATATTAGAGAATACAGACTGCTGTTATTGTACACGCAAAGAGGCATCTTCAAGCGTCTTTGACATTCTAAGTTGTAAGAACTTGTGCCCGATCCCATTGTGCAATTGTTACAACAAGATATGTTTAAATCAAATTCTGAGCTAGATGACGTTTTAGACTATGTCTACAGTCACTTATGTTTAAATCTGGTTAACAAATAAAAACATATTTCCTCATTGAATGTCCCTTTGCAGGCTATGAGAAGCCTTTTTTTTTTAATTTGCCCCTGAAAATGTCTGCTCTTGGCCTAAAAATGAACAGTCCACAAGACAACAGAAGATGACCGGCTTCGACGTGACAGAGTTAACCAGGCTCCAAATTTCATGCTCAAATGCTCGGATGATCTTATAGGACGTTTGACTAGGGACCCCATATATAATATTAGCATATAAATACAGCTATTAGTCCCTTTAATATGTCTCGATATATTTGAAATAGTTAGATAACGGGGAAGAAATAATGTCATTTGTTAATATTCCCACATGCCTAGGGCGATAGATGAAGATATTGCATACGTTGAATTAAGAGTAATTTCAAGTGCGAAATAATGATGTTCTGTGTGTAATTACTTTGTCAGGAGCATTTGGGCAGCACCTTTGCACGTGATGCGCCAGGGAAACGGAACGAGACACAACGGTGCATTGAAGCAGATTTCAGAGATCCGTTTCATTAGCACATTTGTTAAAATAGCACTTTGTATGCTAAATATAGTCTCAAATGCGGGCCAATTTAATAGTACTATTAACGAGCTCATCCGAAATAAAAACATTGCACTGTCTAAATTTAGTCAAATTAGTTTCAAAACAACATCTGACTGATATAGTTAGCTTGCCATGTAGAATGGGACTTCCAGTTTCAAAATTTCATATTGATTTATACATGCGTTCAAACTAGGTGGAGCTTTGCTAGAACTGGTAGCGCTGGGTGCATAACCAGAAGTGGGCCCATCTATTGTTACCCCACCCACCCACCGTTTCCGTCCCATATTTACTCCCTAAAATACAAGGGGTGCCGTCAGGCTCTCAGGCCATCAAAATATTTTTTCCCCGGTGGCGTGATCCTGACCACTCTCAACCCGATTTCAACATTTTGACCTCTTTCTACGTCTATTCATGGCCACTCCACAATATCATTATAGTATATAGGTGAATACGTTTCACATTGTGCGCGCATTATATCAAGATTGGTGAACATAACCTTAAGTGGCATTTCACAACACCATGAGATGACTCATTCCTGGCACAAAAACGTTGCCCCAAAGGCAGTAATTAATTCTGGAGAATGTTTCACTATTCGACCAGGCGTCTCTTAATCATCTAACTGCTGAGATGGCATATTCCAGAGGCTATATATCTCTGGACCTGCTAAGTATTTTGAGAACAGCTAAGCCACCAACCATTTTCAGTCAAGTTGTTTTAAGAATCCTTAACAAGTGAGGAGTTTCGGTTCATTGAAATCAGTGCCTGATGGCTGGTAGTAGACAGACAGCTACGTAAATTCCCTACCTATGCCACGCCCATTGAGCTTGCCATGCTGACACCCATGCCATGACAGCAACTGACTATAACCGATTACACTTAGTTTCGCCAGCTTAATGGTCGGCCACACCACTACGAGTATGCCCGGCCGCATTGCCACTTAGCACGGCAGTTGTTGGAGAATTACTGCCTTAAAATACTTTGAGGAACACACATAATACAGCTATTTGTGTACCGTATACTTTTATGAAGTGCTATCCCTGAAATCCATGACTATCAATTTCCAGAAAACCATACAGGTAAGCTGTTGGACATTTTGAAACTAATTTGACTTGTGACAACAGCGCCCAGTCAAATTACTTTCAAAATATTCAACACCGTGTTTATTAAATACAAAAGAGATACAATTCGTACAGCACTGCCTAGTCCGTCATCAAGTACGCGCCCGTGACACACTTAGATACAGCATTCATAACGTAATTGATTATGACGTCATCATACACGTCACGTAGTTGATTATCATGTCATAAATAAATTACAAAATAACTTCAATGTTGAAAACTATCTGCAATTTAATGGAGACTATACTAGGCGTAAGGTGTCAGTGCGCATCAGCTCCAGATAGAAGTGGGGAGGGATGCTGTCAAAAAACTCCAGTAGAGAAACGAGGGTGCTTACTTTGCTCTGCTGGAGGTGTTGATGACGAGAAGCCTGCCTCTCTTTAATTCGCTCAACTCATGTGTAGATATCTCTAACTTTAGCTTAGATGGGATTTTTAAATTCTTAATGTCGTTTAATAAGCGTGGCACTGAGGTGTGTAAAGCGGTATTGAACTAAGTTTCAAAATGCACCATTAAAAGGCAAAACGTCTTAATAAATACACTAAGCACTGGTCCACCAGGAACAAATGTCACATCATGATATGTCAGTCTCCCCATCAAACCACAGTCGACATGTCTACATCTAACACTCCATGTGTCCGTATATTGAATGTTTTGGAGGTGATTTTACTGAGAGTTGTACTGCGTAGTGCAGCATCTGTTTCTGGTCAGATTAATTTCGCAATATTCAGCAACTTATTGACACATTTCCTTAGACATAGTGAAGTGGTATTTAAGAGCTTAACGGGCTAATTTAATGTCTAGCTATATTGCATGTTACATGTGTCATGAAAACGATGCAAACTAATCTGTCTACGTATCACAATTGTTCACTATTCGTACTGTGTGTCTTGCATCCTATATTATGTCTGGGTAACCTTCATGTTTCTCTATATCTTCAAATAAAGGATACTGTGCCAATAAATAATCTGAATCTGAATCGTCATATATGAGTGTTAGATCAACTGGAATCCTCCATTATTGTGACAGATATCTTCTTTTCAGAATTAAACTGATTATTTTTCTATTGATATTAGACGGAAGTTTCGGCTATTCTGAAAATATGTGTGGAATAATCTAAATCCACGTCATACCATGAATTGTATGTGGTGTCAATACTCGCAGCTGTAAACGAAATTGTATCAGTAATAGGTTTTGTCAAATTCGTTTTAATTCACGAAATATGACAACATCTGGTATTTGTTGCATTTTCATTGACATCTCAAACGGATTTGGGAGCTCCTTTGAGGTAATACTTTCGACTGAAAAAGCACATGACTGAAATTACTCTTATAGATCTAGATTTCAAAATATACCATCTGAGGAGGACTCCAGAACACACGCACGGCACAGGCGCCGGGCATGTTTGGCTATCTCGGAGCCTGGCGTGCAGAGTGTGCCCTCATTCGTGTTTTGGGTATGTCTTCAAGGAACAGTATTCGGGTGCAAAAGGTCATTATAAACATTCATTTTGCTGCCGGGCATTCAATCTGATAAATCTGTAATGCTGCGGTGTGAATATTCGTCGCAACTCGCTGGTACCCTGTATGTCATCGTATTTAATATTTATAATACAATACCCACCACCACTACCACCACCACCACCGCCACCACCACCAACAACAACAACAACTACAACAACTACAACACCACCACCGACAGCGCCTTGATGTAGCTAACTGTTAGGTACGCGCATATATACAGCACAAAACTGCTTGAGAGATCTCCTATGATATCGTCTATGATATCGTCTATGATATCGGACCACACAGTGTGGTTTCTGCTAGTCGCCTGATTCTAGAAGGAACCGCTAATGTGTGGCCCAGTAGGACTGAATCACAGCGAGTGCCCTGCCCCAAGAGAAAACCTGTCTTGAAGACTCAACGGAGGATTCCAGTTTCTAAGTCAATCAACTGATGCCATGATAAAGTATGTAACGAGTAGGTTGACTTCATAATCAATTACGTCATGAATAACGTAGTCAAGTATACCACGCACGCGTAATTGATGACGGACTAAGAACTGGTGTACAAATCGTGTGCCTTTACTGTATAATAAACATACTGTTTACACTTCTGAAAGTAATTTGACTAGAATTTCATAGAGAGTAACCACACCCAGTCAAATTAGTTTCAAAATATTCAACAGCTTACCAGTTTAGCGTATGTAAATTGATAGTCAGCGAGTTCAGGTATAGATGGCTCCCAGCACGGGAGCAGTGTGGGCGGAGCTTATCAATAGACTGGCGGGGAATAGCTAAACCAGAAATCGTATATTATCGCTGACGCACACAATGTGTTCCCCTATGTCAAGCAAAGTAACGATCTAGACGTTGATTCGGTTATATATATATATATATATATATATATATATATATATATATATATATATATATATATATGTGTGTGTGTGTGTGTGTGTGTGTGTGTGTGTGTGTGTGTGTGTGTGCGCGCGTGCGTGCGTGATTTCGTGCGTGATTTCGTGCGTGCGTGCGTGCGTGCGTGTGTGTGTGTGTGCTAGATGCGTATTCATTGTTATCGAATGTATTTGCCAAAAGCACTATAAAATACATATACATCTATGCCAATGTGTTGGACTTTGACTTAAATCTCTAACACGATCCTGTGTTTAACACTTTAAATTTAAATGTAACCGTACAGGTAACGCGTTACATAATTTGAAACTAATTTGTCAGGAACCAGTTCTTGCCATGGGCACAGCAACATCTCCTAGTCGAATTAGTTTCAAAATATTCAATATACTCTTTCTGAAAATGAAAATGATTTTGGTGTGTTTTTGATATTGTGAGTTCAATGTGTTACATTGTAAAGGTAATCCCGCTGCCTACTGCTGCTGAATACCGTCTATTCACACTTCTTATTGTGCCCCATAGGGAATACCCACATCTAAACCAATTTCCGCAAGACGACAGAGTTTTCCTTAGTTATCTGGTGTGTTCATGCACGGAAGGGATGTAGCTGATTTCATGGTGCATTAGGCTAATACATTTGGTCATGTGACCATCTCTTCAGGTATGCACACACTAGGCGCAGTACAGTTCAGAAATAACGTAACACGTTTCCTTAAGGCAGCAATATTTTCCAATACAGTTATGTTCACAATTTTAAACACAACATATCCCACCAAATAGCATGTTTCTATTCTTGAATTGGAAACGTGTACTGCTTTATGAGCCGTACCGTATCACACTTACAGATGACAATGCGCCATTACGCCTGGAATTACCTCAGCAGGGCCATCAGCAAACACCGAGCTACTTCCGGTCTCTCTAAACGTGAATGATACCATTTCGATGGGAATCTTACGCATGCATCACCTGCTCCTCGCCTCAACACCATTGCCCTACACTTAGACAGTTACTTGTACAAATAGTATATCCTTGTGGTTGGTCTTAAGCCTATCCTGGCAATTCTCTAATATTCTCTCTCCAGATAAACATGATTTAATTTCCCGAGGCTGGCGGATATATGTGGGCTTTACTTAGCAGCACACCACTTAACGTCACTAGTCCTTCCACACCAAGGGATCGGCTACGACATTGGACGGGTAACCCTTTGGCCGATGCATTCCAAAAATCTCAAATCCTTGAAATTCATGGCAACTCTACTGGTGAGTTTTTGAACATTTTGAAACTAATTTGAAACGGCGAGTTTGCTGCAAATTGTAACAATGAATATCAGTTATCTAAATCACTTACTTCAGAGAGGGGACTTTCTATTTGCTATCTGGTGTGGCCTTGCTAAAACAAGCTCTAGTCGATGTGTTCTTGTTCGTTCATTTCCCTAATAAAACTGTCCATGTGTTTCTTTCTCCAGCATTACATTTGACTGCTACAAGCATTAGTAGAGGATATTGGACATTGAATTCTCTAAGCGAGAAATGTTATCAGTAAAACTAACAAAGAGTGGCTTCTGACAAAAATCTTCATTGTAGCGATTCTATTTCTGTGTGAATGTTGCTCACGAACCAATAATCGCATTGCCTACTTCCCGACTCGACTCGTTGAGTGTATGGAGCATACCATGGTACACGTTCAATCATGCGACGCCATGGCTACATATTTAAATATACTAATTAATAACCAGGCTGTTAACTATGTCAAAACTAATTTGTCTGTAGTAAGCGCTTAATAGTACGGCAGGATGTACGAATTGTATGTCTTTGCAATTTAATAAACATGCTGTTGTATATTTTGAAACTAATTTGACATAGGCAGCAACAACACCTAGTCAGATTCGTTTCAAAATATTCAACAGATTAGCTGGATAGTTTTCTGAAAATTGAGATTCAGAGTGTGCAGGTATCGATCGATCCCAGAATGGACACAGGTGGGTGAAGTTTAGCTATAGATGGGCGCGCCATAGTTAACACTGGATTCATCCATCGATGCTAGGTTACCTCCACAAAATTTAGTCGGCACTGATCTCAAGATATTTATTTTTGCGATGCATCTCTCAGCCCAACTGTTGATATGCTCACACCACCTGAACTGTCTGTAAAATGTGTGTTTTGCTAAGGCATCGACCTTTTTTCCCATTGTGTATATAGGGATGAATGAGAGTTGAATTATTCCAGATATCTAAATTTTGAAACTCAACACATTTACACTACGAGTTTAGTACACGGAGCACATTATGTACACGCGTATGCCATTCCAGCCAACTTTGTACAAATTGCTGCATTAACAGAAATAGAGACCCCACTAACTATTCCACCTCGTAGTTTATGCTGACGTTGTATGCAATTTAGCAGAGCGCTCATTATTGCATTGAATAACAGTGGAGCAAACCGGCGGCTGTTTAAAAAAAATCATTTGAGGATGCCCGGGTAAGGGATGGCGTATGAAATTGCTACTACGAGTTACCCGGCTTCTTATTTCCTGAAAGGGAAGAAACAATCCAGAACTGTCCAGCTGTTATCGGCTGTTGGCATTCAGAACCGTTTGTTTTGGCAAAAAATCGTAATCGTTTCACATGGAAGAACTTGTCCTTGTCATGGACTCAGATGAGTAAGACACTCGTGTACGGATACGACTTATGTGGGTAAATCAGTGTGTCTAAGGTGGGATCATTGCGGGACAAGGGTATATATTGTCCACTCGGTGTCCCATGCATAGCCGCGGTACACACGTCTAAACGCGAGGTTATGATTAGTGTATACATATGCCCACGTATGATCACATATATGGCCGAGAAGGTGTTGTGTTTATTATTCTTCTTCTTCTTTTGGTTCGCTGATCATACCGCCAGTCCTGTAAGTGACTATCGGCATGATCATACGCGTTAAGTGCGTGGATCCACGGTGTATTACAGTGCGCCGTGCGGCCTGGAACCTCCGTGTTCAGCACTCGAGGTTTCTGTCAGGGTTACCTCACCCTTACCTCCTTTAGTCGCCTCTTACGACACGCAGAGGATACGGAAGGTGTATTCTAAGCCCCACCTACAGGGCAATTTATAATGTTTATTATTAATCGTTTACATTTAGTAAGAGTATCTAGGTGCCTGCGTGCATGTTTGCGGTGTTTATTTATCAGTGTGTATGCCTCTATGTACGTACGCTTGCCATATTCCTTCACACACGCGCACGCACGCACGCACGCACAAACAAACAAACAAACAAACAAACAAACAAACAAACAAACATATGGGCACAAGCATATGAGCACAAACACACTTGCGCGGAGCACGCACGCACACATGCGCACGCGCACCAGCGCACGCACACACGCGTACGTACGCGTAAAGACACGCGCACACGCATGCACGCTCGCGCACAAGCAACCACGGGCGCATGCACTACTGTGCACACGTACACGGCATTAACTATACCCGGATTATAGATCGTTTAAGAAGAAGACAGAAATTGGATCATAGAGGCGGAATAATTGAATTTTCACGAACCTCAGCATGCGCACTGATCCGAAATTGTCAAAGTTACCATCAAGAAAATAGACCTAGCTCTTATCACATTAGCACACACTATCTTCCACTTAGCTGCGTTGCTTTTTTCTGTGACCTCTAATCAATTGTTTAAGTAATCTATTTTACAATTGGTGAAAATGTCGCCATCGTCGTCGTCGTGCTGCTGCCGCAGCTGCTGCAGCTGTCGTCGTCGTCGTCGTCGTCATGGACATCGTTGTCGATAACAGCAGTATCTTCCTCCTATTCTGCATATGCCTTTTACGTTCATCGGACTAGGTGCATGGTCTTAGTTGCTGTTGATTATTTGGGGATATAACACATCTCAATATCTGGTTACATAATAATGAAATAATTATCCATGTGACAATTTTCTCACTCTCTACATGTGAATGATTTGAATACTAAGATGTCATATTTTTAGTACCGAGGACAATGCATATCGACGAAAACAACCCCACACAGCATTTCATCATCCGCGATTTGAAAATGACATCGATCAACACGAATACGAATGGCCTGAATGTTATTATCTTTTTTGTTTGCAGAGTTAACTGAGGAATCCTGTTTTATCTATGACCTGCCCGTCTGTAGTCCTGAAAACACAATGTAAATGCAGCAGCACTATTAGTCATACACATATATGTTTGTTGTCATGGCAGGAACATCATTTTAATCCAACTTTCTCTCCACCCGTTTAAGCTATATACACGAGAACGGCTGACTATCAGATTAGTTTAGAGCTGAAGGTGGCATCATATGAAAAGGAAACATGCTATGTTATGAAATGTGACAATTACGTTATGAGGTCATAAGTGGCGCCATGAAGATATAGATGCCGTCATTAAATGACTTGTGAAATTTCGTGTCAAAAATGTCTTTGTACCCTTTTAGGGAAAAGATACTGAGCAATTTGCATACGTGTCCATGGCTACAGCGTCTTTTTGACGCCATGTGTTTACGCTTTCCGTTTCTCCGACTGTGGCCACCTTTTAGTAGGTTATGCAGCAGACCTCATATCATGGACACAAAATAGAAATAGTTCTCTAGATCTTTGAAAGGTAGGTCCATTTTTTCGTATTTTGACCATTCTATTATCCAGAGGTAAAACTGGAGGTTTATAAGGTACTCATGAACTATCGGCCAGAAGGCGCTTTCTTAATTCAAAATGCAATATTCAAAATTCAAACTTCGAAATTCAAAACTCGACTTCGAATTTCAAAACTCGTCTTCGAAATGCAAAACTCGACTTCGAAATTCAGAACTCGACTTCGAAATTCAAAACTCGGCTTCGAAATTCAGAACTCAACATCGAAATTCAATTCTTAAACCAGCCAATTACGAGCCGTCTTGCAATTATGTAAATGTATGCTAGCCAATCAGATTTCTAGGTTATGCAGAGATAAATATGTGGATTATATTCTTGCTTGTTTTGATCGAGAGAAGTGGCGGCTACACACGATGACGGTGGTGGTGGGCTGATGCTGCTTGTGGCGGTGGTGGCTGTCGACGTCTTGGTGGAGGTGGTCGTGCTTCCGCTGCTACTGGTTCTAGTAGGGACGATGATGATGATGATGATGTACGGGCAGGTGTGTTGGGTGGGAGCGCGTGTGAGCGCCTTGCCCTTGTTTGTCTGACTAACAGGCTATAATTGTCGGACTATTAGGCTGGCGGTCTAGTGGGTAAAATTGCCAGACAATTGGGTTGTCGAAGTAGTGGAGCGTCCCCGAATTTTAGAGCAATGGGCGGCGGTATTAGTTAGTGTTATTATGTCTAGATTCGATCCACGGACGCATACTTTCTACCGCATTAAGTGCATTCTTAACAAACAGGCCAAGCCGCTATTTTTTAGCCCAGGACGCAATACCTCAGCAATAGAGGTAGCCTTACTCAAGTATGACCTATATCATGCCATTAACTACCTACGAAGTATGTATATAGGAATATAGGTATATAGACCAACATACATCAGCAACAGGAATAGCAGAGTTACGGAGTTGTTCAAGCGATAAAGTTGCATCGCCGAAGAACGCACATGTCTTTCCGTCTCTTTCCGAAATAGCAATCTTCATCGGCGCCATGATTGTTTCAAACGTACAGACGTGTAACAGAAACGTAAAACTAGTATAAACGTACACTAGCGTGAGTTAGAAATCCGATTTGCTAACATAAATTTACATAAATGTAAAATGGCTCGTGATTGGCTGGACTAAGATTTGAATTTCGAAGTCGAAGTTTGGAAAATGAAATTTGAATTTTGAATTTTGAATTTTGAATTTTGAATTTTGAATTTTGAATTTTGAATTCTGAATTTCGAATCAGCCTTCCGGGCTTTCATAGTTGATGCTTGGTAATTTGCCGTTACACTATTACGCGTTCAACCGTACTCAACTATCTCTCTTGTGTGCCGAGATTTAGCAGGCAGTCTCGGGCGCCTGATTGCTCGGCTGACAGCTCCAGTGTTTCTCTTATCTATTCAGATCCGAACAGTAGACAGTAGTTCGTAGCTATAGTCCTACTTATCGAGTCGTCAATACCTATATTTATATGAACCATGTTTTGACGCACTGTTAATATTCTATTGCATGAGCACATCATCGGCACCTGTTCTACCTGCCACACTCATGCGCTTCCCAGTGCAGTATCATGTATTAATGGATGCTAGCATAATTGTGTGTTCACTTCTTATATATCCATCTATCGCTGTCGTCTACCTGCCTCCGTCTAGCACTAGCTTCACACACACGCACGTATGTACGCACACACACACACACACACACACGCACGCACGCACGCACGCACGCACGCACGCACGCACGCACGCACGCACACACACATACACACACACACACGCACACACACACACACACACACGCACACACCACAGCGCTTCTATTTTCCATATGTTACAATTTCCGGAAGCCTCTCATATAATGACAATGCGCAGCGCTGGAAATTCATATCTTTCGTTCCTAATATTCCATAATTTCTTTATTTGTTAGAAGCCGCAATCCTATTCACAAGGAAACGCATTTCCGGAACATTAGCCTTCATCTCAGTGACATACAGGAAACTGTCGACATACCCCTTTAGCTATGCCCTATATCGCTAGGCACGATATACGGCAGTTAGTTCACGTCTGTGTTTTAATGTTACACAGTATCGTGTATTTAGCTATTGATTGATATAATATTACCGAATACAGACCGCTGTTATTTTATACATAAAGAGCCATGATCAAACGTGTTTGACATTCTGAGTTAGCCCATGCTCTAGGCTCTATCTATAGTCACCTATTAACCCGTTAATGTGTAAATGTGTTAAACAATTTTAGTCTTTGCTTATTGAATGCTGCTTTACAGGCATAGAGAAGACTATTTTTAAGAAGTTACCACTGGAATGACTTGCTCGCTTATCGAGTCAGGCTTTCCAGTGGTAACTTACAAAAAACAGTCTAATCTTGGCCGGTTTTTTTACCGGTTTCGTCGTGAAATGGTTAACCCAGCACCAAAAAAAATGATCAAATGCGACATCCTTATAAGACATTTGACTACGAAACCCCTATGGTGTAGCATAGCTCGCTCAGTCGGGTAAGTACCGACCCGAGTTGGCCGGTTACGAGACGATCCAACCTACCCCCCCCCCCCCCCCTACCCCAACACACACCCTCGCCCCCCCCCCCCCCACCACCCGCCCGTTATAGATATGCGCGCCTAGCCACAGAAAAGAGAGCTCGGATTACTAAAGTACGTAAAACACCTATCACACATGCGCGACAGTAAGAGGTAGCCTACATACACTGTATAGAGAGTGTGGAAGATGGCATTCTTTTGTATTTCGGAAATCCGGGATACTAGGCCCTTTCGACTCATCTTGGTGTGACTCATTACCAGGATTCGTTGGGAAAAACGAATCCATTTACATAATTGAAATCGGACTAGGAATGGGCGAGATATCAGTGAATAAATGTGTGACCATTTTTAAGTCTTCTAAGTTGGTGTAGATCGACATCGCGCATGTGCTGATAGGGTGAAGTTAGTGTGAATTCACAAAGACGTGTTATCCTCATGCTATCCCCTCCATGAAGTGCGAAATGCTTGGTTCGCTCTGCTATGGCGACTGTTGAGTGGTTTGATTGTTGCGATGATGGTGTTCCTCAGGGGTGGGGTCCGCCCGCTCAGTAAGGAAGACATTGCCTGTCGTCTTACTATGCAGGGCTTGCTGTAAGCAATCTACACCAGCATATTCCGCATCAGAACATGACACCGTGACTGGGAGCCGTACTCGTTAAACAAATCTGGCTAACTTTTGATACCCCTTTCCAGGCGTAATACACCGACTTAAAGGAATCCAACTCGTGAGAAATAGAAACTAGCCCGTATCCAGTGCTCTCCTCCATGTTTTGACACTGTGCTTACTGCAAACATTGCTTTCAGCACGGTGGCGGAGGTACTTCACAGCCGCACCAAAGAGTCTGCGCGGTTCATCCAATACAGCAAAGTCGACCTGTGTAATAACTTTCTGTAAGCTTATTTTGCACTAATGACGAACAGCGCTGATTACAAGTAGGCGCAGTAGGTCAGCTTGCCCTCATTGCAATGTATAGAATTGTAATTATGCGAGCGCGGTTAATAACCATTGTTCTTGTTATAGTTAAATAGGTACATATATTTTTAACCACGCAACGCTTACACTATGCTATACTGCTTCGATGACTGCATCAGCTATCTTCTAAATACAGCACCACTTGCTCACTAAAGCCGTCTCTCGTGCCTTAATAGTCCGAGGGCTGGATACCCACCAACTAATTGACGAAACTATAGTTTTCAAACAGCTTTCTATATCCTCTTTAAGATTATGTATGTTAACATATGATAAACTGGGACTCAATATGTTTGTTGATGGGTTATATGAGAGTGAATACCCACAGTTAACCATACCATACTAAGGGGTAGGGATAACAATAATTGACATTTCTTTTGAGGGAATAGGTGTTGCTTGGCGATCGACCACTCAAAGTGTTGCTTATAGTATCGTCTACGATTGCATATGGGTTACATGCAAATAAATTTCATAATCATGTCGACAGAGGTCAAAAGGGCAAAAATCTTCGCTGCAGCTTAAAATCTAGCAACTATGTGTTGCTAGCACTGACCACGCACCGATAAAGGAACATTCTAGTGTTAACAGCTTAAGATTGATTATAAGGCACCATTTGACAAACACAATGAGTAAAAGTGTACTCATTTAATAGAATATCGTTACTATAACAACTGACAGCATAGCCAATTTTAAGAATCGAGATAAATGCAATCATTGTAAACTAATTAAAGTGTAAGTAAAACGCTAAGCTAACTTAATGCGTTATGGTATGGACATAACTCAGTATATGACTACATAATGATATGGTTATATAATATTTTTACAGAATATTACTATTTATATACAATTTCATATCAAAAGTGCAAATTTTCGTACCTTCCGAAAACGAAACTCGAACACCCGAAGACAAGGCCTCTGACGTAATATCAGGGATCCGCATACGATGGAAAATTGACTCTCTAACATTCTGCCAGCTCGCTTGCGTGTTGGTGATCATTTGATGCGCCACGATTTTGGATATTACGGCTCTAATTGGTGAGAACCCAGCATATACATTATTATAATACCTTTTAAATAGAAATACAAATACCTAATGTTGTGTGGTTTAGCGTATTAATACAGCAAATCAGTGTAAATGGAAATGAAATGTATTTCCATGATTCTGATAGTTGTTGCACGTCTATTTCATGAACGTCAAAAGCTATTTGTAAAGGCTATAAAACAAGCTGTCACTCTTCCTATGCACCGACACACTTTTATATAATAAGCCCTCTTATGCCAACAGTGCCTCAAAATGATACTTAACCCTTTCACCGGCAAATGCCTGAAAAAGTATGGGGCCTATCTTTTAAAGTATTTAACATATTATGTTAACTATTTTGCAAATAATTTCACTGGAAGCCAAATATATGTTGCTGCAACAGGTTCTAGTCAAATTAATTGCAAAATAGTTGACACTTCCTGTATGGTTGTCTTGGGAATGAGATATGAGAAATTCATTGCTGGAAGGATCAAATTAATTAACCCATTAATGGTCAAGATTTTCCGAGAAAATTTGAATTTTTGCTCAGTGATTGAGAAGGTCCAGGATTCTGCAATGATCTTGCAAAAATGTGCATTTGTAGGTCAAGAGAAGACCATTTTTGAAAGTGTACCACGGCAATGACAGGCTCACTTGCAAATGGACATTCACCAAGCAAACCTTTCAATTTTCCTGGCCAATTAATCTTGTTTTTCAGCTAATTTGACGAGAGGCCATCCATCTTGGATTTTGGCCGATTTTTAGAAACCTCTTTAAAAATCTCCGAAACCACTTTGGGGATTGATTCAAAACTCATGAAATAGCAGCTAGCATTACAATTTCAATTGCATGGCAGTCATACAGCCAGTTGTTTTAACAACGTGTTTACAGACAGTAGGTGCTGTATTGAGAAATATCCATTTGCAGCCCATAAGAAGATTAGTTTTGAAAATGTATCACTGGAATGGCTGACGCTATTATCGAGCCAGACATGCCAGTGGTCCATTGTTTTAAATAGTCTTCTCTTGGCCTGCAAATGGGCATTCAATAAGCAGATATGCCAAGATTCTTGGCCCAATTTAGTTATTAAGGAGGGAGGGAGGGGTGGCCGGAGTGTGTGCACTTATATACTTTATTATTTATGATATATTCCTGAATCTGTTGTCTTTTCATTCAATTTTACAATGTGTCTGGCATTCTTCAAGGAGCTATACATATGGTACTTACTGCCACATCGCCAATAATAAATGATAAAGGACTGACAGCTCAGAAGAAGTGGACACTATATTTAAATAATGTAATCAAAACAATACACGAGTACTTTGTTCTAGGATTTCTAAATGATGATTGTTGGTGTTTGGGTGTTATTGTATGTGTTCACTAGTAATACGTACTATCACATTCACATGCCTATAAATAAGTCACAATCCATGCATTTCTATATACCAGGCTTTGCTTTCTCATATACTTTTTTTAGCTGCGACTGTCTCAAAAACTGTTGATCCGATTTGGCTCAAATTTTAATATGAAGAAACTTGCAAACGTCAAAGAGGATTTCCAGTATTGCCCATGACCCGTATAAAAGAATCTGAATTCCGACGATCAAATTCTCAATCTGTGGATGTCTCAATCGGAAACTAATGGTCTGATTTGGCTACAACTGTAACGCATGAAAGGGTGCGACCATACATTATAATTCTACAACCTGATGTGTAATCCGAAAAACATCCAGAAATTGTTTCAAATCTGAAACAATCTGGACTCGCGATTAATATAAGTCTGCCTATCTGTAAATGTTGTTACAATCCTGACAACGATGCCACACTCGCAACTGTAGCTCGTCCTCAGGTGTTTTTCTAAAAATAGGATGGGATATTGCATCCATCAGTCAGTCAGTCTGTCTGGCCATCCATCTGGCCATCTCATCTGAAACCTATTGGTGGAATTCAATCAGATTTGCTATGTGCGTTGCCCATACTATTGAGATGCCGTTTACATTAGGCTCCAATCACATGGTGGGGCTGGGTTGAGGGGGGGGGCGTGTGGGTCAGAATGTCAAATTTGGCGGAATTCAACCAAATTTGGTATGTTAATTACCCATTTGATTGCCGGTTATAAGACAATGTTTACATTAAGAACTAAATGTACAGTCGATGGCACGCACGTACGCACGCACACACACACACACACATCGTAGACACACATATGCACGCACGCACATAGGCACGCACGCACACACGCACATACACGCGCGCGCATGCACGCACGCACGCACGCACGCACGTCCGCACACGCAAAGATCGCATCACATAATCCCCACCTTTTCTTCGAAAAGCGTGGGGATAACTAGATCGCTCGGTCGATGACACGTGTCATCGCAAATCCCCACGTCCAGCGCTTTGAACTTTTGACACACCCCACAACCCACACCGCAGCGGCAGAGCCAAATGTAAATGCCATTTTACAATCATATGGGTAATTCACATACCAATTTCGGTTGTATTTCGTCGAATAGCATCAGAGGAGTTGCATTACAATCAATTTCATGACCTTTTGACTCTCCCCAACCCACCCCCATCCCATACATCCTGGGTGCGGGACCAAATGTAAATGTGCATATCCACTCTACATTGATATGGGTAACTGACATAATTAATTTGGTTGGGTTTTGTCCAACCGTGTCAGAGGAGTTGCAATACAATCAATTTCATGACCTTTCAACCCCCATCCCTCACCCCTGGGGAGTCGGAACCAATGTAAAGGTGCGCATCCACTGCACATTGATATGGGTAACTCACATACCAAATTTGGTTGAATTCCGTCCAATGGTTTCGGACGAGATGCATTACAATCAATTTCCGCGCGTTAAAATTTGACCTTTCAACCCCTCTACTACCCCCTGGCGGCGGAGCCAAATCTAACTGGCCTCTTGCACTCCGCAACCATAGGAGTAACTCAGATATCAAATTTGGTTGTGTTCAGTCTAACGATTTCAGAGGCGTTGCATTATAATCAATTTTATGAACTTTTGACCCCGCCCCCCCCCCCATCCCCCACCACCACTACCTGGGGGCGGGGACAACTGTTAATGTGCTCATCCCCACCACATTGAGGGGGAAATGGGTGATTGCGGAGTGCAAGAGAGGACGGTTAGATTTGACTAAAATGGAGGTGGAGTTGGGGGGTTGTTGGGTGTGTCAAACGTGGGGAATTTGCGATGACGCGTCATCGACATTTACAACCCATGCTATCAGAGGTATTTGATCTACTGCAGTAAGTACCCTTTAAAGAGCAGAACAGACAGAGTGCGGGCGTCACGCATATGGCAAGCGACACACGGGCGGCAAGCAGCCCTCAGCGGAAAATTAACACACAATGTGTCTGGCATGTGGCAAACCACATATACGCATGCCATGTTTATGTTGTACCAGCAGCAGCAGCAGCAGCAGCAGCAGCAGCAGCAGCAGCAGCAGCAGCAGCAGCAGCAGCAGCAGCAGTAGTAGTAGTAGTAGTAGTAGTAGTAGTAGCAGCGGCTTTAGTAGCGGCAGCAGCAGAGACGACTATGGCGGATGCGGCGCTACTGCTGCTGCTACTGCTGCTGCTACTGCTGCTGCTACTGCTGCTGCTACTACTACTACTACTACTACTACTACTACTACTACTACTACTACCGCCGCTGCCCACAGGAAATTGTGTAGGCAGTGATTGTATTCAATTAACTCGCCCCCCCCCCCCTCCCAACACACACACACCCACCACCACACCACACCACACCACACCCACCCAGCACACCTGTACACGTTCCCCGCTTTTGAATATTTTTGGAATTAGTTTGACTAGGAGTTGGTGCTGTATATGTCAACAGCAACATAATCTGGTCAAATTAGTTTCAAAAATATTCAAGAGCATTCTTGTGTAGTTTTCTTATAATCGAGACACTGGGATTTCAAGGGTTAAGTGCTGAGGTCGGTGTTGAATGACAGAGGATTGATATTTACGACATAATTTGACAACGTATATTTTGTTCTTTCCCACGCATTAGACTATACTTGTGTTGGGTGGGTAGATTTTACTACGAATGTAGTTCATCGTCTATGATTGTATTATCAAAATCTTTGGGTTCGCGAAAATTGCTTGTCTGTTAGAACAATTGGCCTCTGAGCTGCACAAATGACGTTATCAACGTTATTTCGCTCAGCTGTTTCAGGCAAGGTCAGTCGATCCCTGAAATCACGACACTCGCCAAGGCCGTTCTCATTCCTATTTTCAGCGAGTCGGCGCAGGATCGCCGAATTTAAAATAAATCCGAATACTATCTTCTAATAACACATTCTGTTTCATTCGTTAGTGCCCAATGTTGTATATGAAAGCCACTTTCAATGCCATTGTACTTCTTTAAGTATATTTTGATATAATCGTTGTAGATTGGTGATCGACCACCCACAATGTTGCTTATGGTATCGGCAACGTTTGCACATGATTTACAAGCAAATATATTTATATATATATACACCTGTGCAAAGGTTAAGCACCAGCAAAAACAATATAACGTAGAAACATGATAGTACAACTAGGCTGCCATACTTTTTGTCCCCGCGTTAGCTGACATAATTCCAAGTACGAAATGCACATGTATGCATGACTTCACGCCGCTTGATGTCCGTGCGTGGCGGGAAACAGCACACGTGTTCAGTTATGTAAAAGTCCAGTTTGAGGTGTAGAACATTACATACAGATTTAGGCGACAAGATTAGGAATTTTGTGTTCATGACCGTGATGTATTTGTACAGAGAGAATCAGCTCTTGATTGTGAACCGCTATGGCAAGACGAAGGTTAAGTGATCGTGTGAAATGGCAAATCATAGGCATGCATACCACTGGTATGTCATGCAGAGAGATTGGCAGACAGCTGAACATTAACCATACTGTAATCAGACGTTTGATTGCAAAACATGGGCAAACTAACGAGGTGAACGACAGGCCTAGATCTGGAAGACTGAAGAAGATTACTGCCCGTGATGATCGAGCCCTAGTACGCCTTGTTAGGAGATCTCCATTCACCAACAGCAGAGTGCTCAGCCAGCAATGGGAAACGCGCAATAGATTGTCAATGTCTACCGTCAAAAGGAGACTGTATGCTGCTGGCATGAAAGCTAGGAGACCTGTCAAACGTCCTCTCCTCACTGCACACCACAAAGAGGAGCGTCTGAGGTGGTGCAACGAAAGAAGACACTGGAACATGAGATCCTGGAGACGGGTACACTGGTCCGATGAAAGTCGGTTCCTGCTTCATGCCACAGATGGTCGAACTCGTGTATGGAGGTCCAGACGCACGGCGTACGACCAACGTAACATCATGGAAGAAGTTCCATTTGGTGGAGGTTCCGTTATGATATGGGGGTGTATCTCATTTGATTGTAAGCTGGATCTGTTGACTGTACCTGGAACACTAAATGGACAAAGATATCAAGATTCCATACTGGATAGAGTTGTGGTCCCTCATTTTGTAAATCATGCACCTGGAACCCACCCTATATTCATGGGTGACAACGCCCGACCACATCGTGCTAGAGCTGTGCATGAATACCTCCGCCAGAATGTCATCGAAACCCTACCATGGCCAGCAAGGAGCCCTGACATGAACCCTATTGAGCATATCTGGGACATTCTGGGAAACATGGTGAGAAGGAGGGATCCTCCTGTGCAGAACCTACAGGAATTAACAGACGCACTCCATCTTGAATGGCAACGAATACCACAATGGCGTATCAGTCGGTTGGTGACCAGCATGAGACGTCGTGTCCAGGACGTCATCCAGGCACAAGGTGGATATACCCGGTATTAATAATGACAGTCTCAAACTCGTGCACAGATGTTAAACTTCATTTTCAGACACCATTAATGACAATCTAGCCACGTGTGTCAACTGTAGGGCAATAGTTGTCAGTTGTGTCAACGTAACCATATTCAGGCCTAGTTTTCAAGTTCAAACAAAAACATACAGTGTTTCCCCACCATCATAATCAGTTGCATTATTACCTCTTGCACTAAGATGGATGGGTACATAAATGTTTATGCTATTGCTTTCTTCATAGCACATGAATATACCCTCGCATGTGCGTAAAAATAGGGTGGTGCTTAACTTTTGCACAAGTGTATATATATATATATATATATATATATATATATATATATATATATATATATATATATATATATATATATATATATATATATATATATATATATATATATATATATATATATATATATATATATATATATATATATATATATATATATCTATATATATATATATATACATAAGGATAGGTTAGGTATCTTTGGCGAGATACAACACAGACGACGCCAACACGTCACTTTCTTTTATATCGCAGGAAACGAACCATTTGTGTTAAACCTTGCGCCTACACTTTTAAACAAAGCCAACTTTCGACTCGCTGGGCTTATATCGTTATCTATACAAATACAATATCAATAATGCACAAACACACCGTTTACACCAATAGTCGAGATGACCCAGCAGTGTTCGCCGTAGGCGGCAATGGTCGCCCGGCCCCACTGAAACGTGAACGTTCGGTCGGCCGTTTTGGTCAGCAGTTGCCCACGGTCACTCTTCCGCATCCCCGAGGCCAGCTAACCAGCGGCGTCGGGCCGGCGCGTACCTCGAGTACCTACAATTTAAACACACCTTCCAGCCCATTTAATATGTCTCGATATGAACGCATGTGTAAGATTCAACAATAGGTTTTGTGTAGTTAGATAACGCGTGAGGAATATGTTCATTAGTGAATAATCATACATGCCCGGGCCCGAACTTAAGACTGTTGTGGCCAAATCACACATCCCTCAATTATATATCCACGTCATTTAGATGAGAGACATGTTCTGGAGTGGAGAGCCGATTTTACGTGCATTGGGTTCATATGGCATTGACCTAAAATTAAATTTGTAGGTATCTCAAATGATTTATATATTGTATTAGATTAGTATCAGAATGATCATTTATGATTAGTAAGATGGCCTTTAAAAGAAACATTATCGAGTTACCAATGGCGGATTCGAGTTGTTCAGCAAATCATATGACGACGTAAAGGGTAGGCTGATTATGTCATGAGTGAGGTAGCTAGGCTCGTCATCTTGATTGATGACGGGCTAAGCGTTGTTGTACACATTGTATGGGATTTTACTATTTAATAAACATGCTGTTGAGTACATGGACACTAATTTGACTGGACGCTCTTGCTGCCATACGCAGCAACAGGACCCAGTCAACTTAGTGTAAAATACTCAACAGCTTACTTTCTAGAAATTGATAGTGATGGAGTTTACGGGTCAATCGATCCAAACACCGGGTAAGCGTGGGTGGAGCTTAGCTAGAGATGGGTGAGGCGTAGTTAAAGCTGGATTCCTCCATTCAGGTATCCTCTTACTAAGCGAGTGTAATAAATGTAATAAGAAATGGTGATGCGGCTCCTACTATATGTATCACATAAGCTATTATTTCCAGCCAATTGTTCACATCAATTGATGTTCGTCATTTTCTTAGTAGTTTGCATTAGTTGTGTTTATCCCTATAACGCTTTCACTGCTGAGAGGTATGCCCGCAGCGCATCTAATGTAGGAATGCAGTTTTATCCATGCCCCTGCCAATCTTTGGCTAAGCTTCACTCGCACTCCAGCTGTGTTGGGATTGATCGATACCGAACTCTCTAACTATCAATGTCCAGAAAACTAAACAGGTAAGCTGTTGAATATTGGCAGAAATAGCAACAGTCAAAATAAGTTTCAAAAGCTTAGGCAGGAACTTTATTAAATAGTAAAGACTTGTCCGTCAAAAATTAAATGCTCGTGACGAACTTAGCTATGACATTCATGGTGTAATGGACTATGACGTCACCACACGCGTCACGCAGTTGATTTTGACGTCGTGTGACAAAACTATTTGTTGCATTGTTATTAAAATCTAACTCGTCTTTGTCAGCTCCTTTAAGATAGTATTTTCGACTAAAACGCACATGGATTAAATTACTATGATAGATCTAGATGTCAACATATTCCGGCTGATGAAGCATTATAAGCGTGCACTTTGCTGCAGGCCATTCCGGGTGATACATACTGTAACGCTGGGGCTTGAATCTTCTTCGCTGCTTGCTAGTACCCTGCATTTCATCGTGTTTAATGAGTATTATTACCACCGCCACCGCCGCCACCACCCGGTTGCACTTAACCGTTTCATGACGAAGCCGGACAAAACCAGCCTCTGTAGGCGCTTTGGGGAGGGTCAATTTGCAGGCCAACAAAATAGTATTTTTTGAAAATCTACCGCTAAGATGACTGACGTGGTAACTGGGCCGATCATCCCAGTGGTCATTTCCAAAATATAGACTTCTCTCGGCCTGTACCTTGATATCCAATAAGCGGATATTTTCATCTGCTTGACCAAATTTGGACATTACGGAGTTAACGTGATTAATGACGTCGCATTACAATCGCACAATTTATTATGTAGTGTGGGTCAAGTAAGACAGCACATTGATTTAAGTGACTGTTAGCAACTTACATATATACAAAAACAAGCTGCTTGGGAGATCAACTATGATATCGGGGCACAAACTGCTGTTTCTCTTAGTCGCATGGTTCTAGAAGGAACCGGCAACGCGTGGTCCAGATGGACTACTAATACACAGCGAGCGCCTTGCACCAAGAGAGAACCTGTTATCAAGGGCCAATGGGGGATCTAATTTTTTCCGTCGATCATAAAGCTACATGATCACCTATGTGACCTGTAGGCTGACGCCATAATCAAGTACCGTAGCCAAGTTCGTCACGCATGATTATTTGCTGACGGACTAAGCGTTATTGGACGAAATGTATGCCTTTACTATTTAATAAACATGGTGTTGACCATGTTGAAACTAATTTAACTTGGCGTAACGCCCACGCACATTAGTTTCAAAATATTCAACATCATTAGTGGTAAGAGAGTTCAGGGCGAAGTGTGGGCTGAGCTTAGCTAAGGATGGGCGGAGAATAGCTAAAACTGGACTCGTCCATTCTGGCTGACGCATAAGATGTGCATCCCTCTGTTAAATAAAGTAGCGGTCTAGACATTGATTCTGTTTTATACATATACTCTACAAGCACACTTTTGCCAGTAAACCAACTAGACGCTATTGCTTGTTATCGAACTATCTTTGCCAAAAACACTATTATAAACATATAAATCTGTGTCAATGCGTTGGACTTTGCCATAATACATCTCTAACACGATCCTGCTTTTAACACTTAAGATCCTGAATTCCTGAATTCCAAGAATATAAATTTCAATTTAACCGTACAGGTAACGCGTACTTTGAAACTAATTTGATAGGCATCCGTTGCCTTCATGTGCACAGCAACATATCCTAGTCAAATTGGTTATACAATATTCAACATACTATTTATGAAAATGCACATGATTTTTGTGTATTTTTTGTGTTGTGGGATCAAAGTGTTAAATTGTACAGAGAATCCCGTTGTCTGCGCTCCTGAATACAGTCCATTACCACTGCGTATTGTGCTCCATAGGGAATACCGACATCTAAACCAATTTCCGTGCGAAGACAGAATGTTTCTTTGCTATCTGATGTGCTCATGCGCAGAAGGGATTTAGTCTATTCCACGGTTTCTATTAATTTGGCCATGCGACCATCTCTTCAGTTATACACACAGCACCGTACAGCGCCGCTTAGTCCGTTATCAATTAATCGTCTATGACAAGCTAAGCTACGCCATTCATGACGTAGTTAATCATGACGTCGCCATACACGTCGCATACTTGATTATGACGCCAGTATGAGTAATGGATACACTGGAATCATCCATTGCGCATTGCACCATTCCAAATTGTAAAAGTAGCCGCCATTCCATCCTCTCTCCCGGTCTTCGGCTGCACAGTATGATACAGATCCACATGTATAAAGCATACGCTCACGAGACAAGTAACATAATCCAAGTCTCTAGATACCCGGTATTAAAGCGATGCTAATCTCATCTCAACTGTAAAACTGTACCGATAGATTCTGGTATATAGATTCCATATCATTCATATGTTGTCACATTCCGGGCTCTCTATCACAATCGTCTGCTTTGTTTTATCGTGTAAATGTGAACAGTGCCGCCAGCAGTGTGTCTCCTCAAGCGATAGTGTGTGATGTAATGTAAGTGTCAATGCATCACATTCTTTTTTATGTAATACTCACCTCGTTGAATATTTTGAAACTAATTTGACTGGAAGTTGTTGCTGCCTATTCAACAGCTTACCTGTATGATTGGTTGTATAACACCCTGCCACACTATAGCTGGCGCCTTTACGACTAAACGTTTATACCGAGGCAAACATGCTAGACTTTTTCTGATTGGTTGAAAAGTAAATAATGACAGCCTTTTTTTTAAAAGTTACCAACATTTAGATACCAAAGCCTGAATATCTTTCTTTAGCTTAAAACTACTTGCATGGTTTATGAGTGGCATAGTAGAGCACCTGCATAGCTACCAAGCGATGAGGTTATTTATCCTTTAAACAAATTCCATGCTGCATTTAAGAAAAATATAACAGCTCTACACTACCTACCATAGTAAACACCATGCCGACTATTTTGAAAGAATTTGAGTGTTGAGAATAATTTCTTCCCGTCATATTCGTTTCAATAACAGCATTAGCAGTTGTCTTATTTAGTTTCCGTGAACTGAGGTTTGCGTGAAAGTGGGATTGCAAGGCTTAATTAGCCTAGACTGGACGCATTTTCCGTTATGTCTGTATTCTTTAGCCACTATTTTGTGTCCTTGGTCAATATTGTGGTGGTTATTATTAGCTTCGTGTATCATTGCATGTTTGAGTAGTGGATGTCCATTTGCAGCTCATGAGAAAAATGCGTTGCTATGTAGCCCCTGGCATGAGTGACTCCCTTATCGAGCCAGTGATTCCGTTGGGAAATTGTCCAAAGAAATGTTTCCTCTTGGCCCCCACTTTGACATTTCTATCGTGTGGATGTCTTATGTGGCCAACTGCACCATGCACGGCACGGGGCGTTGTATGCCTATTGGACACGTGCGTGCGTGCGCGCGTGCGTGCGTGCGTGCGTGCGTGCGTGCGTGCGTGCGTGGATGCGTGCGTGCGTGCGTGCGTGAGTTCATCGTTTGCTCAACCCGGTATTTGGCATGTGCATATCGGTAGGTACGAATACGATCTAGGTAAATGGTAATCAGATTCAATACAATAGCAATCCAAGGGACCTGTTGCATATGATTCAAACATCGGCCAATGTATGCACACTCGTGGAATCCATATTTGGCTCTGCACTTAGATGCGGGTTGAAATTAGCTACGCCATTCATGACGTAATTAACACGAGATCAGTGTTACACTGATGATATGTTGGCGAAAATTTAGGCATCTTTACCTTCCTTGACATTTTGACATTATAAATGCTGAGAGTAATTGTCTGTCTGTGAATAGGTTATCGGCTTGCAAGCTTATGCTATGGTGTAGATTGCTCATCTTTAATATGCTAACCTGGATTTCCGTCATAATTATATGTTGATCTAAACCAAAACTTAACCTAAAAAGAGTTGTATTACGAGTTCTCACATCACACTGACCGTGACCTCATGATCTCCAAAAGACTATGCTCGATCTTATCGATATAGGGAAGCATGTATCCAACTCTGGTCCCAATCAGATGAACCAGTCGGGAGCTCTAGGATGATATGTTGAGCTAAACAAAAAACTTAAAATAAAACAGAGTTTTATACCAAGATCCCACTTCACAGTGACCTATACCTCATGACCCCCATCACAATATGCTCCACCTTGTCGATATAGGGAATCATTAATCAAAGTCTGGTTCCAATTGGATGAACCCATTGTGAGATTTAGGATGATATCTTGCACTAAGCTAAAATGTAACCTAAAACAGAGTTTCAAAGTTCCCACCTCATAGTAGTGACCTTGACCTTTGACCTCACAATCTCAAATTCCATATGCTGTATCCCTTCACTATATGGAAGCAATGTGTACAAGTGTGGTCTCAATCGGGTGAACCAATCATGAGATATAAGACTTTAAGATGAGCTAAGCCAAAAACCGTAACCAGAATTGGATGGCAACAGACACACAGACACACGTACAACAGACAAACAGACACACAGACACACGGGTAAACGGCCAAACGGAACCAACTCATATGGAATTATATAGAAAAAGTGATCCACTCCCAGGCTCTCGAATAATAATGCAGTTCAATCGCGAATCGCTCGGTTGTACCACTTCTCACGAATGTGATATGGGAACAACGTGAGGGCTCTCCGCGCGAATCATGGATAATCAGTAGAAACACAAATTCAGTTGAAACGGATTTCAACATCATCAATGAATATTGGATTAAACATAGTTGCGGAAGATGAATAGCAAACTAAAATATTTTCGGCACCAATTCACATGAACGGACCTTTCCATTGTTGGCTAAGCTTCGCCCACACCTCGATCGTGTCGGGATCGATCGATCTCTGAATTCCCTGACTATCAAGTTCCAGAAAACCATACAGGCACGCTGTTGAATATTTTGAAACTAATTTGACGAGGGGCTGTTGTTGCCTAGGGCAGCAACTGCGCCCAGTCAAATTATTTTCAAAATATGCAACATCATGTTTATTAAATAGTTGAGACATGCAATGCATACAACGTGTCGGACTCTTACGAGTTAAAGAATCATTTATGACGTAATGATTATGATGTCATCCTACACGCCGCTTAGCTGAGTATGATGTCATATGACGCCATTACTCTGGAATGGTCGATTGTCAAGCCTCCAGAAATCCAGATCCTAGTCATAGTAAGCCTATGGCCGCTACATCTTGCAATTTATATATATATACGTATCATGCTCTTATCCACTCACGTGAAGGTGTGGAACTAAATCATGCAGAGATATGCATTCTATAGATAACATCTGAAAGTAATATATCCTTACCAACCGGAACTGCAAACTCAGTAGTATACATAGTACTGGGAGTCACACCATTTGATGGGAGCTCCCCAAGAGAATGCTGGCATTCTTCGTACACATGCTGAGGAGAGAAGATTCGCTAGAACGAGACTTTCTGGAATGGCAACTCTCTATCAACGTTACTTCATCAAACAGCTGTACCATCGAAAGCATAGGCTGTCCTACCCGATATACAGACTAGCACCTATGGGAGAATTAACGTAAGGATGAGGCTGCAGATAAAACTACCATGCAGTTTCTATGTGGAGACACCTAACAGTCGCTATGTAAGTGTACATAGTGTGAAGTAGTTGCCGAGCAAAACATGCTTCGGTGTATAATGCAACCATCAACGCCAAACACCTTGTGCAGAGATACCGTATGTTAGGTAGTTCAACTAGAAACAGGAAGACATTATGCAAATTCCCGCCATCGACAGTGAAATAGAAGATCTCCAGCCCTTCTTCATGAACGATCCTTGCTAGAGCACGCTAGAAGTCACACTATGGAAACAATTAGTACTTTGATGCATCACCAGAAAATCACAACTATCGACGAATGCTAGATCCAAGTGATAATGGACACAAGTAAAACCAAGAAACTCACATTTAGAGACATTCAGAAAATACGTAAGTGAACTATGATTCAACCCGCATAAGTAGCAGTCCCCTTTACTCAGAGCCAACTCATATATGATCACCCGTGGAAATGCAAATAACGGCACAGCGACTAAGCGTAAATAATGTACACATTATTCGTTAATGCAATATGGCTAGGAATATACTTCTTATGCGGAGGTTCGCCTGAAGTAGGAAGTCCGAGATGCGGAAATTGCACAATGAGATCGCGAACAAGGAATAGATCCATATTGAACGTATACGGGTAGACACTCAAGTATCTGAAGGCATAACCAAAATGATGTCGATCTACCAGGAAAGTGTTACATCTCTGCCACGGAAGTGGTGCATGTATGTCACGGAAGTGGTACATGTATGTCACGGAAGTGGTGCATGTCTGTCATGGAAATGGTGCATGTCTGTCACGGAAGTGGCGCATGTCTGTCATGAACGTGTTGCATGTCTGTCACGAAAGTGGTGCATGTCTCTCACAAAAGCGTCTGAATTATATGTCTTTACTGACTTTAAAATGAACCTTTTCAGTGTATCCATCTATCGTGATGTCATAATCAACTATGTGCCGTGCAGAAAGATGTCATAATCAATTACAGCACGAATGACTCAATTTAGTCCATCTTAAACGCTTAATAGTGAGACACGCTGTGCGAATTGTATGTCTTTCCTATTTAATACACATGCTGTTGAATCTTTTGAAACGAATTTAACTGGGCTCCGTTGCTGTCATTGGTAGCAGCAGCACCCATGCGAATTAGTTTCAAACTATTTATCAGCTTGCCTGTATAGTTTTCTGAAAATTAATAGTTAGGGAGTTCAGGGATCGATCGATTCCAAGACGAGCGAGGTGTGGGTGGAGCTTAACTAGAAATGGTCATTGCATAGCTAACACTCTATCTTTAGCATCATGTTGAAGATTCTGAAATTAATGCTGACTGTGGGATGATCCATCAATAATGTGTACTGCTACAATATATCCTCAGACATTGCACCTCGAGGGAATATTCTACATGAGCTGATTACCAACATTTAAATATTAGATGTTCTAATATGTGACGGTTTCCGCTGTCATGTCACGTGTCCTTGTCCGCTACTTGCCCTATCATATTTCGGATAGAAACACATTTCCGGAACATTAGCGGAACATTAGCAGTTTGCCATACAGGAAGCCTATACGTGTGACGAATCTACTGAGATACTCATAATTCGGTCAGTTCCCATCAAAGACGATAGAAAACGATCCTTTCCAGCGTTCGAATACCACAAAGGCATATGCACTTACTGGATTTTTCCACTGTATCCACCCATCACATGGTGCCATAATAAACTACATGGCGTGTAGGATGTCATCATTGCCAATGGCGTCCTTATGACGACATGAATGACGTATATAAGTATGCCACGGACTATGCGTTGTTGTACGAATTGTGTGTCTGTTGCCTCCCAGTTAAATTAGTTTTAAAATATTCAACAGCTTATCTGTATAGTTTTCTGCAAATTAATAGTCAGTGCGTTCAAGGATGGATCGATACCAAAACGAGCGAGGTGTGGGTAGAGCTTAGCTAGAGGTGGGCGGGACTTAGCAAACACGGGAAAAATGCATTACCTTTATACGTCTTCTTTCTGGTGCAAATGTGCTTCCAAATGTGTCCTACTGAACCTCTTTAATTTTCCTAGTTAAACGGGAAATGTAGGCTAGTATACATTGACATTCTCCCCGCTATCACTATGTGCCTGTGCCTAATCTATTCACTACGTGGCAAATACTGCGCACATGTGCAGACACGTGGGCGCTTCTCTAGTGGAACACATTCGCACTACTGATGGCATCCCTACGTATTGAACATTCTAATCCGAACAGGTATCCATGTTCCTCAAATATCCGTTACATTCTGCCGATTCCCACGACCATTGATTGATGCAATATTCGGCTAGTTGTCTCTAGATCAAATATAGCTATCCTGCTGGTGCTAAAACTCATCGTACACAGCATCTGGTAAGCGGTGTGCATCGCCCGCCAAACGCAGCCTTTTGTATAATACGGTCATTGCTTCTCAACCACAGTGGCTGCTTCATTGTGCGCATGATACGTCACGCGCACTATTTGCCCAATGACGGTAGGTGCCAGTATGCCAGCTCGGGTTGGGTGGCTGTGTTGGTTGAGTTTCCTCGATACAGCACCTTGTCCGGTGCTGTCATACTTTTTAAGAAACAGACACTTGAGCATGTGATCCTGATAATTATGGTTCTCCAGATACCAACCATTGTCGGTGTTGGTTATGGTTCCTCAGAGATACCAACTGGCCCGTAATGCTCATAGTTCATCAAACACAGTACATGGACTGTGGTGTTGGTTCACGGGTTAAGGGTGGAGGTTGGGGTGGAGATGGGGTGAAGGAAGGTGGCTCATGCTCATTATGCCTAGCACATTGGCCATGATTGTCAGGGTCTGCCACGGATCGCATCTGGACTATGGGTATGGCATATCGGCAGTGATGGTCGTTGTGTTCCATCATTTAAATATGATAGCAATACACATGACTAGATATTCTACCAATATATAAGTTGATACCAATCACATATATTGGATACTGGTAAACACCTTCACAGTGCACTTAAAGCATATATTTAATTCTCTGTTTGCCATAGAATACACCTAAATGGTTAGTGTGAGTGTTGGTACGTCCCTTGATAGTCGGGTGTCTGTGACAGCAAACGTCTTCGTTCTAGTGTACACACTTTTCGGACCAACGGCAATGTATCAGTCAGCCATCAACACTTGCTTAGAAAATATTATCAACTAAGATAGGTATGTGCAGCTGCCCAAGAAAGCGCATTATGTGCACACTATAATCCGTAACTAATTATATATCACGGCTAATCATAATGTCAACTACTGAAAGTACCAACTGCTCGGATTATATTTAACATTATCGGTCCACCTATAGTTGTGAGTCTTCTATTGTACATGTGTGGATACTGTACAAGTTACTGTTCACTTTGAAATGAGTGATTCTGGAAGGTGTTCCTACCATAGACGGAAAATGAAAGAAAATCGGTGCATCTGGACAATGAACTGTGCAATAAAAAATATGATATACATATATGATCTTTGTTATTGCATATTTGAGAATGTTCGTAAGGCGTTCATCGCCGCTAGGTTACCTATTATTGGCTAGGACAGTCTCGCAGTAGAACGCGCGTGTATGTTCTCAGCATGGAATAGTCCGGTTATCACATGACTGTATTAGCTCAATCAGTCACACCGTTCAACCTGTAAAAACAACTCGATCTATCAAATTCCTTCACCACTTCTGTCTGCCAAAATAAAAGCTGGTATCTTTCAAATAGCAATATAGCTCCAGTCAAAGTCGTCGTACATAATTTGACAATAGCCATCTGATGTTTTTTCAAGACTTGAACTACGATTGTCAAACCTGGAAACGTCTTACGCGTCTTATAAATTGACTGCCATGTGTAACCATGTTGGTGCGAAAAACTACTGCACAGATTGATGTACAGTGAGACATATAATCTTGAATTTTAAAAACAATAGATTCACGGTATTTGTATGTGTGTTCAATTTGCGCTAGAAAGATGTCCGCCTGCCTGTGTAAATCCTCCCAATAAAAATATCGGCCACATTTATAATTATACTAGTAAAAATCGATGATATTCCACGCAGGCTCGTGTGATAATAATGCACGATAAATTAAAGAGATTAGGCAATCAATAAATGTTTTCTCGGATAGTTGCATTGCTGCCCAGTCAGACGATGGACAACGACATTGCGTGCAAAACATACACACCAACTCTTTGGCGCACTAAGAACCACAGCATGCACTGTAATCAGTTAATAGATACATGCTAAGGTTGGTATTAGCAATGTGGACGGTGATGTTCAGACATCAGCTAACTTGTTAAGAGAATACATAATCACACTCCTTTATTTTAAACATGACAGGGATCCATCTGGCTGTTCTAAATTTTATCAATTTTTTTTGTCACAATCTGTATTACAACCAGATAGCACTCGGGGTTGCTAGCACGGACACACACACGCGCGAAAACGGACGCACACACGCTCTCATTGACTCACTTGCCCACTCGCTCGCGCACTCACCCAGCCACCCAGCCACTCAGCCACTCACTCACTTACTCACTCATTCACCCACCCACTCACTCACTCACTCACTCACTCACTCACTCACTCACTCACTCACTCACTCACTCACTCACTCACTCACTCACTCACTCACTCACTCACTCACTCACTCACTCACTCACGCACTCACGCACTCACGCACTCACGCACTCAAGCACTCACTCACTCACTCACTCACTCACTCACTCACTCACTCACTCACTCACTCACTCACTCACTCACTCACTCACTCACTCACTCACTCACTCACTCACTCACTCACTCACTCACTCACTCACTCACTCACTCACTCACTCACTCACTCACTCACTCACTCACTCACTCACTCACTCACTCACTCACTCACTCACTCACTCACTCACTCACTCACTCACTCACCCACCCACCCGCCCATCCACCCACCCACCCACCCACCCACCCATCCGCTCGCCTGCTCGCTCGCTCGCTCGCTCACTCGCCCACTCGCCCACTCGCCCACTCGCCCACTCACCCACCCGCACGACTGCCCGCCCGCCCGCCCGCCCGCCCGCCCGCCTTGGCCACTGGCTTGGTGGTGGGGCAGCGGCAGATCACAAGGAGACTGGAGAAGCATGCTA
Source organism: Chaetoderma sp. LZ-2023a (assembly GCA_034401795.1). NCBI lineage: Eukaryota > Metazoa > Mollusca > Caudofoveata > Chaetodermatida > Chaetodermatidae > Chaetoderma > Chaetoderma sp. LZ-2023a. The sequence continues at coordinate 12,497,905 of CM067364.1, forward strand.
AGTACGTGACACTGGCACAGAGTATGCTACGGACTATCGACGAGTCTGTCAGCAAAGCTCTCGGGGGATGGCCATATCACCGATGAAGAGTACCACCATGTATTGAAGGACCAAGCTCTATACCGCATGGAGAAACCTAAAGTGCGACAACAATACCTCAAATGATCCAGCGGGCGGAGAAGGATATGGAGGAGCTAGAAAACGAGATGTTACGGCGAGGTCACATCACCAGTCTCTGGAGGCGAGACGACTACAAATAGTGTGCTGCCTGTATGGTAGCTTTAAGAACAACAGTATAGATGGCCTTCCCACTGAACCTCACGGCAGTCATCCGGAGCCAACCGCCCCTCCTGGGTACACCCTTGACTGGCCTGAGAGGTCTACTGGATGATATAGCAGAGCAAACCCCGTTCTCCATCACAGTGGATTGACGGTCCCGAACCAGCTTCTCCATCAACCCACAACAGCTGACCAACCGCCCCATCAACATCAAGGATGCGAAGCAAGCTCATACTTGGATGGCTGCTCCAAGCCTCTCATACTGGAATCAGCAGCTGAACTTTGGTGTGTGGTGTGCCACAGCAGGATGTGGAGTAAGTTCCACCCTGCATCACTTTATTTTGGTACTCTTGAAGCTATGCTCATCGCCAGCTGTCTCAGATTCCATGTGTACTTCACGGTGCAACGAATCCTCCATGAGCTGGGTGCAAGCCTCCCTGATACACACGACTTCGAACCACAGCTCAAAAGTCATAGCGTCTCTCTCAGCGGCCAGCAGACTACAGAGACAGTTCAGCACTCACCCCGACTATCGGTCGCATGGTGGTGACAGCAGCGGCCTAGGGGTTATGTACGGTGACCCGGGACGTGACTACTCAGGATTCCCCTATCGAACACCCCGACAAGTAGGCCACCAGAAGACAGCGACATTCTCGTTCAATCCAGATTCTGACCCTGGAGCGCTGGTGCAAAATAAGCACATCACTGACTTGCGGCAGGACTATCCAGATGTGTGGAAGTACTTTGTCTCACACACAACCTCAGGCCTCACACCAGCAGGGATCGTTCGGATCAACCAGTCCCTGGAAGCACTGTGCTACTGCCTCCTTACAGCACATACCAAGCTGCGTCATTTCATAGATGGTGTCAGCGGAGCAGAGGTCCAGGCCATGTTCCTCAGTCTCGTTGAAGATATGATCATCGTGGCAGATCCCAACAGTCTTATTGCTAAGTTCCAGCAGGGGTTGCAGAAGGCCCATCGTAAACTTGCCATGGCTATTACACCACACCTACGGTTGATTCCGAGCAACATGGTCGTAAACATTGAGGACCTCCAAGTCAGGGGCTATAACAACAGGATAGTCGAGGGAAGTTCCCCCAGTGTCCACTTCGGCTTCAACACTGCTATCAACGCACCTACGTGCAGTATGGGCCATACAGTCGTTTCGACCCTGACACTACTGCCAGTCGACACGACACTTCTCATGGCAGCTCCGCCCCTGACACTGCAGCCAATCGACACGACACCGCTTCCTGTGGTAGCTCTACGGGTGTTGTCAGGCCTAGCTATCATGGTGCTCGGAATCAGCCTACTCCGCCGCTGAGTACCAACCCGGTCACCTGACAGATGCAGATGGGGAAGAACGTATTAGCTCTCTCGACAGGGGACGCAGACATTTAACCACGTTGTATACTCAGTGCTTGAACAATGACGTCAACGGTACAGATCGTGAAGCAACTGCCCAAGAGCTAGGCGAGTCTTCAGAAGGTGGAGAACATGCTGCGAACCAAGACACATACGTTACTGACCAAAGCAAACCTCTGGCAGTCTATGTCGCCAGTAACGTGGCAGCGAATGTGGCCGTGGTGAAGATGACTTTGGGAAATGAGGTTCTTCCTGCTGCCACTGAGGCTGTCTTCGCTACAGTGGTGAGTGGTGTGGCCGAGCACTGTCTTGGAATAACTCACCCTATCCCAAAAATCGCTCTCAGTCGTGCCGCCTACACTGCTGCCGCCAAGATCATGGGTGAACATGTTACACTAATGGAGGCCGCGGTTCTAGGGCTAGCAAAGAGGGCAATGACTGAGATCATCGTCGCCTACGTGTAACCCCTCTGAATAGTGAGAGATGGATCATGAGACCTCCGCAGCATATGAGGCATGGCGTGCTGGAGGGTGGTGTGTAGCCCATAGTCGAGCATGCGGACTGTGGATCGCCAATGCCCAGGAATGGTGGACCGCCCACAAGGCGTGCCCCTGCAGAGAGGGCCAGCACCCTGAGCACTGCTACCTATTCCCTTGGCCGACAGCGTGGTGCTCCTATGTCCAACTATTTCACTGGGGGTATGACTAGTAGGTTTAAGCCGTGTATATAGCACTATGACTCTGTCACTCAGAGACCTAGAAAGCAAAGAGCTAGGTGATCTTGCTCACTTGGGCGAGGCACGTCTCTGTTCAGAGGATACTGTTGCCCCTATCTCCTTCCTAGCCTCCGATGAGAAGGGAGACCCGCGGGAGATCCACGGTACCATCCTAGCCCGAGATCTCATCGGGAACACTGATACGGTAGGACAATCAGCCATTAACAAGGCCAAGACTGTATACAAGGGGATGGGTATCAAGGACAGGGCGATGATGCGAGGTATGCTCGGGGTCGATGAGGCTGGAGCCATCAATGTTATGGCTGAGTCCTATGCACAAGACCTGGTTACGGATCTCCTGCAACCACGGAGCTCATTCCAACAGGGTTGAGAGAATCTCAATGTAGGCACCATCAGGCTGAGCAAGATCACTGTTGATGGCGCAGAGGGTGCTACCGCCAGCTTCCAGCTACCAGCGGTGAAGAAGTCAGGGTTGTTTGGTTTGCCGTTTAAGACCTAGGCACCATCAGGCCGAGCAAGATCACTGTTGATGGCGCAGAGGGTGCTAACGCCAGCCTCCAGCTACATAGGTGAAGAAGTCAGGGTTCTTTGGTTTGCCGTTTAAGACCACAGGATAGTCATGGCTTCCCGTGCATGTATCATACTGGACACTGTGGGCGCTGACACAGGCCCTCTACGCTATCTTCTCAGCTGCTGTTGGGATGTCATGCTTGATACCTCCATCGCATCTTCCGTATCCGCCGGAGGTGCAGGATTCCCATGCAGCAGGCGAAAGAGCTGGTGCAGGAAGTATTGCAATTTAGTCTCCCAGTTATAGATGAGGCCACCGCCGACCACGTGCTAACCATCCTCTGTGCGCATATCTGTACCATTCGACTGTAGGCCGGCCGATGCTGGCCACGTGATGCTGATCATTGCCCGGACACGGGGACAACATCTTGCTGCGGGCTCTCCTGGCCGAACATCTACACTCTCAACACATCCTTCTGGTGTCCGACTCCGCCACTGAGGCGGTTGACAGTAATGATCAATGGTACAATGGCCCAATCACCAAGACGCAGAACCTGCAAGCACTGATGGAGAAGCTGCTGGCAGCCCGACTGACAGAACCACTTGTTCTAGTTATCGATGTCCCTGCAATGGACACGAAGACCGTCACCTACCTCAGCAACATCACCAGGTGCAAAGATAACTGTTTTCATCCTCTTTCAGAAGTACACCCACGAGATCTCACCAGACATCTGCCACAGTGTCCGTTTGCTATACTTCAGCTCCAAGTGTGGACGTGCCCTGCTCGAGACCATATACAACAGCCTAACCATCAAGGAGACTAAAGGGGACTTTATTGCAGGTGTACAGAGGGCAGCTGAGATGTACCGCTTCATATTCAGCAACAAGGAGACAGGTGAGCTGTCACACGTCCAGCCATCTCTGGAAAAGGCACAGACCGTCACCTACACGCTGAATCCAGCCAGGAAACTAGCCTGCTCTACGCGTCATCGCTGACAGACTGTCGGCCGCAACTTTTTTCATTCATCAGAAGGCTGAGTAACTTCGTCCGAGGTCTCCGTTACTTCGTCAGATGCTCGACGACCTTCGTCAGAAGCTTGAGGAACTTCGTCAGAAACTTGAGGAACTTCGCCAGTTTCGTCAAAAGCCTGTCGCTTAAACTGTTGCTGAAACTCTATCCACTGAGGGGCAGAGACTAGGACTCTCTTCTTGTGGAACTTCTCATGGAAGACCCACTTTTTCCATGTGCGACTAGCATCGTGCTTGCGAGTGGATTTGATGAGGTAGTCCTGGTAGTTATCTGGGAATGTCAGAAATACTGGCAGATTACTGGCCAATCTCCTGCACCGTCTTTCGTTGAAAATGTGCTCACTAGCCTCCTTGTGGCCAACAGTGAACCCCTCCTGAGTACCTTCTGCATGGCCGGTGTCGTGGCTCTCTGCTACAGCGGCACTGACCTCCTCCCTGAAGCAGTTATTTTCAACAGACTGGAAGCTATCCAGCATATCTCGCTCTTCCTGGCTATGGAGGCTAAATACGGTAGTCCACTTCCCGGCCATTAGTAGGTCTTTGGGATCACCCTCGCCCTTTGGAGAGCTAGAATAACAGGACTGTTGGTGGGGGCCACAGGTAGGTTGAGCGCCCTGCCCTGGGTGCTGTCAAACTACCGGTAGTATCCGAGTCAGGAGTTCTTGTGTACTACGAGCTGGTGCTCCTTCCTCTATGGTTGCCAGTATCTCCGCATCAGATGGAGGTGTAACCTTGGCTCGCTCGTGGATACTGTTGCTGTCACGAAGCAGTCCTCGGACCCTGTCACAGTGGGACAGTGCACGCCGTGGCTGTCGTGCTGACTGTCATGCCTACTTGTCCTGCTGCCTATAGACAATCTGCTGGAGAACTTTACCAAACATGGCGGCCGTTTAAAACCTCTATATACCCATACCTTAAACATGCTGCCGTACGTGCAACATCCAGATGGGGCCATTGAACCTGTGACATCGCACCACACTGATCCTCGGAAGGACTGCCCGATGGTCATTCGACCCAGTGTACACGATGGCAACCCGTTGTCCACTGCTGGGAAGTACATCGACTTTGCAATCTCAGCACAGATCCACGAGCTCAAGAACATGACACTCGAGTGCAAGATTCAGAGCACAATAGAACAGACGGTAGAGCTCCCGCAGGATCTGAACATGTGGGAGATCGTGCAGAGCAACAGCACCGTGGACACCACCTATATGAACGATGAGTACCGAGTCCTAGGTCCGCCGGCTCGTGGACCAACCTGCTATGCGAAGGGAAAGGGGTACTATGCTTTGGGGTGCAATGAGGGGTTCACGGAATTCGAACTACGGGCAGGTGTCGAGAAGCCTGTGGCAGTTCCATTCTTAACCCTCCTCGAGATCACACACGTGAATCCGGCTGCCATGCAGGATAGGCTGTTCCTCCGGGTGTACACTGAGCAGCTCGCAGATGCGACGATGAATGCTCCAAGACTTCATGTCTAGCATGACGAGAATGACCACGAACTGAATCAATCGGGTTCCAAACAGCGGATCATGCATGTGGAGAGAGAACACCAGCAGGTCCAGCCACTGCTAACCAACGGGTAGGGCTGCCATTGCAGCATGGTGCATCGGATTGTGTCGCTGTTGCGGTCCTGGTTCAGAAGGGAGGAGCCATCCAGCAGGTGGATAAGCTAGATGACGTCAAGCTTGTGGTTGCTGGGACCAATGTTCTTGGTGAGGTATGCGAGCTGGCTGACTGCCAACTCGACAGACAGAAAACTATGTCATATGCACTTCTGCGACTAACCAGTGGAAGCGATGACCTCGATTCGGCACTCGAGGGCTGTCACAACCTCGGGGGCAGGAGCATCCCACCTAATTAGGGCAACCAGCTCAGCTTCAACATCGGAAACCTCATAGCTGGGACTCGCCCACTAGGTGTGACGGTACTTTACTTTGACTATGCTAAGGTATGCGTGTCGAACACATCAGGTATTCAACTTGGCCATGCATAGAGCACGACTCCTGTCACCACTACTACGATTCAAGATCGCGGATGCCATGCTATAGACTACAGTGTACAGCTACTATATAGCTGCCCCAGCGACGGATATGTATGGACCAGAGGCTTATGAAGATCCAGCCGAGGATATAGATGACAAGGACTATGAGGAGGACTATGATGAGGAGGATTATGGCGCAGACGACTACGATGTAGCGGAGACCGCGGGTGAGTATGATGATGTAGAGCCTGAATCCTGCAAGCTAGTACACAGAGCGAAAAAGAATCTATCGCTATTACGTAAAAGGTTTTATCGGTCCACTGGCAGCAGTTGGGGCTCTGATCGCTCTGTTCACATCGAAGGCTGGCGAGATGGTCCGCAAGATCGCCAACAATGTTCTCCATGGGGTGGAGAAGATTTCTGAAGCCATACCAGCCATCGCCTCAGGAGTAGGTACGTTCTTTTGAGCCGCAGGCCCATGCCTACCATATGTTGCCATTGCAATCGCGGCCATCTGGGCCGCCGAACGTTTAAGCCGTACTGTATAAGGATAGCGTCTCTGTACGACCTGGTCAAGTGCCTTAACTTCCGAGGGTTGGTCGATAAACTAATGTTCAGTGATGATCCAGCAGAGATTAGACGCCAGTGTACGGATGTGTTTGAGGAGATCTTCAGTGATGGTCGAATGAATGATGGCCGTCTGTTTAGAGTTCACCCAGGCCATGCGTGACAGGACGGGAGTGGACGTCAGTGATAAAATCCGTGAGTTATCAAACCGTCTTTCTTTAGAAACTCTATTGTCAGCCTGGTGGATATTACTGTGAGCCCACTCAACTACTCGAGTCTGCACATCGCAAGGGCCACAACTTCACATTGGAGACAGTTAGCCAGTGGATCAGCCGCCAGGCGATGTGGCAGATATACAGACCTCGTCCACGGCACATCAGGCACGCCCATTTCGAGGAAACTGTCCCGAGCAGAGTTCACCAGGCGGATGTGCTATTCCTTCCACACGACTCGGTTGGTCGTAAGACCTACAAGAATGCCCTCACCATCGTCGATGTCGCCAGCAAGTACAAGGCGGCAGTACCGCTCACAGACATGTCGGCTGGCCAGGTGACCCAAGTATTCCAGGGTGTCTATGTGGCTTCAGAAAATCCCCATCCAGTGGCCGAAATTGTTGCAGGTGGATGAGGGTAAGGAGTTCAGAGGGGAGGCTGCAGCCCTCATGCAGAACACGGTGTGGCAGTTAGGCGAGGCAAGGTAGGGCATCGCCATGCCCAGGATATTGTTGAGCGGTGGAATCGGACACTGGCAGAGAGACAGTTCCCACACCAATACGCCCAGGACATGGCTGCGACGAGTGAATGTTCTAGAGTATGGGTGAGAGGGCTGCCTGCTGTGGTAGAGAGATCCAATACCAAGGTTACCAGGCTAATCGGGAAGAAGCCGGTTGAGGCTATCAGACACTCTGCTGGTCACAGCTCTAGGGGAATGAACAAGGGAGAGGAGGCCTACAACCTGATGCTCTGGATCGGTACCTGTATGAGCCTGGGGAGGTGGAAGGTGGTCGACAGCGTGCAACAGATCCTACCTGGTCGATAGATGTTCACAAGCTTGACAGGTATGTGGAGGCGGAGGGGCGGCCTACACTGTACTACCTGGCACGCCAGCACGGAGTGCCTAGGCGACCATTTGTCTGACAATCAGCTAGTCTCTGAAGACACACAGCTACCACCCCCGAGGGTGCTAACATGATAGTCGATGGGCTCGGTATGGACCCCATCTGGCAGCACATGGCACTTATCATACTAAGCATAGAGTCCGAGTTTTTCCTGCGCAGACGTCAGCATACCCTGGTTGCGCATGCGTAGGCCTCGTTTTTTGCTCTGTCCACCACGCCATGTAGCGCGCTGTAGAACCTCTACCATGAGACCTCATTCTGCAACTTTGACATTCCCTTAGCCGAGCACTTACTTGCAGCTGTGCTCTCCACGTAGTAGTTATTTGGAGCAGAGAGCGATACTACGAGAGCCTTCAAACTCGAGCTTGAACAGTCCAGCCCATTTGTCCCAAGCTAGCCAGTCCCGCTTATGAGGCTGGTACTCTGCTCGCATCTATACGCGATATACGCACAACCAGTGTCCATCTGCAGGTACTCACAGCTGTCACGCACAATATAGCGATCGAGGAAATCATAGTAGCACTCCAGCATTCGCAGCTTCGCGAGCTCATGAACGACTATCCCCACTTGGAAGGGCCTTCGAATAGTGATTCTTGGCTTGTGACTCTGGAGCTCGTATGGCTCACCGATCTCCTCGAGATCTTCGAACCATGTACTACACAAGGCCTGTCTACCACGTGTTCATCCTTCATGAAGCTGGTGTTGCTATGGCGTTCTAGGGCCCCGATGAGCTTCCTGTAAGCACTGTTGCTGGGGAGTTTGAAGAGATCTGCCAAGCGCACTTTGCTCTTATATACATCTTCCGAGCGGTGGGCCTCTGTAACATTCCCCACGAACCACTCGAATGGGCGCTTGGCCTCATAGGCTATGGTGTGGTATACAGCAGTGATCTCCAGGCCATGGGTTATATACCACTTGAGTGTCGGTACGTACATCGGTCGCTTCTTGCCAGAGAGGGTGCCGACCAGCTTCTGTGTGGTTGGTCGCTTCCACCCTCTACGCTCTAGATATGCCTGCATCTCAGAAGAGACGGCATCTACCGGGATCATTCAGTTATAGAAGAGTGGGGGGGCAGTTCCTCGAACTTTGCCCACAGAGCCTTAGGGACCTCTATATCGACCTCAGCAAATCAAAACCAGCGGTCTGCAAGGAGCTCCTCCTTAAAGCGGGCTACACCACTGGCACCAGACCAACGGCGCACTGTGTCCTTACACAGGGCATCTCTTTGGCCATGGTTGACAGGTACAAAGCATTTGCATCGTAGCCGAGAAGAGATTGGCAGACATGCTCACCCTGGCGGATGCGTGTCACACCTGCCTCATGGTATCTGGTGAGCACGATGCTGGGCCCTCCAACAATCACGTCCTTCAGCATCTCGTAGGCCTCCTTACCCGGAGAGTAGAGGCTAACATTCGGCATGTGCTGAGTGGTTCAGGTCATACCGCACAGAGTTGAACCCCAGTACAGGTACTTGGTCACATAACTCGTTGATCAGTCGCTGCTGTCGCTTTGGGAGCTTGTCCAGGTCTGTCAGTATGTACTGTGCCCTAGCCCTTGTGCGGATTAGAGATGCTCACCGTTGGATCACCAGCATGAACTCTCTGATCAGTGGTTTGGGGTCAGAATTGCAGAGGTGAGTGGGCTCACTCGTGGCGCCCTCTAAGGAGCAGCCAACTGACACAGAGATAGGTATGTGAGTACTCTCGATCATGCGAGTCTCCGTAGGATGAGTCTTGATACCATCTAGGAGTCGTACACTGTGGGACAGGCCGCACTCGTTTAGGGAGGCTTGGACACCGTGTTATACAGCAATCCCACTGTACCACAAGCGTGCATCCAGACGCTCTCAGCTTCTCCTCTCTCAGGACTATCTTGCAGTATCTTGTTTGGCGTCCTCACCTCGCTGGTGTTGTGGACACCCATGCCAATGACAGCCAAGGAACTGGTAAACGGTGTTGGTGGTCAGATCATAAGCATCTACTGGAGCACCCTCGATCCAACGCTCGCCACCATGCCCACACTCTACATGGTGTATGTGCAGGCCTCTGCTTCTCGACTCATACTCGACCCAATGAGTAGCCGCTGAACTGGATGGTTGGGGCGGATAGAAGGCTTTCTCATACGCTGATTGTGGAAGAACATCACCCTACCGTCTTCGATGTGACGGATGCGATAGGCATGGATGTAGCGGAGGTACAAGGTGTTTTGGACAGGCTGCTGGATCTTTTGCATGATCTGGCCTGTGAGGTCTCCTTCTAGACCTCTGAAGAATGTCCAGCATACTGACCGGCATCCTCTATCCTCTGTCTCCCTTTCGCCGAGACGCTGGTCGAGAATGTGGTCGCCTTCTCGCCTCATGCTCCGGGCTAAGGGTTCAGACCTCAGCGCCGTCATCACTCGGTTAGTGATCCTGCGTAGGAGAGGTAAACGCTCCAGTGGATAGTCTGCCCTCCGCCTCACTACAGTCTTGGCGCGCAAGCTAGCAGTCGCCTCCTCGTCCAACTGACGAAGCTCACTTATCCACTGCGCTTTCTTGTGGGGAACCCAAGGATCATCTTTGGTATGCGCTGGAAACCTTTCCATCTACATTGCTCAGGAGAGTCGCTTCTGCCACTCCTCGGCATGGACCTGTCCGATCATCTGGATCATGTCGGCTTTCTTGGCCTTATGGTGGCCTCTAAAGCCGAATTGCTTTGCAATAGCGCGAAGATGTGCAACAGTAATCATGGTGTATGTCCCTGTGGATGCCTGCCTCTAAATGGGCGTTCAGACCCCATTATGTGTGGCGATCAGTACCTGTGGGTGGTGTATACCCCTGTGGATGCCTGTCTTGGTGTATCAGACCATATCATGAGTGGCGATCAGTACCTGTGGGTGGTGTATATCCCTGTGGAGGCCTGGCTCTAAATTGGTATTCATACCCTGTTATGTGTGGCGATCGGTACCTGTGGCGGTGTATATCCCTGTGGATGCCTGGCTATAAATGGGTGTTCAGACCCTATTATCTGTGGTGTTGGCGATCAGTACCTGTGGGTGGTGTATATCCCTGTGGATGCCTGTCTGCAAATTGGCGTTCAGATGTGGGTGGGGTTGATCACAAGGCTGTGCCCGATGCGTGTGGTTGATGGCGATCAGTGGTGTATATCACTGTGGAGGCTTGTCTCTAAATGGGCGTTCAGACCCAGGTAGTAGCAATGTGATACCCCCTCCCTGACAGCCGTTCCAGGGATGGCCGAACGACGGCCAGTTGAGGGAGGGTATCATTTTGACCCCGACCATGATGTCCATCTATACAAATGGGCCCCCACCAGATTTCCATTTAGACAAAGGAGGTGGTATCATTTTGATCCCCTATTACTACTTCCGCACTTCTCAGATGGGTCACGGCAAGGCCAACATTGGAGTTCAAGAAAGACGGTTGCATTCTATCAAACGGTAACAGTAAGGACAGCCGTGAAGTAAGAAGTGAAGCTCAGAAACGGCGACAGGCACGTGTTCAAAATCTGTCTGAACTACTGTTTTGGCCATTGATCAATTTGGCATTACTAATGTACCACAATGTATTGCGAACAGCCTTGTTAATGCATTAGTCTATAGGTTCAACAGTAATGCCAAAGTGCGGAAAGGAGGGCTCGTAATTTCAGATCCCGCTCAGAACAGAATAAGAAAGAGTCTGTTTGACTCTCTAACTTGGGAGACTGTGAACACAATGCCAAATATTGACCAAGGAAGGTTGAATAAGTAGGATAACATAGCAATAGATGGTGAAAATGTAACCGGCTATAGCAAGAGTGGGCAGGTACTTGGACAAGACGACCCAGGCACGTGTTACTGTGAGAGTCCTCCTTTTATTTAGCAACAGAAGTGTAGATGACGCATGAATACAATCAACAGCTTATAAGTGCAATACAAGTGGCATGTAACAAATCAATAATAATAAAATGGACACGGGATACAATTGCAATGTATGCAAATTAAATATATCCTAACTCAAAATACATGCTTCTTACAAGTTGTTGAATCGAGTAGGCTAAATATATGTGTGAGTCCTAATGTGCACGTGTGTGTAGAGCATGGTAAAACAATAATGTTGCTATATATCCCTTATAATCGTAAGCGTAAGTGTGCGTGCATATGGGGATGTGTACATGCGGGCAATCGCGGAATCTGACATCTCTATGCATCTACTCTAACTAAAATGTAAATGTGCGCGCGAGTGACTGTGTGCATGTGCATGTCTGCATGTGCGGATGCGTAAGTTCATGTGTGCCGGTGTAAGTATGCGCTAGCATATGTGTGTGCGTGTTGATGTGTGAGTGCATAAGTCTGTGCATGTATATATTTGAGCGTGTGCGTGTGATAAATATCTATGTACAAATTGTTTCCAACATTTCAGTTTCACAATTGCAGTCACCTAGTGGGTGGCGCTGGTGAGTGGCGAACAAGGCTAACGACAGCCAAGTGTCACATCCAGCAAATGTGATCAGGATACAGTAGGCCATACACTCCTAGAAAATAAATAAATGTAAAAAGTAATGACATGTAATAACATGACACGTTTCAGTCCTAGAAAGCAAGGTTTTTGGGAATTTCGGAGTAATGTTTGTTGAAATGTGTCGCTGCCTATATTGGTAACAGCGCACAGCAACGACGCGCTCAACATGAACACACACTTCTACAGGGAAAGTCGGCGAGCGTTACTCCTATAAACGCTGTAAAAGCTGGTGGGCATTTGTGGAGCAATGTTGCTAAAGGTTGGTGCCACTTCTAGCATCAACAGCACACAGCAGCATTGCGCCCAAAAACGAACGCTAGCCTGCAAATGGAGGATCTTACAGATGTTGACCCCACCTATGTGTACTGTTGCACGCACGAGTAATTGCATTTGAAGATGGCCAAGATGTACGTTTATAGTCTGCGAAATAGTGGACATTCTAACAATGTATATGCAGTTGAGCAAATATATGTTGCATTTGACAAGTACAGCAAGGGTATTGAAAGGCGAGCCACAGCTAGCCAATGGACTGTACAGCGAGTACGACCAGGTATTCACAGCCCGCCACCATGGGGACAGTTCGTATATGATGGTGATTCTGAAGGTAATCTTGCACAAGTGTGTGCGTCGTACATTGCTAATAAAGCTATTCTGCTTTGTCCAAATCAGAAATTGTTCATCAGCGGGGCGTTAGTATGACACACCATTTCTAGTATAGCACAATATACACCTGTGTATCATGAACATAATTCGGAGCTCTGTCACTGGCGTGCCACATTTCAAAATCAAATCAAGAGGAGCGTAACACGCTGTTATATGTTATTGCAGTTTCACAGACAGGAGTTGATGGTATAGTAGTGTATAGCTCGGGAACTGATGTACTTGTTCATCTAATTCACTATCGATTTGAGATTAGGTCTAGTTACTTCCTGACAGGCCGGATGGGCAGGAATACAACCATAGTAATATATATTCCAGTTCATGATATATACAAGAAAATGCACAGCTTGTACACATTCTCAACATTGTCAATATGTTTTTACTTTAATGGGGATGAGGCAACGAACATATGGGCACATACATGGTAACAATTAATGTTATATTTCCAGCTGGCACTTTTCAAATACTAGAGCGTTTTGTTATGCTAAGCCGCAGCCCTACTGGATTGACCTTCAACTGGCGTTGTCCTTGACAAGGTGATATTTAGATTGACGTCAAATCGCACTGGAGCGGTCATTATTGGACTCAGCACACTCGAAATCATCCAAGTAGGCACTATTATCATAAGAATCCATCAGTTACGACCAGAACTATGTTCAATGGCGTGTCCGGTAGCAAACACTCCCAAAATGGGACCGACAGTAAGGTTCAAGATGCCGAAAATCGAAACCCTTACAATTTCTGATTTTATGACCTAAATTGGTACCAAGTCTGCAAATATTCAAGTTTAGCACAACAAGCCCATTGAATTACACATGACCCTGTAATATTCTTGAAATTCCATTTTTGCACCTTTTCAAAAATATGTTAATTTGACCTCAACATTCTCAGCTCGCACACATTTGCAAGACTGACAATATTAGTTTCTTTAATCCTGATGCGAGGACGAACATTCTGATTTATGTTGACACATGTTGTACTGTCCTCTTGGGTTGGCTATCCGAATGTGCTGTCCTGTTGCTCAACTACCTAGCTTAGTATAGAAAAGAGAGAGCTGTTAGTATCCGTATATATCAGTAACTAGTGTTCTCTGCCGCTATATGGTGCTATTCCCCCTCTATCTCCACACCATTCTCCAGCTATCCCACATGACTAGCTATATGTTCGGGCTGTTAGTATCTCCTTTCCGGCATCCATGTATCCAACATGATGTGTGAAGAGCAAACATACCCCATTGCCATCATACACTGTTAGAAATAGTGTTGACTTAAACTTGGAGGAATCCAGTTTTAGCTATGCCCCCACCCATCTCTGACTAAGCTCCACCTACGGGTTGCCCATGTTGGGATCAATCGATCTCTGCCCTCTCTAAATCCTAATTTTCATTATACAGGTTAGCTGTTGAATATTTTGTAAGTAATTTGACTGCGTGATGTTGCGCACAGTCTAATTAGTTTCAAAATATTCGAGAGAATGTTTATTAAAAAGGTAAGACATACAATTCATACAACATGTAGGACGATTAAACGTTCAAAACGGACTATTTACTAGTTCGCGAAAGCCTGCATGCACCTACAGATTTGCACTATCTTATATTAGGCCAGGGAATGGTGCAACCTCGTCCTAGTGTACCCTCGTGGAAATGCCTTCAGTTGTAGCCTGATGTGAGCCAAGTGGAACCGCCTAGTAACCAGGCTATTGTAAGGAGGGCGACAACATAGGGCTAATTATCCCTGGGAAGGTATCCGGGAAAGACTGGCCAATGTTATACTGGGGAATTATGGCATATTTACGGCATGCCCTACGTCTAAAGTATAACACTGTTCGTGCATATATGACCGACACGACAAAGGAACAGCCGTTCTCAAAGTAAATTATGAAATAAATTATATGATTTTTGTTACTAGTTGATGTCGCTGTATCGAATCCAGTGTATCGTGTTACATTGATACATTGCAAAATACATTGCTACACAATGCCTTTACTTGGTGGGCTAAAGACCGATGTTTTAGCACTATGTTTTTTGTCATATGTCTAGGCCATGGCCCCATTGCTTATTATCTCAGACATAGTCGCTTCACCTGTATGTTTAGCCATCCACCATATACCAAGTAAAAGACCACTTGCGGGTCGGCAATATTAGCTGAAAGACTGACGTAAATTTAGGCGCACACACGCCCGCGAGGCAGACAGGCCTATTATAGACTGACGGCATTGAAATATAGCAATTCCCATTATCTTGACGGTAGCATGGATGTGATTTTACATGTATACGTTGGCCAGGCCTTTAGCACCCTTTAATAAGTTAACCCTCCGGTAGCTAAATTTCGAAAATCAAAATATTAGCTTATCGAATGTTAATTTGCAGGCCAAGATACGACACTTTTCCTTTTTAATTTACCACTGAAATGGCTTGCTCGGTTGTCGAGCCTGCCATTCATGTGGCAAATTTGCAAAAATGTATTCCTTTCGCCATCAATGGTCATTCCTCAATCCCACTGCAGAGGTCTGTTATCTGCGGTTTCGTCATACAAGGGATAACACGTGCTCAGCAGAACTGACATATCCTGTATGTTTGGAATCGATTCTGACTGGCAGCAACACGATCCCGTAACATTAGTTTCAAATATGCAACAGTTATCATGTATCGCTGCCTTTAATCTGTAGCAGTGAAATTGTAAGGATAAAAACGCGAAAGACACTGATGATAGTTTGACAGAATGCATGCAAACATAGCTACAGAAACAACACTAATCGATTTTTAATTGGCAATGTGGTTCCACTCAAGACGTCCTGTCCTCTATGGCTTCTGTCCCAAAATGTGTCAATATCCGGCAGACTAATCATTACGTAGTACGCCATTCTACAGCTACGCCCTCATGGAATGCCATCCGCATCGCCGCGCTCCCGCATATTAAAGACACCAGCGGCACAATCCATAAACCTAGGCAAATTAAATATATAGTTATTACAGATTAGTGTAATTGAAGAGTGCCACGATGTTCTTCAGTGTGACTCCTCTTGTGTGAACAGCGCTTCATAACGCTTACTATGCCACCTATATAAACTAACCCTGTAATGGTCAAGAATGTCCAAGATAATTGGACTTTTCTGTCATTGAATGTCTATTTACAGATCAAGCGAAGAGTATTTTTTGTAATTTACCACTGGTATTTATAAACGTAGCTTTCTGTGTGCCTACAAATCGATTTTTCCCAAGACTGGAATGACGTTTTAATGGATAGCCGTCAAGACAATCCAAATTCAATCTTAGGAAACGGTCATTTGCAGGTCAATAGAAGACTATTTTTAGGAAATTGGTAACCGAGCCAATCATTCCATTGGTAAATTTACAAGAACATAGTCTTATCTTGGCTTGTAAATGGACACTGACTAAGGAACATGTTAATTTACTTTACCATTAGCCCAGAAAATAATGACCAAGCAATCCCAAGGTGCAATGGTATTGAAAACTATTCATTTGCAGTCCAACAAAAAGTTATTTTAAAAATACATTCCAATGGTAAGTTAAAATAAATTAAATTTTCTTGAGAAACCTTGACCTTTGACGGGTTAATTCACCTTTCCGGAGAATCTATCCATCATCTGACCTCGTATGCCGTCATATTCAGCCCAGTGCGTGTATGATGACGTCACAAACATTACGTTGCAAAGGGTTACATATAGACCGTCATAAAATCTCAAAAAGTCTGACACGTTGTCTGAATTGTATGTCTTTGTAATTGTTATTGCTGTTTAACAAATATGCTGTTGAATATTTTGAAACTAATTTGACCCCGGCGCTGTTGCTGCCTTAGGCTTACCTCTGTAGTTTTTTGGAAATTGACAGTCGGGGTGTTCAGCGATCGATCGATCCCAATACGGGCGACATGTGGGTGGCGCTTAGCTAGAGATGGGCGGGGCATAGCTAAAACTGGAAAGGTCCATTGATAGAGGTAGCATTCTGACCGCTTGGAAACGTTGTTGACACAAGATATGCTAACGCGACTACAATCTCTAGACATGTTTCGATTTCTAGATGTTTAGTGCAGCTATTCTACTAGTTTCCCCGATCTATGTCGTAGTCTTCTTTCTGGGAATTGTTTGAAAATTAACTGAGCGTACTCATTGCCTCTAGAATGGCGTTCAGACAAGTTATTGTGTTAACCCGTTAAGGTCGGTGTTATTTTTAGCATGTTTATACAGGTTGAGGAGATGTATTAGCCTTGCTTGATATAGGCTCAGTCCTAGATTACAGACACGGTTAACATTCTGTGAACGTTAATGAGTATACTCCCAATTCACTATTTATGATGCAAGGAATACTCTGTTGAATACGTTGAGACTAATTTGACTGAGAGCGGATCAGTTCAAGTTCAAAGTTGCTTTATTTCATGGTGTTTCCATACATGTAAATATAATCTAAACGGGCAGTCCATCAAAGGCATGGCCTATTGAGTGATGTACTCCTTACACACATTACAAACTGTGTATACATTAACATATATATGACACACAAGACAGTGGCACAGTGACAGAATGCTGAAAAGCTACCTTGATATACAAACTTATACAGGTACTTGACTACCTTTCTGGGATTATTAGCCAGTAACTTAACTGAATGACGTCGGTGGTAAATTACTGGATAACGTTGTTTCTGGGTTGATATATACAAGGATGATCAGGGAACCACACTTTGCCTTAAGACATTAACACGTAGTGGGGATACAGTCTGTGACAGCAAGTTGTTTCAGTACAATTAGGCTAAAATATACTCAGCCACTTTCGTAGATTTTTGTCGCAACATTGTATTTTCATGTGCCAAAGGGTTAACACAATAATTAATTCCACGCGGACGCAGCGCGGGATAAGAGAGAGGATGGCGCAGATGTCGTGCTATTAACGCTTTCATGACAAAACCCGACCATAATCGGCCCATCCCTGGTTATTATGCATGCCTATGTGCAGGTCAAGAGAGGACTATTGTTAACAGTTACCACTAAAATGACTGGCTCGGTAACGGATCCAGCAAATACAGTTGTCACATTTTCAAAAAAAGTATTTTCTTGGCCTGCAACTGGACGTTAAGTAAGGACATATTTTAGTTTTCTTGACTAAATGTTAGCATTAAAAGGCTGAGTCAATAATGAGTATGGCATAGGCAGATTGACGATGCGGGATAAATAATGACTTGTGGAAAAATCGTTATTATAGTGATCGAATCGGGTCTAGAAAACAAATTACCCGCCAACGCATGGAAATTCACTGCCTAATCAAAATTAATTGTGGCTATAGGCTGTTTGCCTAGGCATCGGCACCGTGTTTTACGAAGACAAACAGGTCAAACAGACTAGCAATGCTTATTGAACTCGTATTTGAACATAAAGTAGAATTAGTGCTCTCGTGAGATAAAAAAACCGGTTATCATGACAAAGCGTCTCCTACTTTGATATGCTTTCTGAGAATACGACTTTATTAACTTTGTTTCCTGGAAGAGAAATGGCACGGCACATGCGCTCGCATGGACCATAGTTATTACATCACACGCCATCAGCATATAGAATACAGACTGTATCCCCAATACGTGTTAATGTCTTAAGGCAAAGGGTGGTTCCGTGATCATCCTTATATATCTATATCAACACAGAAACAACGTTATCCAGTAAATTTCCACCGACGTCATTCAGTCAAGCCCGTCAATATGGACCATATTCTAGCTATTCCCCTCCCATGTACTCCTGGCCTCTGAGGGCTCCAAGATAACACAAACACACTATTATATATTAATATTATAATAATATTCATGTATTCATTTCTTGTTACACCATGATTCACTTACATTGTAGTGTAGTTGTATGGGAAACGTGTAATATTCTTCTTCCTACAAAACGAAACATAATTGTGTCTAACCCAAGAACAAACACACACAAGTAAATACCTGCCGAACATTCCCATATAGTTGGACAATCTGTGTAACATTTTCGTTACTACTTTTCTTAAATATTTGATAAATGCAGTTTTGTTGAGTGCTGGCTATGCGCCAGATCTGTCACTGATGTACTATTCAGCTATGTTTTACATTAATACATATACTGTTTTCTGAGTATAAGGTAGAGCATCAGTTAAACGGTATCGCGGACATATCAATACAGATTAATTAATTAAAGCCGAATATTCACGGTAATATGCTTGAAAATAAAACTGTTAAACTGGTATACATTTAGAAGCTTAAATTGTGTCGCTAGATGTAATGAAAAACAAAAAAACTTAATATTTGATGATTTCATTCCACATGAATGAATATAAGTATTTTTAAGCTGTGAAATTGAATTAGAGACTCGAGTCCCTAATGCAACCTCGTAAGTATATTACGTTATATGTAATGCAGTTGTCATATGTTAAGATTGATTTCGTTTCGATGTAGTGGGATCAAACCTTTAAATGTAAGCAATTGTAACAGCGTTATTTTCACGCACCTTGGCGTGGATATACACATGTGATTAGGCTCATAAAAAGAAATGGCACACATATTCATCCTTTACTTCATGTTGCCACACATTGTCAACATACTTAACTCGATATAGATCATGAGCTAATATAAATACGAATACACACCCATCAAATAAACGAAGCCACCTTTAGCTATCCCTAAGCAATTTCTAGCTAAGCCCCGCCCATCATGTGTACGTGTTGTAATCGATTTAGATACATTGGCGCCTTAATTCACAGACACCAAATTTCATTGTAAATATCCAGTTGAATGTTTGGAAAGTATTTTAAATGGTCGCTGTCTTCGCCAATGGCTGCAAGAGTGCCCAGTCAAATTACATTCAAAATATTCAACATATGGTTTAGTAAATAGTAAAGACATACAATTAGTACACCTGACGGACTATTCAATTTTCATGACGGAGGTAATCACATCATTGACAATGATAGCCATATGCTGGACTGTCAGATCAGATTGGTTCCATTACAGGGACTTGTAATTTGTTAATATTCATTGTATTAATCGCTGGAATTGTTGTTTCATATTAATAATTCACTCTGATTTCTGATTATATGTGTGCATCTGAATGAATGACACCACGCATAAAGATCCAACTAATATAGCATCGGTGATATTACGGCGATATTACCAAACGTGTATTTTGAATACGACATTCGAGTTAGCGCGCACACACCCAGTGTCTTTATAGGTATCCCGTCTTTCAGAAAATAAGGAGCGTCCATCTTGCTATCTTTTATTCACTATGCATGATGTATAATTTGCTTTGCTCAGCATTTAAGGACAAAACCATCAAAGACAGCCATGACTATGATCATCAACACAGTCCCGTAGTACGAATGTCACACCTATTATAACATGTACAGAATATTCGATTAGACCAAGGCACCGCATGCGCTTGAGTCTCGTCTCTCTCTTTATCTCGGATTATACATGTACAGCAGGTATAGTCAATCCACGGATTTGCTTTGTTAGGGTAATGTCAGAGAGAAGAAGCAGTAAGCAAACTCTATGCGTTCTTAGATATTGATCATGTCTACATTGTGTAGGTATATCAAACATCGCATACGTGTGGGGAATGCAAATCAACATAGAAATCTGTCTTTAATGGAATATTACTTGTCTATCCTATTAAAGGTTTGGATCTATTTACGAGTTAGCAAGGCAAATGCCATATGAGCATCTACATATGTGATAGAGCACGCCGATGACACATCATGTTGTTGGATTTATGCATGGATACAGACGATGACATTGGAAGAATCAGTTATTGTATGTACAGGAACAAACAGACACACAATGACACATACAAACAAACAAAGACAAGCAAACGCACAATACACCAATCAAACACATAAACAAACACGCAAACAAGCAAGCAGGGTAAGCAACCGACCACGCACGCACGCACGCACGCACGCACGCACGCACGCACGCACGCACGCACGCACGCACGCACGCACGCACGCACGCACGCACGCACGCACGCACGCACGCACGCACGCACGCACGCACGCACGCACGCACGCACGCACGCACGCACGCACGCACGCACGCACGCACGCACGCACGCACGCACGCACGCACGCACGCACGCACGCACGCACGCACGCACGCACGCACGCACGCACGCACGCACGCACGCACGCACGCACGCAAACAAACAAACACACACACACACACCCAGCAACAAAACAGCCAGCCAAACAAACAAATGAGCACCCAGACAAACCCAGTATTATTTTATTCTTGCTGCATATATCAGTCTATTACATTCGTGGTGCATAACAACTTTGATTAGCTGATTTCAATGTTGCATGCTTCCATGCAAATACGTATGCTACAACATCAACATAACGTATTAACGTGGATCTCCTTTAAAGCTATCCGCATGCAATAATGTATATAGTTGTATATCAAGGTAGCAAGAGATAAACAATGCACGATTAGATATAGTTATTGCACACTGCCTAACATAGTATGCGTTTAGCCTGGAAATGGGCATTCGTCAAGATTGCTGGACAAGTCGGTTTTGTAGGGCTTCCCCATGATCGTGTTAAGAAAGATGTCGATTATACCGTGCTATGAAACGCACTGACATATTTGGGTAGTTCCCGACTTTATTTCACTAGTGGGTGATACAATGATATGTGATTGTTTAATTAATCTTTTACGATCGTGTTTATATGCACCGAGTTATGCCACGTGATGGCAGTTTCTTTAAGAGAATCTCTACTGGGCAATACTCGTTAGTTGGAAGAATATTTACAAGGAATGATGCGAGCAAATGACTACGATATTTTCATGATGAATAATTACTCACAGTCTTTGAAGAAGTATTGCTTTTATCGAACATGGCATATGTATAGCAATCGTGGATATTTGTGTTTGAAATATGTTTATCGGTTTTGGAGCTCATTCAGGAAACCTCATTACAAATGGTATGACTCAAGCGGAGTAGAAGTGTTACGCAACCCGAGTGGGATGATCGCGTTTAGCAAATCAATGGCCTCCGGTATTGTGATAAATCTGAATATAATTAGCGATACATCGCCATATTCACATACCACATATATGTATCGCCAGTGTAACTCTATAGAAAATCTGCAACCATGCACATTAACTTGAATATCGTTAACCCCAAGTGTGTCAACAACGCTGTAAAGCTTTCAGAAATGCTACTTCTATCAATTAACCATTCAATGGACAGGGCTTTTCAAGAAAATTGAAATATGTTTCAATTTGAATCTGGGTTTTAAAAAACCCCAGTTTTCCTTAGTCAGTGTCCATTTGCAGGCCAAAATAAGACTTTTTTATGAAATGTACCACTACAATATCTGGCCCAGTAATCTAGCCAGCTATTCCAGTGGAACATTTGAAAAAATCTTCATTTGGCCTGCAACTGGCATCCCTCAAGCCAGTAAAGGGTGCATGTTTACCCAAGATGGGCTAATATAACTCTAACATGTGCAATGCATGGCGTTGCGATGTTCCGATGTTCGGGTGTTTTTGCTCAGCGGTGGTGTCTGCGCGTGCATGGGTGTGCGCGTGCGTGTGAGTGCGTGCGAGTGCGTGCGAGTGCGTGCGTGCATGCGTGCATGATGGCTAGCGTGTGTGCGTGTGTGTGTGTGTGTGGGGGGGGATTGCGGGAGATAGATGCAAACGTGAGTGTGTATGCATATGAAGGTTGTATGCATGTGTGGGCGTGACTATACGCACCTGGCTGTACGTGTGCATGCTACTTCTGTTGCGTGTGCATGAATGATCAACACTGACAATCAATGCGTTCGTGTGTATAAAGTGCTGCGGCAAAGGTACTAACAACGCCATCTAATTAGTGGCGCATGTTGGTGCCTTTGTTCGCCAGTTACTCTAGCGATACAACTTTTAGCAGATTACGCATACAAGGTTTTCAGTTTATTCAATTCAAGAATGCCATTCCCAGCACATGATTACGCATGCGTTCTGGTCATATTCTTTCATGATTATATTTTTATGTTGTCATTTAGCCATTTAGCTTTTCTATCAACGAACGAATCCGGAAACATTAGCGGAAGAATTGCAAGAGGTGTTATCGCTGATTAACTAATGCGACCAGCCGCAATCAACTGCCGAGATAGTGGATGAATAAACAATATAATTACAATTTGATGGCATTGCGATTTGATAGCATATCTCGGCACATGATACACATACATTATGGGTGGGGTATAGATCAAGAGTTGCAACTATTTGAAATAAATTAATGTCTGGTCGCTTGCAGCTGCAGCGAGACAGAAACTCCAAAGTAGTTATCCGCATGATATTTGTCCCGGCGCACTAATGGGCATACTGGCTCTAGAACAGACATGGGACTAGGTTACACTTCATTAGCCGGCATGCTTGCAAATTAAAATAAAAGAAAATACGCATTTTAATTAGTGTTCGAAATATTGAACCTCTTTAGATGCTATGTACAAATATTAGTTTTAAAGTTGAACAAAGGCCGCTAGCATACCATGTATTCCCTAACTCGTTCCTGTTAGTATGACTTCAGGAATAAGAGCATTACATACTGGTATGTGTCTCTATGTCTTGCTGATCTACCCATGGCCGATATGTCACATATAATTCACCAAGTTTAATAACATTAAATTATCCCCACAAACAAAATGGCATAGATATAGCAATCGCCTTCGCCCGTCAGTCTGTCGGTCGGTCTGCCCAGCTATCTCATCCAAAACTATCTGGTAGAATTCAACTAATGTTGTTTTATGTGTTACCCATGTGATTGCAGATTGGCAGATGACGGTTTCCCTTAAATGATAACTAATCCCATCTCTTGATAGCTATTCACGTGATCTAACACGCCGGTCATAAATTATCCAGGTAATTTTAAGCTTTTTATCACGCAGCGAAGGAAATATATTCAGGATTTAGCAACAACTTCCAGACAAATTAGTTGCACAATATTCAATGGGATGAGCATTACATAATAAAGACTGTGATGCATTGGAGCTTACATGACATCACACACAATAACTTGAGGAGACAAAATGGTGTCGATCACTGTTCAACATTTACTCGATATTACAAAGCAGATAATTGCGATACAGATCAGGGAATGTGAGAGGATATGCATGCTATGGAATCTATAAACCACATTCTGTCGGTGCAGTACAACACTTGAGATGAGATTAGCATCGCTGTAATATTCCCATTAGGCTCCGCACACAGGTTGGGTATGAGACGTGATGGAATTGACGGATGTGTTATCGCAAAAAGTCAAGTTTGGCGGAATTCAACTACATGTTGCATGTGTGTTACCCATATGGATGCGGACTGTGATGGGAGGTTTATAGTAGTCTCCACCACCATTGCTTGACGGGGTGCAGTGGGGCAAGACTTAACAGATGGCGGAATCCAACCAACTTATTTGTGTCAGTTACCCATATGATTGTGAATAGCACGACGATGTCTACAGGAGGTTATAGCCTCACCCACTTCCACCAACTTTAGGTCACCGTGTGGTAAGTGTGTGTTCTGATGGTGGTGCTACAGAACGTTAACTTGGACAAAAGCCTGGGGAGTTGCGATTGCACACCCGCTAGTTACGTTATGTGCTAGACACATAGTAGTCGTTCTGATACATGTATATGAAAATGGGCATTCCACCCAGCTGATATCACCAGACACGCGTCTATATCATTATTGGTGAATACGTATATGTTGTATATGTCGCACGCTGGATCATGGGGAACACAGCTTTACGGTCCTTCTGGAAGGTATGGATTCGTAGCTCAAAGATGCCCTTGATGAAAAGACTACGTTTATATAATGCAACCTGCGCATCCGTGATGCTGTATAACTGTAACAGCTGTGCATCTTCAAAGGTGGCCAGACAGCATACTTTCCAATGATGCACTATACCAGATGTGTAATACGTCTGCACTGTCTACAAAAAGTCCCCCCAGCAAAGATGGTCCATGTTTGGCCATGTGCTAAGGATGGCAGAAGAGACACCAGCACAGAGAGCCTTGGAAATCGCCTTACTCGGAGCCACCACATACAAAGCCAGGAGAGGACGCCATTGCATAAATCTGCTAAGCGTGTTACAAGGTGACCTCAAGAAAGTAAGACTCGGTATACTCAAGTCAAGGATCGACCTGAGGAAACTATTATATCGCCTGAGGGCAAGCCACATGCCAAATGCGAAAACGGTCTGATTGCAGCTGTAGGCTGTTTCTACTACTACAGCTGCAGAATACAGTACTCATACATACATACATACGGATATGTTGTATTTGTTGGTAAACTATCAAAATATAGCTATATATGCAATTGAGGATGCCAGGTTCTCAGTCAATTATATGACGTCATAATCAACTACGTGGCGTGTAGGAGTACGCCATAGTCAATCGCGTCATGAACGACGTAGCTAAGTTTGTCATGAACGCTTAATTGGCGATGGACGATGCGTTATTGTACACAGTGCATGTCTTTCCTATTTAATAAACATGCCCGGTCAACTTAGTTTCAAAATATTCAACAACTTATATGTATAGTGTTCAGGAAATTGATAGTCAGAGAGTGCAGGGATCGATCGATCACAATACGGGCGAGGCGCGAATGAGGGTTAAATAGAGATGGGCGGTGCAGACCTAAAAGTGGATACGTCCATTCTTACTGGACAGGATGAAGATGCTTGTCCATTCATTATTTTCTTTGTTAAACTCCCTTTCCTCTACTTGATATTAGTAGTAATAGCATTATACCATTTTCTCCAGTAGACAGCGTTTATTGTAGGCGTTGCTGATCACCCAGCGTGATGCACTGTCCTCTGTATATCCAGGGTATTATCATTAGTCAAATTAATCTATCATCGCGTCCACGCTTTCTCTTACCATTCGAGGCTGCTTCAGATTAATACGTTCAACCACTATATGATTCAAATATGAATGGCCACGTGCGTTCGTACTTGCGTGCGCGCGTGGGTATGCGTGACCACACACCTGTGCCTGCGTGCGTACGTGTGCGTGTGTGCGCACGGTACGTGCGTGCGTGCGCGTGCGCGTGGCAGCCTGCCTGCGTGCGCGTGTGTGTCCGTCCGTGTGTGTGTGTGTGTGTGTGTGTGTGTGTGTGTGGGTGGGTGGGTGGGTGGGTGTGTGTGTGTGTGTGTGTGTGTGTGTCTGTCTGTCTGTCTGTGTGTGTGTGTGTGCGTGCGTGCGTGCGTGCGTGCGTGCGTGCGTGCGTGCGTGCGTGCGTGCGTGCGTGCGTTCGTGCGTACGTGCGTGCGTGCGTGCGTGCGTGCGTGCGTGCGTGCGTGCGTGCGTACGTGCGTGCGTGCGTGTGTGTGTGTGTTTGTGTGTGTGCGGGTGTTGTGTGTACGCGTGCATATGTGCGTTCACATATGTGCGCGCGCGTGCGTTTGCGCGTATCTGTATGTCTGTTCGTGCATGGTCGGTGCACGTATGAGACATGATATAAATGGCGTACACTGACATCGGTGTGACGGAAACGGCACTAGAAGTCGAGATGCTTATGAGCCGAGAAAACGGGCTCAATTGTCTCTGAGGCGGGCAATACAAGACGGATATGTATGCGTTAAGTGTGAATCACGCAAAAATGTATCAGCTATCGACACAATCTGAGTATTTCTGATTACAAAATGTATCTTTATTCTAATGCTCCGAACATTCCTCCATCATGGTTATACTGTATACAACGTGTACAGAAACTAGATCACACTCCATATCCTTCTCGGAAGACAGGCCATAGGATCTGCCATTAAAGCGATCACATTGTAATTTGCGTGTCAGTGACGATTTTGGAGCTGGCTATTTTTCAAACATTTGCAGAGCATTGAACCCCCTAACTCTAAAAACAACTACCTTAGGTCGTGTTCACGCTAGAGAGTAACAGCATATTGAGGTTTGGCGATGCTTCGGATTAACTCTCTAGTTTAAACACGACCGCATGAAAATAGTTCAAACGAATGTGTTTGGCATTGCGCTTGACGCGTATGTCTTAATTTCCACGATTGCAAACAGGCATTATACTAGCCACCCATAACCTATCAACGTTGAGAAGGTCGTGGCCATTTTGAAATCAGTGGCGGCTTCCAGGGTGTGTGGGGGGTGGGAAGACCCTGCATACGCTCCCACCCTCATACAATTGTCCAAGTCTACTATTATTGTCGATGACCGTGCAAAAAATGAGATTGTTGATCACTCAGGATGCAGGAGATGGCTTCTCAGAGCATCTAATTGTCAGTCTTTCCGGGGGACGACCCCCGGACCCCCCCCCCCCCCCGGTCTGTGGCAGGGGTCACCATCGTCCAGCTCATTTCCAATTTACGCACTCCCTAACACAAATTCTTGGATCCGCCCATGGAAATTGTTTTATTCAAATGTGCATATTTACACACATATGGTATACACATGATGTAAATTAGAATTGTTAACACTGTATGCTATTGGAGACTTAAAGGGAGTTCCCATGGCGTTGATCCCATACAGCCGCCATTTCGCAGAATACCAGGTATATCCGCTAACGTGCGTGGTATCATTACCGTCAGCATTTTCTCTCACTCTCCGCCAGGTAACGCTGCGGTCATAATTTTATCTTACTCTCCGCCAGGTAGCGCCACTGTCCAGTCCCGGATTATCTTCCACCAGTGCGAATGAAAACAGATATATCGAATATGTATTAGTCGATATAGTACACCAACTGGTTATACAGGATTAAGCAATGAGAAAGATGTGGCACAGTAATGAAACGAAATATATCTTAACATGCGATGTTTTCATTCCCCATATATTAATATAATGTGTTTAGCTGCGCTGTGGAATTAGAGACTATTTTCTCAAATTCAATGTCACAACTTAAAACACGTACATTACTTTTTACGTAATGGAATACTCATATGATAATATGTGTTTCGTTTCTTTACATCTAGGCACATACTTTGAGCCTCTAAAAGTGCACTGCATACACGTTTAACAATTCTATGTCCAAGCATTGTGGTGTGTAAATACACCTTTACTTCCACATAGCATCGCATATGGTTCACGCTTGACCGCCTGAAACAGAATGTACTTGTATGGAAAAGTCAGTTGATTGAGTTGATGGTTAACCACTTCCTCTACTTTTCCTAATTTAGAATGAATCTCGAAGTGATATCGCATTTAAAGACTCATCATTAGCTAAGATCCACCCACACTTCAGCGTGTACCCTGAGGAAAGCTGCTCAATGTGGCAGCAACAACGCCCTGTCAAATTAGTTTCAAAATATTAAACACCATCTTTGTTAAATAGTAAACACATTCAATTCGTACAACAACGCTTAGTCCGTCATCAGTTAAGCGTCTGTGATGCACTTAGCTACGTCATCGACATGTTACGTAGTTTGAAGCGGGCGTCTCATGCGTTAGGGACACACTGGAAAGGTCCATTGTCAAAGATATATAACATGTGTGAACGAAATGCCGATTGCCCATTACAACAGGTTAGCTTGCCACCACCCACCATAGGGAATCTTCCGTAATCGTTAGTATAGGTGTCCATAATAGACATATTCAAACTGTCCATCGATCATGGTCGTTGACAGTGAGGGTACTATCCACTACCCACTCAACATAAGCTCATGTCCAATTATCTGTGAAGTGTATGTGCCGGAGGTGAATTGCCATCCATCATATGATAACATGCACTGCGGTAATTGAAATGAGCTGCAGCATCACTAAAGCCAAAGACATGTCGTTAGATAGAAATAATGGGCATATCTATTCACAGCTATGCCCTGCCTATTTCAAGCTAAGATCCTAGAATATTGTACTTAAATTGGAAATGAGTAATATACTTTAAATCCTGAATTCGTAAACTCCCAATTATATTGTTGTTATACATGTACCAATTGGTTAACATTTTGAAACCAATTTGACTGGGTATTTTGCTGATATAATGTCTTACAGCAGTATGAAAAGAGGAGGGTGGGTGATTTGGTAAGCACACGCCTAGTAGTTGTGAATTAAATGCTATTTGGCTAATTTGCATTTATTCTGTTACTATTCTTTTATTACACGCGAAGTTTTTCCAATGATATGGGCTGTGCACTCAAGAGTCCAATGACTACACTGCTAACATACACACATTTCATTCAGCAATTGTTTGAGCAGAACCTATTTGTCACCACTCCACCGCCACCACCCCACCCCAACAACCCACGCCCCGTTCATGATGAAATGCCGTATTAACTAATCATTCTAATGACTATGAACGTCATACATTCGTTCTAACAGGATATGACAACATATGTTCATTTATGTTCATGTCAATGGTTGCAGTAGTTCCACCGTGACAGTGGTAGGAACTACGTGCTCAGACCATTCATAGTGGTGGTGATATTCCGATGTGCGTCCTGATGTATGTTTCTATCTAATAAAGCCGCATACGGATTCGTCAAGTAATGCGCACACTCCACGCACCACACGGGTATATTACGTCATAATCAATCACGTCACAGGTGGGCTTACTTCGCAAGCATAAGAGGCAGACAGATATAATATGTGCATCCTGATTTATGTTCCTATCTAATAATGTCGCATACGGATTCGTCAAGTAATGGACAAACCCCACGCATCACACGAGTATATTACGTCTTAATCAATCACGTCACAGGTGGGCTGACTTCGCAATCATACTTGACAGCCAGACATACTCCGTGGTGAAGCCGAAACAATCCCGTGAGCGTAGCGCTGCGAATTGTATGTCGATGTATTGTTTACTTCACATTGTCCTGACACATCTTGAATCTAAGTTGACTGGACACTGCTACTACCATAGGCGGCAACAACACACGGTACCATTGCTTTCAGATTAGTAAACTGCTTACCTATAGGGTTACCCTCATATTTGGATTCTGAGAATTAATTGTTCGATCGATCCCAACACGGGACAACTAAGCGGAGATTAGCCAAATGGGCCGGGCATAGCTAGAACTTGATCACACTATTTCACATTCCCATGACATTGGCGAATCAAAGGTGGTCCCGCATGGACATCCGTCATTATTTTAATCCTCCGAACAATATGTATTATAAAAAAGTCGTTCCATTATGTCTTTTACAACCACACGGCAATGGCCCACGCTGTGTTCGCTATTGGCGGGTCTAACTGTATATACGTTTTGACTGATTGGTGAGTAGTGCCGATTCGGTTTCTCGATATGCGAGGATATTCTGCGAGGAACATCTTGCTATAAGGCATCATGAATCTGTTCACTTTCGTAGGCTAATAATGAATAGCTATATTAGTAAAACAAATCATGCGGCCACGCGACAGAGATCTCCTAGATATTACCAGATTAGTCTAACATAAATGTCGCTAGATAGTTGCCATAAGCGTGTGATACGTATAAGCGAGTCTGGACCATATTCCATGCACACGCATTCGAGGAGACGAACATCACGAGAGCACCCACGCACACTTGCCCGCACAGACTCACTCTCCATCCTTCTACCCTAACACATACATACACGCACGCATGCACGCACGCACGTACACACACACGCACGCACGCACGTACGTACGCACGCACACACGCGCACACACGCGCACACACGCGCACACACGCGCGCACACGCACACGCACACACACGCACACACACACAACGATTACGGCGACGACGACGATGAGCGACGAAGTATATTAATATAGGCTACTTTACAGTTACGTGCAATTCAACTGCGAATGAACACATTTTGATTAATATTGTCACATGCTGCGTGCTGTTAGTCTCTACAGAAACAGCTCATTGTGCGACACTTAGTAAATCTCTAGGACCGGATGTGTCACGGGATTTGTAGCTATATTGAAGTTGCCATTCCCAAGAAGAGGCCGTGTAATTAGCAAAATTCAGAACATATGCATCGACATTATGATAGTTTAGGCTCATATGGATTGTGGGTATGTTGATAAACTACGCAGTCTTCCTTGATTTCGTAAACATTCACACAAATACTTGGACATGATATGATATATGGCGAGCTATAGCGGATATAAAGTGTCAAGTTAAATCAAAATAAAGTGGTGAATGTAATTTCTTAAAATAAAGAGTTTTCTCAGACAATTTCTCAGACAATTTCCTAACCGATTCAGAAGATAAGAGGCAATTGTCGAATCAGGTTTGATATCAGTATCTGGCATCCAGTGTTGTTTCTATCTCCGACAACAGCACAGCACGCATATTGCCCCTTTAGAAGTAGTGCCGATCAAGTTTGACTACTTGAAACGTGTACTGGGAAATCGTCATTTGGCACAATGCGCATGCGGTTGTACTTCACTTATGCTCATAGGTGTTTGTCTAAACGCACTAGCTGCTGGACACCACTGGCTAATACTTGTAATGGGCAACACCTTTTGACTTGTTGAGTATTTTGAAAACAAAATGTTTGGCCAGCAACACCTGTCAGTCACATTGTTTTCAGAATAGCATGTCTTACAATTGATGATTCCAGTTTTCTAGCTAATCATATGCGGCGATGCTCAACGTAGGTTGATGGCATTATCTGTTACTTCATGAATAGCGTAGATGTGTTCGTCACGAATGCCTACTTGGTGATGGACTAAACGGTGTTGCACACATTGTATGTATTTGCCATTTAATGCAGCGTCAGTGAGCTAAACGTATCAACATCATAGTGGCACATCGTTTGCTATGTGCAAAGCAGGACTGGCGCCACTGATAGTGATGGTATGTACTGATCCCAAACTAATCCTCAATACCCTTTCTAGATGGGAATAGCCATGGCAGGATGGTATGCACATATTGCATAGAGACATTTTAGTCATTATTGTACACCTGTAAATATTAGCCAAGTAAATGGCTTATTGTCTACCATGTGACCATCCAAGGAAAAGTGTACTTGAACTCTAAACAGTGTTACAACAACTGCCATCTAAAATCCTAAAGCGAAGTTGTTTTCTGATCCTGAACCATTAGTGCGGTGTGTACCGTACATGACTCTAGCAAATGAATGTTGATATACATTGAGACGGATACGTATCACTACACCAAATTATCCCATAATTCTACTATTTTCCATCGGATTTTCATTCTTTTGTAAAGAAATCCGCTTACCAAGAATATTGTTAAAATTAAATCATGTAACAAATAGCACATCAGCGTGCACTTGGTAACGTTGCTCGATCAGTCATTCATCGTCTAACTTTTCTAGATCAGTTGATGGAACGCCTACGCTAGTAAGCAGCAATTTGAAAAACATGACCTTCACATTATATTAACTCAGCACATGCATAGTCATGTACACGCTTTGCACCGAGCTCCTTTTCATAGAAGACACGGACAAGCTGTTATGTGTGGCCGTATAATGTCAGTAGCGTAAGATAAACTGACCAAAAGGCGAGCACAATGTGTCAGTAGATTACTAAAAATAGTTGACACTCGTGCAGCATCAGCTACACTGAGTCTTGATCGCACAAAAACACGAACGCAACATCAAGTATATAGAAGGACATACACTGCTGCGTGCCCGTATGCACGTGCGTGAGTGTGGGCATGCACGTGCGCCTGAACGCGAATACACTGATGTGTAACCCATTTGCGTGCATGTTGCTTGAAAGGTGTGGAGTGCATGTAGTGTATGCAACATATTGGTATGGATAAATGTAATCCAGTGAACTCACATGTCTGTAAGGCATTGCAGATCGAAGATCGACGAAGTTTTAATATATATTTCTACTCTGTGCTGGAATTAGCAAAAGCAACGGCCTAGACATGCACGGTGACAGGTACGCCACATCGGAAACATACGCTGACATGCAAGTTTGCGTAAATACACATTCGCAAATGCGCATACATATACTCACACACTGGCATAGGCGGATGTGCACGCACGCGTGGCATGTGTCGACATCGTTTCACAGTGCTCAGAATCATACTTCTATTAATTATCCATTTAATGGATAACAGCTTCAAGAAAATTGAAATTCTTTTCAGGGAATGTCCATTTGCAGGCAAACAGAATATAATTTTGATTATTTGTGACTGGATTGTATGTTTTAAATAACTTGTTGTTTAACTGCCAATTGGCCAGTCCATTGTACTTTTGGCCGACTAGACCATTATTTTCTGGACAACTGGGCAGGAAATTCAACACCTTTCCTTAGTCAGTGACCATTTGCTGGCCAAGATAAGACTATCTTTTTAACTTACCACTGGAATAACTGGTTCGGTTACCGAGCCAGATTTGTCAGTAATAAATTAAAACAGTTGTCCTCCGTATGGTGACTTTATTCTGTGACTATAGTAGTAGAAACATCCTGCAACTGCAATCAGTCTTTCTTCACGTTTGGCCACTGGGTCTAGTCCTCGGCCAAAATCCATAGCTTCCTCAGGGCCATTCTAGACGTGAATGTACCGAGTCCTGCTTTCTCGACGCCACGTCGAAACACGCTTAACATATTTATGCAATGGCTTTATATTTGCTGGCTAGTGTTTCTTCAGTATCCTTAGCGCCTGGCCACATATAGACGTCTTTGCGGGACGATTTTTACTGACAGCGACAATATATTACATACCTGGTATAGCGCATTGTTGGAAGTTGTATTGTTTGCAACTTGTTGTCCACCGATGACGCACACGTGTCAAACATGTCTAGAGCTGCCTTGGAGCTGCCGAGCTGTCAAGCCTTTGGAGTAATACATCATCAAGGCCACCCATAATGCATTGTATTTTTGTCAAGTGCATCTTTGACCCACGAATCCATAACTCTCAGAAGGAGTGGACAGCTATATTTCCCATGATACAGGAGACTACTTGCGGAACGATAACTGATATCAATGTACGCATACATAGAACACTATTCGTCGAGAATGACCAATCATTCTCTTATCTTATGGGCTGTGTGATTGCATTCGATCTCCAGTGACGGGCCGCCATATCGTGCACTTCGTTGAGAAAAAGCTATGGTTACTCGATTTCGGAATAATAGGTCAAAGAAAATGCATCTCTCTCATCATGTATTATTTTTGCATGCGTTATTCTTGTATTGCTAGCAAAATATAAGAGAAATAAATAAATAAATAGCCGTGTTTATCATTGCGGGGTGTAAGGGGCAGACATATACATACTCTAATCCATATGATATAGCCATATGTACAATGGTGTAAGGAAACAGGGTGCGTCATATGCAAATAGTCCAGTAGCAACTTGTGTTGTCTTGTGATGTCTAAGAAAACCAATGAATGGCATATGCTATGGCGATGTTATTTGTGTCATAGTCGATGCAATATATCGTTGACAGAGCCAGATTAAAGCAAAGGCTAATAGTCAGGTCGGTGAACACCATAAACATAACCTACCTAGAAGAAAATAGGTAAAAAGGCGAATTTCATTTCATTGGAAGCACAGTTTTGCGCAGTATAAATTGGTCAATGCCCCGAAAAAATCCAGTCGGCGGAGGACGTGTTCTAGTCATGTACATGCTATGCATATTTTAGTATTACAGAGTACAATGACTAAGATCTGCTAACGTGGTATGGTTCGAGCATCGTTAATGACTAAATTACACATAGTAGACAACCTACAATTATAGGAGAAGGATATTTATCCAAAGAATTATAATGTCATGTCATCCCGTGACATTACGGGTATTTTATAGGCCGGAATATATGGACACGCGGGGGTGGGGTGGTGGGGTGACGCGTTGCGGAGCATAACGGGACAACTCCCATCTCCCAGAACAGTGCATGGATAATGGCACATGTCAAGTCGTTTTAGCAGGACATCGTCTCCCATTGTTTTAGAGAATATAGATGATTCATCATCGGCTCATTTAAGTGTATTCTGTATCACTGTTTTAAATATGTTTTGGCAGTCGATACATAGATCTACACGAAGCAATATATTCCTATAGAATTGTCTCAAAGGTAACAGCTAAATTAAGATGGTTGTTAAATATACGGTTTATCAAGGTATAACGTGCCAACAAATGAATTGTGCATATCTCTTATAAAATGGCGGGACATGTACAAATACAGTTTATAAGTGGTCACACCTGAGCGACGGAGTAACTGTCTTGTAAGACAAGAGTGGAAGTTGTTTAAGACACACGGTTGACAGACCACATTTTAAAGATTCACAAATCTGTGGCCACAAACATTGTTTTCATAGGATCATGATGTGTATTAAACCATCAAATGTGTTTCAATTAGCACCTTTCGCTGCCTAAAGAGGTTGCTTAAACAAGGGAAGAGTGTCTTTGGAAATGAGTGACCAATGATTACGTATACCTTGGATGAAACAATTAACACACTTGGTATGGTATGAGCGAGTACAAAACATGGATGAAGGAAAGTACAATACGTCTGAAGCATCTACCCGTGAGGAAACGTTTAATTAAGAAGAGTGGATAACCAATATATATATATGCTGATATCCCTTAGAAAGAGATTATTGGTCACAATACTAGATTGCGTGCACCGTGTTGACGACTACATACCCTTGGCCAGTTGGCCAACGACCTCGGTCCCTAGTAAACGAGCCGCTCATGCATGTGGTAAATGTGGAAAAATAGTTTTCTCTTCGCCTGCAAATGAAAGCTGGCTAAGGGAAATGTGAATCTGCTTGACCAATAACCCTTTAATCGCTATTCCAGTATTGGGAAATAGCCATTTGCAGGCAAACAGATCTGAATTTACAAAAATGAACTACTCTTCACTCGGCTGGCTTGGACGCATTGATCATTAACAGAGTAATTGATAT
Organism: Chaetoderma sp. LZ-2023a; assembly: GCA_034401795.1. Taxonomy (NCBI): domain Eukaryota; kingdom Metazoa; phylum Mollusca; class Caudofoveata; order Chaetodermatida; family Chaetodermatidae; genus Chaetoderma; species Chaetoderma sp. LZ-2023a. The sequence continues at coordinate 12,533,421 of CM067364.1, forward strand.
TGGTAGCGTTGAGGCGAAGTTGGCGTAATGGGGTTAACTTCTACTTAGGAATACGTGTTGCATCGGGAAAGTATATCCTTACACATGATTACCTTTATTAGTGGACGCTTGTGTTAGAAATCTGCGGTTCTACTCCATGACTAGTGCCGACTTACTCATCCTTCTGGCTACGTTTCCGTACTAGCCTGAAAGGCACCCACAGACTTGACACGCCTGCCATTTGGCTTCGCATACAACCTCTTGTAATGGCATCCGCGTCGTTGCGCTCCCCCATATTAAAGACACGCCAACAGAAAAATGCATACAGTCTCGAGATACGAGTGTGATGTCTAGATACTTAATGCAGATATTCTGCTTGTTTTTCATTCTAAATTGTAGTCTTCTTCAGGGAAATTTTCGAAAGTTAACTGAATGTACTCATTGACACTAGGATGGCATTCAGCCAGGCTATTTTGTTAACAGTTAATGCCGATGCTTTTTCTAAGTGCTGTGTTGTGTTTAGCATGCATGTGCTGATTGGGTAGATTGAGTAGGCTTGGTTAGAATCGGGTCAGTCCTAGATTTCAGACATGGTTCAATTTCTTTGAGATTTACTGATTGGTAAGAAGAATTTACTTTTTGTGATTCAAGGAATATGCTCAACGACTTTCCTGGTTAGTTGTCGTGAGTTTGAGATACTGTATTTTCAAGTGGCAAATGGTTACAGAAAATAACTAATTCCATATGAATGCAGTGCTGGATACGTCAGAGAATTGTGGAGATGTCGGCAATCAAGGATATCATGATATAGTGTCTTCTACTTTGATATGTTTTCTAAGTGTACCACTTTATTAACCTGGTTTCCTGGACGCGACATTTCCCTGTAACCCTGCTAGGTTTTAATTCCTTAAGGCAAATTGTGACTCCCCAAGCAACCTTGTATATATCGACACAGAAGCTACATATACAGTAATTTGCCACAAACGTCATACATCCCGCCAATAGAGGAAGCAAAGTCTAGATATTCCCATCCAATCTATACCTAAGCACGGCCCACGCGGTTCCCATGTTGTGGTCGATGTGTATGCTTTGAACACTACATTGTCAGAATCCAATTTTCAAGGATACTATACAGATACGGTGTGGGCATTTTAAATCTAATTTGACTGGATGCTGTTGCTGCATATAACAGCAACAGCGCCTTGTAGCATTAGTTTCAAAATAGTCAACGGAATATAAATTATATAGTACATGCACCAAGGATATGCAATTCATAAACTTGGCGGAGTATTTCAGCTTCATGACGGATTGGTGTGTATCAATCAAGAGTGCACCGTCAAGGGCTATGCGCCTTAATTGATTAAAACTTCTATTCTTGAATGGCAGGTTGGATTCCTCCATTACTGCCACTGTGCTGGGCATCGCAATGAGACCACTAAATGCCGGTGGCGGCGTGCTTCAGCTAGGTGAATATGGTATACACATATTGATAACAAGTTATGCTTGTGCATTAACAGAAATGTCACGAAATCGAAGCTGCATGCGGTGATATATTATGCTACCAAAGTTGCCATTGCAATGGCATTGAGAGGAATGATGTATGGATTACAATTATTCTTTAAGCATTAGTCTGGTCAACATTCAGCACAGGTGGTGCTCGTGGTTTCATATGTGTAATGGACAAAAGGATACGCCATGCATGGCCATAGGGATGGTCCACTAGTGCAATCATCAGGATATAGAGGATCTGGATTGAGGTTCCATTTCATATCACTGTAATCAGCCACGTCAATGTTTATCACATTTTGCACGCTTTAGCGAGTGCAATTTGACGATTGTAGACGAGAGTAATAATAGTGATAAATTTTTGTCAGTAGTGCACGATGGGCAATCATTTCTTCTCAGAGGGCAAGCATGCTATGCATATGGATGCGATACACTTCTCGTGGTTATCTCTTTTATTGATTCGTATACATCTAGCCATGCAGTGCTGCACTATCAAAGCAGCATACCCGCCTCCTTAATCAGTTAGTATTTGCTACATTGGGTTATATGAGTTCAATGAAACGTTCATTACTATTTTCCATATGAATGCATTTGTATTCTCTAATAACAATACGCCACGGCAGCCTGGACAGCGTGGGATTAGGCATTGTAAAATGAGCCAGACATAAAGTGTGTATTATCCACCGTATGTAACTCTTCTTTCACCACACACACACGCGCGCGCGCACGCACGCACACACGCACGCAAACACACACATGCATGCATGCCTCTCCATAACATATAAGGCAATGGTGGTGTATGGCTACGGAATCAGACTGTCAGTTTAAATGGATTCTGCATCAACAAGATCAATACGAAATCTCGATGCGCTTAATGCTATCTATATATATGGCGAAGACCTCTTTCTCATTGCCTAACCCCGTTTAACTAGTTCGTGTACTATGCTGGTTAGTATATAGCGGAGATATTTATTTGCATTCACACTGGTTGAAGATCATCCCGGACTGGAACGGGGTAGAACTACCTGCCAGAGCATGCAATAACATGATGGCCGTCGTGCTACGTGGTGGACAGTGAGAGAAAATGCAGATGGTAAACGCTACCTGGCACATTTTGAGGGAATAGGTCTCGTTCATATATGGAAGCAATAACGATACATTGAAAGACATCCCGCCGATTTCCTGTGATTAATGTTCTGAAATAAGTGATGTATTTATTCCTGGACAAGTCTTCCAGTGGTAACGCTAGCCTATATTCCCGGTATTTGCCGAAAGAGCGGCTGTAGGAGAAGAAGGCCTTAGTATACAATGATGGAATTACAACGTTCTTACAAATCACCCAGTACCTCGTGAGGTCATATTGCATTGCAGATTGAAGTATGTTGAACGATGCAGCATTTTCACAATCAGATCACATTAATGTGACATTTTCAGAATCACAAAACACAATTCAATGTTTACAGTCAGCAATGTTATTAGAATTTCTTAACATATTATTTAATTGTAGAATGCATCTGCACAACGGTCAACATGTTGATTGTATCAACACATGATGCAGATACATTGTACAGGAACCCGATAACGAATGTGACGAGAATGCGTATTACGTTACAATGCGGTGAAGCATCAATATTGGATACATGCCTTAGCTTTACCTTAACATAATCGGCAATATAAAGTGGCAATAACCATAAGAACCAGGCATGTTGTCTATCGATCAATACTGGAGGATACAGTTTAGCACTCGATGAGATGACGTCGTAATCAACTACATGGCGTCTAGCATGACACCATAACCAATTACGCTATGAATGACGTGGATGAGAGTAACCTAGCCCCTAAAGGTGCTGTAACATAGAGCATTATTTGCTAGAATAGTCTATGCATATCTTCACGTTTTCATAATTTGCATAGCACCCATACTATTCGTCAAATGTAAGCCCGTAACCGAGTTCCAACATCAGCCTTGTTCCACGGTGCATTGGTATACGTGGGTATCGCAATCGGCGATCCAAGGCATGAGTATCTCTTACCGAATGTAGCAATGCCCAGCCCAATGCATGTATTTCCCTGTTTTACCCTAAGTTGGCCCATATACTAAGGGCGGGGTGGGGTGGTGTGGCGAGTGCGTGTGCACAATAATGCGGATTGCAACACATTAAGGACGGTTGCAGGTACCATGGGCAGTTGCAACAGTGTATCTTTAAACCGCCAATATTGTGGATTGATTTGGTGCATCTCTTTAACTCTCTTGGTTTAAACATAATGTATGTGTTATCTTAGTGGGGGCGCGATAAGTCAGGTCTTATAACCGCATCTCCCATACAATTATATTAAAAAGTAAATGTCTCATGGTGTAACAAGAATGAATACATAATGCTACTATGCTATATCTAATTACTTGGTGGCGTCATATTATACAATTATACTTATGGTACCTAATAGTGGGTCTGATAAAAGTGCACATTCACGGTTGAGTGTCAGATAACAAAACTATCTGAGCACCCCCGCAAGCCCAATGTGGGTACCCCAACGCAATGGAAACGAAACAGAGCTCAGCACATGATGATTTTGCCCCGCATAAACCATCATCTTTTTCAGTTGCTTAATTGAAATAGGGACTCGTGTCTCTAGGTCAATTTCATAACACAAACACATATCAGTCTATACGTAATAAACCAATCACAAGCCAAAACCTACCTCGACTCACTTCATCACGGCGCATAATTTAAGCATCCAAAGGTATACAATTCTAACAAGTCCATCTCCATGCACTCAGCCGCGAGTATGCATCCCTAAATCTGGTGAGACGAGATACAAGAACTACTTTATAATCATAAATCACTCTCCATGGCTAGTAGAGGTACCTGTGTATTCGTGCTGGTCAATAGCTCGTGTTATTCCAAACTGGGTGAATCCACTAAAGTACCGAGGTCATAATCAACTATGTCGCCTATAGGTTGACGTGACAGTCGTAATTGGCGGAAATACGCCGTCATAAATCCTAGGAATAGTCCATCGAGCTGTACGATGTGTATGTTTTCGCTATTTAATAGATATTCTGTTGAGTATTTTGAAACTAGCTTGAGTGGTCGCTGTAGCGTCCACAGTCATCTATAGTGTCATAAAATTGGGATTCTTGGAATCCATTGTTTAGCGCATACATATCGACCCCAACACTTGCAAAGCATGGGCGGAACCTATCCATAATAGACGGCGCATAGCCAAAGGTGGATTCATCAATTACATGCCACATGTGGCCGCCCCGAGGTGTGTATGCACCCGTTGTTGATATAATTAACTCTCTTATTAGTAGTTACTAAATAGCGGAAATGACGAAATAGCGGAAATAACGTAGATTTTAAAGTAATTACACATGAGTGGACTGACAGCTATTCGTGCCAACCCGTACTCTTATTTTCTAAAACAGTAAGATGTAACCATTTGTCCATTTACAGTATAAAATTGCAATCCCTATTTTAAAGCAATTACTGAGAGAAAGTGCATATTATGAAAATAGTATAACTGGACACGAAAGACAAATATATGGCTTCCAGAAACCAAACCAAAATTTGCTTAGACCTTCTTACTTCTCTATCAAATCACACTGCGTGAGCATTCATTCATTCATTCATTCATTCATTCATTCATTCATTCATTCATTCATTCATTCATTCATTCATTCATTCATTCATTCATTCATTCATTCATTCATTCATTCATTCATTCATTCATTCATTCATTCATTCATTCATTCATTCAATCAACCAATCAACCAATCATTCATTTCACATTTATATTTCTTTAACTGTATCTCGCTGATCTAATACTAATTCACGCACGTACGCACAAAACACGCGCCCGGGGATGTTGGTTAGGGGTGTAAATATGTCGACTCTACAACCTCTCACCCACCATTCCCACCCCAACCTAGCCTCTCCGCCTCACATATGTGCATAGACATTATATATCATGGACGACAATGTGTTGCCTTACTTTATATTAGTGATTGCAACCTGGATGCATTGCCATTGACTAGGATCTGGGTGGGGTGTCAGGCTACCCGACCAACCCTACAATATCCAGTACGGTGAATTTGGATCGAGAGTATTTGCAAGCTATATTATTCCTGAATTATAGGAGGTTGCAATAGCCGATTACGCCGACCCATTCTTATTTAAGTAGGCTATATTTAGTTAGCATCTGGGTTATATCCAACGCTTTATTTTATATGATCGACTGCTGCCACCATCTATGTTAATTATTAATACAGTCTGGGTTGCAGTAACTGAAAAGGCAGGCGCCACCGGTATTAGCTCCAACACATCCGTATCCAATGCAATTTTTCAGTTGCATGATATATCGATAATGTATAAATAGCACAATGAATGGATTTTGGCAATGCGTCCATCAACAGCGAATGCCTGAGAATTGACTAGTGGCTTTGCGTGTATCAAATATACGTAACACATTTCATCAAACGGACGACAGACATCTAAATACATCCGCATATGCTGTAGGCAAGCGAAATATGCGCCAATATAACACGCACGCAAGTACGCATACACTCATATACGCGCACGTATGGATACCAACGTGTGCGCACAATATCAGCAAGTACATGACGAAAATTCCCATATATTTTGTCAATCTGTGTAACGTTTTCTTTATTATTGTTTTCTAAACTAGTTGATAAATACAGGTGTGTTGACTGCTGGATGTGCGCCAGATCTGTCACTAATGTACTATTCATCTATCTTTTATATTAATGCATGTACTGTTTGCTGGGCACATGGTACAACGTCAGTCATAACGGCATGCATCAATGAACATTAATTGAGTACAGGTGTGTACGATTATGCTTGAAAATAATATTGTTAAAAGTGTATACTTTTAGAAGTGTAAATTGTGTGGCTAGATGAAATGAAACAAAATACAACTTCGCATGCTTATGATGATATCCTTCCACATGAATAAATATACTTTTTTAAATTGTGAAATTGAATTGGAGGCACTATTCCCTAAATCAGTTTCGTAATTGTATATTTTATACGTTATGAAAGCATCATATTCTAAGATGTATGCCGGTTCGCTGCAGTGAGGGACAACATTTAAACTTTTAAAATTTTACAATTGTAACACATTTATTTTCAAACATCTTGCTGGGAATATGCCTCTTTGATTAGACTCAACCAACGAACACTGCAAATCAATGAAACAGTATAGTGCATATATTCGTCCCTTACCTCAGGTTGACACTCATTGCCAACAGTCTTACTTCAATATAGGCATGAGTCAACAAAAACAAGAATAACCACCAATCAAATTGATGACGCTACTTTTAGCTATGCTTCAGTAATTGCTAGCTACGCCCCGCCCATGCCTTGTGCGTGTTGTGATCGAATAAGATGCTTAGGATCCTTAATTCCCAGACACCCAATTCCATAGTAACTATGCGCTTAACCTGCTGACTATTTTGAAAGTAATTTGACGGGGCGCTGTTGTTGACTGGCAGCAACAACGTTCAACCAAATACTTTCGAAATATTCAGCAACCTTTTATTAAATAGCAGAAGACATACAATTCGTAACAAATTAAGGACTAGTCAATCTTCAGTTCCGGCATTTATTACACGTTTTGATTGTGACGTCAGGCTACTTATACGTAATTGATTATGACATCATTGAACGGCAGATCGGATTCGTCCATTACAAGGAATTGTAAAGTGTGCAATTGTAGGCATATTAATATTTAGAAGTGCCGTTTCACAGTACTAATTTAGTCCAATTATTGATTATATGTGTTCATCTGAATGATTGACAGATGCATTAGGTTCCATGAGATATGTCTTTGGTGATATTACCAAGGGTGTATTTTGAGAAATTCTCAATGAAATACAACACTTGAGTTGATGCACACGCACCCAGTCCGAATAGGTATCTAATCATTCAGAAAATGCGGAGCGCCGATGGTGATTGATTTTATCCACTGAGCGTGATGCATAGTTGTCTTTGCTTGAGTGAAACACATTACGGTGAACCAGTATCATGAGCATCGACATATCCCTTTAGAAAGAGTGCCACACCTTGGATACAATGGGACTACTATTCGATTGCACCATGCATATATACGTAGACATATGCCTACAATGTATTGCTTATGCATGCTATGAAAGGTTTACATTTATATACGATGTAGCAAGGCAGACACGATATGAGCATCTAACTATGTGATAGAGCATGCCGATGGCACAACAAACATGTTGTTGTATGTATGTATGCAATTATACTGCATAATTGGAACAGTCCTTGGTAACCTTCTGTCTATATTTTACCGTTAGGATACATACGCATAGGATGTATATAATTCTCCCTCAACCAGCCAGTCAACCGCGGGATTAAACTGGCATAAACCAGCCTTCGGCAGCATATCAGATTGCGCCGAACTACGCCAATGCTACACCAAATCAAATAAGTGACATCAGCTATGTCCGGCACGCAGGCTTACGAATAGCACCGATGCGATGGTAGTCGTGAGATATGATGCGCGCAGGAATGCATACACGACCCCACTGGAACACGATCGTTCGGCTGATTCGAGAGACCGGCGTTTGTACTCATTGGCGCGTCAGACTCCCACCTCCAACAAATGGGATACCCCCGAGAACTAATCAACGGCTCCGTCGTGACGATCTGTACCTCGTGTACGGAACCGACCGTCTATGCAAGGAACAACTCGGAAGCGCGACACCGCAACTGTCATATGAGACATGATATAAATGGTGTACAATAACATCGATGAGACGGAAACGCCACTAGAAGTTGAGATGCCTTTGAGCTGAGAAAAATAGCTCAATTTGCTCTGAGCCTAGCAATGTCAGCCGGATATATATTCCTTAGTCCTGAATCAAGCAATAATGTATTAACTATCGACAAACTCGAAGTATTTCCGATTAGGAAATGGATCTTTATCCGAATGCTTCCAATATTGTTTCCGTTGTACGTTATGTGCATGTACATGACTTAGATCAAACTATGTATCATACTCGGAAGCCAATCAATTGGATTTGGCATTAAACAAACCAGATTGTAAATCCTGTGTCAGTGATGACTGTGGAGCTGGCTAGTTTCCCAACTTGTACAAAGCCGTGCCCCAATTAACGCTAAAAAACGTGCGTAGAAAAACAGTTCAATAGAGTGTGTGTCTCAATTTTGAGTGTCGTCGCCATATTGAGATTGTATTTTATTTAAATGTGCATATTCACACCAAAATGTTTGAAAATAGAATTGGTAAACTTGCACGCTCTTAGATGCTTAAAGTGCACACAATACAATCAAACGAAATATCTCGTAACATGCGATGGTTTCGTTCCGCATAAATTAATACAATGTGTTTAGATGTGCTGTTGAATTAAGGACTCGTGTCTCAAATTCAATTTAACATCATACACCCTGTTACTAATTTTTACGTAATGAAATAATTATATGATAAGATGTATTGTGTTTCTTTATCTATACGCACACAATTTAAGCTTCTAAAATTATTCTGCATAGAATTGTATAACCGGTCTATCCTCAATCATTCCGGTATCAATATGCGCCTTATAATGCTGCGCATCATCAACCATGACTCACGTTTACCCTCCCGAAACCGAAATTACTTTTATGGAAACAATTCAATTCAATTCCATGTAATACACCCAGACTTAATAGAAAGTATGTGGGGAGCATGTTTAACTTAGACATATACTAGCGGTGTACACGTGGACACATGTATAGCAATTTTTGTTCAGTAGTAGTAGTAGTAGTAGTAGTAGTAGTAGTAGTAGTAGTAGTAGTAGTAGTAGTAGTAGTAGTAGTAGTAGTAGTAGTAGTAGTAGTAGTAGTAGTAGTGGTAGCAGTAGTAGTAGTAGTAGTAGTGGTGGTGGTGGTGGTAGTAGTAATAGTAGTAGTAGTAGTAGTAGTAGTAGTAGTAGTAGTAGTAGTAGTAGTAGTAGTAGTAGTAGTAGTAGTAGTAGTAGTAGTAGTAGTAGTAGTACTAGTAGTAGTAGTAGTAGTAGTAGTAGTAGTAGTAGTAGTAGTGGTAGTAGTAGTAGTAGTAGTAGTAGTAGTAGTAGTAGTAGTAGTAGTAGTACTAGTAGTAGTAGTAGTAGTAGTAGTAGTAGTAGTAGTAGTAGTAGTAGTGGTAGTAGTAGTAGTAGTAGTAGTAGTAGTAGTAGTAGTAGTAGTAGTAGTAGTAGTAGCAGCAGTAGTAATAGTAGTAGTAGTAGTAGTAGTAGTAGTAGTAGTAGTAGTAGTAGTAGTAGTATTAGTAGTAGTAGTAGTAGTAGTAGTAGTAGTAGTAGTAGTAGTAGTAGTAGTAGTAGTAGTAGTAGTACTAGTAGTAGTAGTAGTAGTTGTATTATTGGCAAGCATTAATTCTAGGAACCGTGTCATTGACGACGCACTGGCGCTAGGATATAGCATAGTCGTCATTGAAATGTAATATTTGCATTTTTCAATTTTCGACCTGAGCGTGGTTCGAACCCAGCCGATTCTATGACATCTATTCCCCTATAGTTTGGGCGCCGATTAGTTTACCAACTAGCACCATCCAGAAGAACATTCCTATTTCACCGGACCAGGTTTCAACTACCCGACTCACAACCATCGACATTGACTGGAACCGAGAGTGTACATTCCACACTTTCTATATCTCTAACCACTGGCATGTACGTAGTGTTTTTATTATTGCCAAGCATTAGTTCTAGAAACCATGCAATTGACGACGCACTGGCACTAGCATATAGCGTCCTTGGAATGTAATTTTTGCATTTTTAAATTTTCTACCTGTGCGAGGTTCGAACCCAACCTATTCTATGACAGCTATTCGTCTAGCGTTTCTGAGCCGAGTAATCTACTCACTGGCCCACCACCCAGAAGAAAAATCCGCTTCCATCGGACCAGCTTTCAACTACCCGACTCACAACCACACGAATTGACTGGAACTGAGAGTGTACATTCCACACTTGCCATATCTCAAGGCACTGGCATGTATGTAGTTTTTCATTATTGTCAAGCATTTGTTCTAGGAACCCTGCCATTTGGACACTGTATGGGTCAACAAAACGTGGTCGCAGAAGGCATGTGGTCGCATACTAAACATAATGGACCTTTCCACTGTATTCATAAATCATATGACGTTATAATCAACTACATGGCGTACATGATGACGTCATAACCAATGACGTCATGAAACATGTAGATAAATACTTTGCGTACGCTTAATTGATGACGGACTAAGCGTTGCACGAAGTGTACGCATAGTTGCAAAACATGCAACAGCTTACCCATATAGTGTTCTAGAAATTGGGATTCAGAGACTGCAGGCATATATCGATCCCAACACGGACGGAACGTGCGTGGAGCTTAGCTAGGTATGACCTCTATATAGTTAAATCGCAAAATAATGAGTGCCAATCAAAACAGGTTTTTTTAAATGCTGATTGGTTATCTTACTATCAACCAGTATAGAGAAGTCCCATTACTCGTTCCAATAGGGATCCACAATAGGCAGTTCAAACTGTCCATCAATCACAGTCGTTGACTGGCAGGGTGTTACCAAGTACCCACTCAACATAACCTCCTGGCTAAGTGTCTGTGAAGTGTATGTGTCAGACGCGAATTGGCATCCGCCATATGATAACATGCACTGCAATGATTGAACTGAACTGCATCATGGCCAAAGCCGAAACCATTTCATTAGATAGTGGACAGATATATTTAGAGCATTTTCCCGACCATTTCGAGCTAAGATCCATGAATATTTTACATGAACTGAAACCGCGTAATATACTGTGCATCCTTAATTCAAAGAATCCTAATTGCATGGCTGTTATGCCGGTAGTAATTGGTGAATATTTTGAAAATAAATTGCCTAGAAGTTGTGCTGCCTATGATGTGCTACAACGCTATGGCAAGCAGAGGGTGGCGCTTTGTAATGGACAGCTCAGGAGCTGTGCATTACACATGATTTTGTTGCTGTAACCCATTCATCATTTCGCCACCTATTCTTTTATCACAAGCACATTATTTATAATGAAATGAGATGTACAGATAAGAGTTCAATGACCAAACCGCTATGGTGCACACATTTACTTTAGCAATGTATTTAGCAGAATGTATTCGTCACACCAAGCGTTCATGATGAAATGTCTTTTGCTAAACCCACATTAACGAATCGCTTTGATAAGTATCATGTTCATAACATGCTTTAAAATCGATATGATAGCATGTGTTTATGTATGTTCCAAGCCCATGACGGCAGTGGCTCTATCATGGCAGTGGCAGGAACTATGCAATCATGCCATCCATCGGAGCCCTGCCACTGTACTGATTTATGATCCAATCTGAGTAAGTCGCAGGCTAATTCATCAATTAATGGCTGAATCGAACCTGCCACTCTAGTATATTACGTCATAATCAATTACGTCAAATGTTGGCTAATGTCACCATCATAATTGACACACATAAATACTCTGCGGTGAAGCTGGAATAACCCGCCAAATGTAGAACTACGCATGGTACGTTTTCAAGGATTTATTATTTACTAAATAGTATCTTCAGAAATTTTGAAACTATAGGCAGCAACGGCGCCCAGTACACTTGATTGTAAATTAGTCAACAGCGTACCTGTATAGTTACCTACATATTTGGATTCTGGGAATGCAGGGTTCGATCCATCCCAACACAGACCAAGCTTGCGCCGATGTTAGCTAAATGGCCGGAGCATAGCTAGAAATGGATCGCAATATTGCGCATTCCCATGCCTGGGGAGAATCAATGAAGGTCTATCATGAACCACCATCATGTCATCCCCCAAACAATATGTACTACAGCAAGATCGTTCCGATATGCCTTTAGAGACCCCCATCACGATGGCCCATGCTGTGTTCGTTATTGACAGGTTCAACTGTATATCAGATTGGACTGATTACTGAATAGCGGCGATTCTGTTTCGCGATATGTGAGGATAATCTGTGAAGGACATCTTGCCTTAAGCCAATCAAGATTCTGTTACCTTATCGGTAGGCTAATAATAAGAGATATTAGTAATACATCATACGAACACGCGAGAGAGATGTCATAGATATGACCCATCTACACTACCGGAAATGCCGGTGGAAATGTGTTGTAAGCACACGATAAACGTAAGCTATTCCGAACCATTGCCCTGCGAGGGCCGGCATTTGGACTAGGGTGCAACGTATCTGGACATCTTACCCTGGGGCTCTAGAACTGCCGTTAAGATAGCAAGAAAGCTATGGTCCAGTGTCAAACATAATGCTGCTGGATGCCAGTGAGGTCAGAGGTCTGCGGGATGTGGCTACATCAGTCTTATACAGTACATGTTTCAAACACAAAATACAAAACTACTGCTGGATATTTTGAATATAACTGGATTAGAAGACAGTACTGCTTAAGGCAGCAATGTCTTTCAATCCAATTATGTTCAAAATATTCAACAGAACATCTTTTTTGCATGATGTTTAACTTGCTTTATTTTTTAAACACTTGCACTTGTCTGTGACCTGTACCATATGCGTAGCATATATGCTTGTAACTTGAAGTTATGCAACAGCCACACAATTGAGAAAAAACTTGTTTGTGTCATTCTTGGGGACCTGGACATTTGAGGACCCTGCGCAAATGCACTTGTTGCACTGCCTTCTGTTCGGCCTTCTTCCATGCATACCGATATGAACGCAGGCACATCACAGGCGCGCGCACACGTGCACACACGCACACACGCTCACCCTTCACCCTTCTACCATCAAACACGCACACGATGCCGACGAGTGAATAAGCATACATATCAGTGGCTATATATAGTGGCTGCTTCACAGCTACACGTATTTCAACTGTGAATGAAACCAACACATGGTGATTAATATTGCCACAGGATGCGTACTGATACTTCCTACGCAAACATTTCATCTCAAACATGTCATCGCATTCCTCTTTGTGACTATCTAATATAGGATAGTCAGGGATATGTAGCTATATTGAAGTTGGCATTCTCAAGACGAGACGGCGTAATTAGCCTAATTTCAGAACATACCCATCGACATAGTTTAGGCTCATATCGATAGTCGGCATGTTCGTTAACTCCGTAGTCTTACTTCGCAAACGTTCACAAATAATATAATTGGATATGATATGATATATGGTTAGCTATACCGGATACGCCGTGCCAAGTTTAATAAAAAAGAATTGGTAATTTAATTTAAAACTATAAAGCGCAACACACATTTTTTTCTCGGATAATATCCTAACATGTTCAGACCATAAGAAGCAATTGTCGAATCAGTTTTGATATCAGTATCTGCAATCCAGTTGTTTTTAAATCTCACACAACACGTACCCATCATACACATTATCCCGTTGTGGAGTAGAGCCGATCGAGATTGAATAGGTGTATTGAGAAGTCATCATTGTGTCTTCAAAGGGCACATGTTATATCACTTTACTTATATTCAGAATGGGCTGTCTTAGCTGTTCTGCCGCTGCACGTCATCAGACAATAATTTCAATGAGCAATTTAACCCTCCTGACTGGTTACATACTTTGGAAACAATATGCCTGAATGTTGTTGGTGGCTTGGCCACCAACAACTTTCAATCAGATTGTTTCAAGATATTTAGCAGATGCAAAGATATAACCCATTCTAGTATGTCATCTGGAAACGCTCATCAGGCAGACTCATAGAACGTGTTTCTTGTCAGAGAGTAGATGTTACCCACATATTTGACATCTGGATCAAAATACATCACATGTTAGTTGTCGTCACTATCAAATGATGTATGATGTCACGGAAGTGGTAATGGTCTGTCACGAAAGTGACGGAATTGTATGATTTTTATGAGGATTAATAAATATTCTTTTGAATCACAAAGAGTGTGCTATTCACTATCAATTGGAGAAAGCGGCATACACTTGCCTTAGTGTGTGTCCGAGGCACGTTACCATTCATCATATGATTGCATACACTACAGTGATCTAAACTATCGGACATTATAAAGACATATTACTACGTACGTGTAAAGGAAGTCTGGCGCCACTGATACTGATGGTATGCACTTGTAGCGTCCCAACACGATAGTTGGCGCTGATCAATGTACCAATTTGTTATCGGCGCGCCCGTTAGTAAACGGCGCACTTATGCCATATCACACCTTTCGCCAATAGGCACTCCACACATCTATTCATTAATTCCATCTTCCTGATCCTTTCATCACTTCGCGCATGTGGTCAGACATGGCTGTCTGTATTTATGCATGCGTTCATTAATACACGAGTTATGGTTATGAACGAAAAATTAAATCATGTTAGATAGACGGCGTTTCTTTAGGTAAGACGTCAAATAAGCTAACCCAGTGATTGGAATTTAATCAGGGATCTACGAAGTTAGGGCTAGAAATCACAATTCGTGTACACACATATACATTTCAAGTTTTATATTGGCATATGGGGCGTGTGCTGTTTACAAATGGGAGCGCCACTAACAAATTGTCATATAACTATGCACCGTTTACAAACTGGCGCGCCGATAACACATTAGTATATGGGCCACGAGCCATTTACAAATGGTCCAGATTTGTTATTGCCGCATTACATAGTCAATACATTTCTCTAGATACGAATAACCATGGCAGTATGGCACATGCACGTATTCCCGATTAGAACATAGACATATTAGTCATTATACTGATCCATGACATCTGTGCATGGTATACAGACATCCCGGGTCAAAGATAGAAGTATGATTGTTTTCAATTTATAACATCTAGTATCTAAACTCCTGAACCGAAGTTATATAGCTGACCTAGAACAATGGAGGAATTCAGTTTTAGCTATGCCACGCCCCTCAGTAGCTAAACTCCGCCCACGCTCTGCCCGTGTTGCGATCGATCTATCCCTACTCCCTGACTATCAATTTCCAGAAATATAATCACGTCGTTTCAAAATATTCAACAGCGTGTTTAATAAATAGTGTAGCCTCCGACCACATGGACTGGTACACCGGATGCCCCCGTTCCGTGGCACCGCCAGTATGTGGCACATCGGGACGGGGTAGCTGGTTAGCTGCGGATCGCGGGGTTGTGGATCCGGTATTGCCCATTGCCGGATTGTACAGAAACCGACTTCTAGAGTCGGTGGAACGTTCACGTTCCAGGGGTGGGTGGGGGGGGGGGTGTGGCCGTGCGACCATTGCGGCGAAGTTGAAACTCACGGTCTCATCCTCGCTGTTGGTGTCACCGGTGTGGCGGTTCCATAGCTCAATTTTAAGGCCGTGGCATAATTAAATACATACAACAATTAATATATGTACCACTCAAACAATTGCTCTCGTGTGCTGCTACCTAGAAGAAGTCTTGTACATAGGGCCGGATTGACGACTCACTATCATGGTTCTCTCCTGAGGTACCTCACAGAATAAGATACGTGAGTGATCCCCGCAAAGGAGGATCTTAGCGTGGCTACTTAACAAGTTTAATATAAACCAAATTAACCCCTATAAACATTAATTTTTTGTTGCGAGAGGAAAGTGCCTCACACGGGCCTCCGTCACAGTGCCTACAACGCCGAAGCGGAGGAAGAGAGATGGCACAAAGGGCCCCTCTCTTGTTAAAACCATATTATGTAAAAGAGTCAACCTAGTGAAGTTATATGTGTGTTGTGATGCACGCTGTTTTACGTGAAGATGGGATGGATGATTTCCGCAGAATTCAATACTGAAACCATATGTACGTTCCCGGTACTGTGTTAGTAGTTGCCGCTTTTATTTATGCGGTTCTTCTGTTAATTTCTACCCTATAATCTAGTTTTTGGATCCATATCTAGGTTTAGCCGCACATTTCAAGGTGAGCTACCTATTTTAACTTATAAGTCTGACGGGCGGGAATATTTGGTGACCGTGAGGTCACCCTACAGAACGGTCCTCTCAGTATACAGCGTGCGAAAGTACCATGAGGTCCCATATACCTGATGACGAGCTACATTGGGATCAAAAGGCCCATCAGCACGAAAGGTCCATTTGCGGAAGTAGTGGCTTGGGCTACCTGACTTTAAGTTCTGTATTACCCCTGTGTGATATCTTTCCGGGAGCCTACACAAACTGGCCGTTGCGGATGTGGTGGCTAGTACTCCAAAGACGACGAATCTCAAGAGAGAACAGATCCGCAGCAGATGGTTGGTATTTGCTATACAGAGTGCAGAAACTTGCGCTCGTCCTCTCAGACCAGGTACCTCACCACCTGACTGCTGATGACTCTGATTTTTTTACCCTTTATACACTGTCTGTGACGTCCCAACTGGAGCGCCAGAGCCAATCAACGAGCGCGCTTCAAAGGCATGGAAGCAGGTCAAGCGACGCGCTATCGTAACCATGCACTGAGAGTATGCATGGGCTAAGCATGTTCAATATTCTGAAAGAAATTAGCTGGCTCATTTAGCGATAACTTGGTCATAACAGATTTTGAAACAGTTAAGAGTTTTGGAATCATCGCTTCATTCCGGTCATGATCCAGACCAAGATCGACGAGAAAACAGTAATTTAAAGAAATTACGTGCATCAACTCGATATAAAATAAGATGCTTTTTCTGTCCAACGCTAACGCACGTTGTTTAACAATCTCTGATGCCAGCGCATGGGCCCTAGGCGATCTCGAGGACATGGTCATTGTATGACCTCCCATATACAGTTCTATACAGGCGCATCGACCTACCCAGTGGGGCGTGCTTGGAACGTACCTGGCCCGGCGGTTCCGTACCCAGACTGGTTGGGACGGTCCGTACACGTTGTGCAACAATGATTAGTGCATCATCGATTAAGCTTTCCTCACGAACTTATCTACGTCAATCTTGCTGTAAATGGTCATGCCGCTATTCTACAGGTCAGGTTGATGATAATGACGTCATATGGTTGATGGATAAAGTTCAATTAGGGTGGTAGGTATCGTTTTGACCCAAGGAAATAAATGTGGCTATAAATAGTATTGGAATTGGACTATAATCATCACTGCACCAACTTATACCACACCTCTCCTATTTTCCATGTGAGTTTTACATATTACCTATCAACATATGTCTATTCTTTTGTAAACACATCCGCATAGCAAGGATATTCTCAGCATGAATTACTGTAATACATCGCGCACTGACCTCGTACTTGGTAACAGTGAACATATGTCATTCCTCGTCTAACTGTTCTAGATTCGTTGATAGAATCCCTACACTACTGAACGACCTTCACATCAAATGCACTGAGCACATGCATAGTCACATGCACGCTTTGTATTGATCTCATTTGATAAAAGACATGGAAAAGCGGCTACAAACGTGTGGCCGGATAATGTCAGTAGCGTTAGTTAGACTGGCTAAAAGTCGATCACACTTTGTCAGTAGATAGATTAAAATGATTGACACTCATCCAGCAACAGGTACACCGATCCTTGGTCACGCAGACGCACGTACCCAACATCAATTATATGTATGTTCAAGCATGCGCGCACATGCTAAATATGCTTTCGCACACGCACATGTGAATACCCGCACCCCTGCATGGCCGCGTGTGCACGCGCTCAATGATAGCACAGCGCAATATCAAATGCTATAGTAGTCATATCCGCGCCGGTACTATTGTTCGGGGCTGCACCTTAGATAGATACTTGATGTAGGCACCAGCTTATACAATATGTACTCCCTCAGCGGTTTAAAACGCTTAGAATCGTACTTCAATCAATTATCCCTTCAATGGTCAACATGTTCAAGAATATTGAAATTCTGCTCAGGGAATATACATTTGCTAGAAAAACGAATACAATTTTCTTTTAATTGCCACTGGAATGTATTTTAAAAGCAGATTTTTGTTAGACAGCATATGGATATGTCTCAAGACCACCGCACGTGTGGCCGGCTTGACCATAATGTTCTGCTCTAATCGTCTAATGGGCAACACCTCAACATTTGTCCATGGCCAGTGCCCATTTGCTGGATAAGATAATATTTTAATTTACCACTGGACTAGTAGTGGGTAATTTACAGAAATCCTTTTCTATGATTACTGTATTCTGAGACTGTAGTAGTAGAAACATCCCACAGCTGGAAACACCCGTCTTTCAATTTTGCCATTGTGCCATGTCCGCTGCCAACGTCCTTAACGTCATCAGGCCCATTCTTGAGCTGCCTGTACCGATTCTTGTTTTCTTGAGGTAACCTCGCAAAACGCTTACAATAAATATGCAATGACCTCCTCTCATGGCGTTATATTTGCTGGCTTCTAGTATGCTGAATTCGATGTCTCTCAGTGCTGGTGTGTCTAATGGGATCCTTAGTACATGCCTAAATATGGACCATCTTTTCTGGGCGACTTTTACGGACAACGGTGATGTATTACACATCTCGTATACTGCCTTGTTGGAAATCATACTGTCTGCCCATTGCGGTGGAAGATATATTGTGTGTCTAGAAATGACTTTGGAGCTGCTCAGCTGTTAGATGTATACGAGATCAACGATACGCATGTTGCGTTGTGTAAACATAGACCGTTTGCCAAAGGGGAGTTTGACCTAAGAATCCATAGCTTTCAGAGGGGCTGGAACGGTATGTTCCTCATAATGCAGGAGATAATCTACTTGATGCGATTAATTATTCCATGGAAGGGATCCGGGAAAGAATGAGTAATTTTAACATAGGAAATTATTAATTATTTTACGCCATGAGGTCTAGAATATGTCCCTCTTCTTGTCTATATATCAGACAAGTCACATGAGCTGCTCTTCTCCAGGACAATTATTAATATATGATTTAGTTATATGATTGATGTTCCGCGGAGATGCCAGAGTACCGAATGTGGGAAAGCATGTAACAGTGAGGACTTACAAAAAACCCTTGCTACACAATGTCTTTAATTGGTGGGAAACCTAGAAACCGAAGTCCTTATAGATACATGTGCCGTCTAACACGGTCATGGCCCCATTCCATATATAGTCTCTTCCCCTCTAAGGTTAGCCATCATCAATATTGTAAGAGAAACCACACTTGCGAGTTCGCACTATTATAAGAAATGTGGACCGTGACTCCATTTACATTTATACTTTGGGCAGGCATTTAGCACTGTTTATCCATCTAACCATCTGACTGCTAAATTTTGAAAATCAAAATAGGTGCCTATTGTATGCCAATGGGCTGGTCAGGAGAAGACTATTTCTGAGAATGTGCCACTGGAATGAGTGGCTCGGTTATCGACCCAGCCAGTCATATGATATACCACTGCTGATGTCGGTTAGTGTGGTCTTGGTCATAAAACGGGCAAATCGTACTTAGCAGAACGGACACATTCGGAATATTTGGAAACTATTCTGACTGGCAGAAATATGGTCCAGTCAAATTACTTTTAACATATGCAACAGTTCACCTGTGCCGCTGCCGTTAAGCTGTAACACCGGAATTCCAAGGATACAAGCGTGATAAACACTGATGTTAGTTTGGCAGAATGCAATGGAACATAGATACAGAAACAACAATAATCTATTTTCAAGTAGCACTGTGGTTTCCCTCAAGATGTGGTCTATGGCTTCTGCTGTAAAATGTGTCAATATCCGTCAGACTAAACAGTATGTAGTACGCCACTCTACACATGCGCCATCTTGGAATGACGTCCGCATCATTGAGCTCCTACACCAGCAAACAATCCATAAACCCAGGCAAATTAAATATATATATTAAATACAGATTTCGTGTAATTGAAGAATGCCACGATGTTCTTCAGAGTAACTCTTCTTGTGTGAACAGTACATCAAACCGTTTCCATGGCCACCTATATAAATGAACACTTTAATGGTCAAGAATGTCCAAGAAAATTGGAATTTTCTGACATTGGATATCTATTTGTAGATCAAGCGACGAGTATTTGTTGTAATTTTCCACTGTGATTTATGCACGTAGCTTTCTGTTTGCCTGCAAGACTGGAATGGCGTTTAAAGGGATATTGGCCAAGACAATCCCCATTTATTCTTAGTAAGCGTGCATGTGCAGGCCAATAGAAGACTATTTTTTGGAAATTGTTAACCGAGCCAATCATTCTATTGGTAAATTTACAACAAAATAATAATATCTTGCCCTACAAATGGGCACTGACTAAGAAAAATATAGATTTTCCTTACCATTACCCAAATATATGATGGTCAAGCCAATCAAATGTGCAGTGGTCTTGAGAACTCTCCATTTGCAGTCCAGCAAAAAGTTATTTTAAAAATGCATTCCAGTTGGAAATTAAAAAAATTGTATACTTTTCGCCTGCAAATTGACATTCCCTGAAAAAAAAATCCAATTTTCTGGAGAAATCTTGACCTTTGAAGGATTAATTGATAGAAGTAGTATGTTGACCACTTGGAGGCGCTATTCGTGCAAAAGAGGTTCACATGACTGCAGTCTCGAGACGTGTCGCGATGTCTAAATGTTTAGTGCAGATATGTTACTATTTCCTCGATCTATGTTGTAGTCTTCTTTCTGCGAAATGTTTGAAAATTAACTGAATGTACTCATTTCTACTAGAATGGCTTTCAGGCAGATTATGTTGTTAACCCGTCAAAGATGGTGATTTTTCTAAGTTATTGGATGCTGGGTTATTTTTAGCATGTTTATACAGATTGGGGATATTTATTAGCCTTGATTGATATAGGCTCAGTCCTAGATTACAGACACGGTTACAAGTCTTTGAACTTTAATGATTGTAAGCCCAATTTACTCTTTATGATGCAAGGAATATTATGTTGGATATTGTGAAACTAATTTAACTGGGAACTGATCCTGCCTATGACAGTAAGAAATTTCAGTAACATTAGGCTACAGAATACTCAACCACTTTCATCGATATGTGTCGTGACATTGAGATACCGTATTTTCAAGTGGCAAAGGGTTAAACAAATAATTAATTTCACTCGGAAGCAGTGCGAATGCGGTGCTGGATAAGTGAGGTGACGGAGATGTCAGAAATTAACGCTTTCATGGCGGAACACGACCGAAACTGGCCCCTACATGGTCTTGCTGACTGTCCATTTGCAGGTCAAGAGAAGGCTATTTTTTTAAACATTTAACACTGAAATGACTGGCTCGGTAACCGATCCAGCCATTCCAATGGTACCTTTTCACGGATAGTCATCTATTGGCCTGCAAATGGACGTTCACTAAGGGAATGTTTCGATTTTCTTGACGGAATTTGATCATTAAAGGGCTATGTCAATAATGATTATAGGTTAGGTTGATTTACGATGTGGTAGCAATGATGACTTGGGGAAATATCGTTATTATAGCGATCGAATCGTGTCTGGTAAACAAATCATCCACTGACGCGTGGAAATGCACTGCCCTATCAAAATCTATTTTAGCTGTAGGCTATTTGTCTTAGTTATCGGCATCGTGCATTGCCAAGAAAACTAGGTCTAACAAACTAATGATGCTTATTAAAATAGTATTTGAACATACATCAGAATTAGTGCTCTGGTGAGATAAAAAAGACGGCTATCATCGCATAGTGTCTTCTACTTTGATGTATTTTCTTAGAAGACGACGTTATTCACCTGGTTTGCTGGAAGAAATATACCCAGACACATGCACTCTATGGGGGCCAGAGTTCTTACATCAAACGGCATCAGCTTACAGGAGAGAGACTGTAACCGCAATACGTCTATATTATACGCAATACGTATGTATTGCCTTAAGGCAAGGAAAACTGTGCCTCCCTGATTATACCATATATATATATATATATATATATATATATATATATATATATATATATATATATATATATATATATATATATATATATATATATATATATATATATATATATATACAGAAGCAACATAATTCACTAATTTACCATAAACGTCATACAGTCAAGCCCGCCAATAGAGGGACCACATTCTAGCAATACCTCTTCCATACACCTACACACTGTCCAGGCGTCGCCGGTGCCATCGACGGGTGCTGTTGTTGCATATGGCAGCAGCAGCACCTAGTAAACTTTGTTTCAAAATAGTCAGCATAATATGGGTTGCATAGTAAATCCATCAAGGATATGCAATTCGTTAACTTGACGGACTATTTCAGCTTCATAACGGAATATTGTCTATCAATCATGATTGTAACGGGAACATATATGTGAAGTGGTTGATTATGACGTCAGTACTTGAACACCAGCTTGGATGCATCCATAACGCCCACTCTACTGGCCATCGTAATGTCGCCGACAAAGCTGGCAGTGGCGTACCTCATCTAATCGTATATATCATGATATGGTATATACATATTGACAACAAATTATGCTTGTTCATTAACAGAAATGTCACGAACACGAACTGGAAATTGTGGCCTATTATTTTACGAAAATAGCCATTTCAATGGCATTGCACGGGATGGTGTATGGATTACAATTATTCTTCATCCATTACTCTGGTCAACATTCGCCACTGAGGTTGCTCGTACTTTCATATTTGTAATGAACAAATGCATCCTTCATGCATAGGCATAGGGAAGGTCCTTTATTGAAATCGGCTGCCATATAAAAGGATCTGGATCGAAGTCCCATTTCATATCACTATAATAAATCACATACATAATTATCACATTTTCGCAAGTTTTAGAGTAATAATAGTGATATGCTGCGAGACCGAGTTTCATCACATAAACTGGTATTTCTGATAACGTCGATCTCTGAATCCGATTTGAATGCAGTATTTTGCGCTGTTCGTTTGTGCTGCTGCAACGAGCTGACCAATGAACCACACATAATAATGAGACACAAAATATCATTATTTCTTAATTACTTTTAATCCAATTTTAACATGCCTGTGTCTATTGTAGCGCAGATCGACCGGTCGGGTACGGCCCATGCCAGCCAGTCTGGGTACGGAACCGCCGGATCTGGTTCATTCCAAGCGCGCCCCCTGGGTAGGTCAGTACGCGTGTATAATGCCATATACGAGAGGCTCATAAACGACTAAGTCCGTGAGATTGTGACTAATAGGTAGTACGTTCGTATTATATTAGTACTGTATCCATGTATTGTTTTTCTCTGACAGGTACTGGTGACTAATAGGTAACCTCCGGCCGTTTGCAACTGAACTTTTATAGCTTATTCGTTTAATCTATATATTATTCTTAATTTTGTGCCATTAAGCACCATCAAGGCCGTGTGACCTCCTATCCGTAGTGCCCTGTGATACGTTATGGCAGTAGCCATCCTAGTTAGATAGGTGTTGCTTATTTTATATTAAAAAAACACCTTAGAACCGCGGTTCCCTAGGCTACACAATACAGCAACAACAACTGGACCACCTTGTTCCCCAACAGCAGCACTTTTTACTTTTTCACAATGGTCACTGTTCATGTTCTCGCTACAACATGCCATGCGGCCAAATAAACCTGGACTATTTTAGCTCGATAGCATAGGTTTATAATAGTGGGGGCGATTACCCTGTAGGAGACATTACATGTGAGTCTCTTTTCCGGGAGTAGCGGATATTTACCACCGGATATCAGCTAGATTGTATGAATTGGCCATATGCCTTAAGGCCTCCAATACCTCCAGCCTCAGGGCGTATTAATTGTTTGGAACCCCCACCCCACCCCCACCCCTCCAGCAGGCTGTTTATAGCTGACTTTGAAACTATTGGGGTTTCAGAGCGGTTAGAAACAAAGTGTCGATCACAGCATATACCTCCCCTGTATCTTCGGATAATAGCTATTTAGAAAACCACGCCAAAACCACGCCAAAGTGGGAAGCACTGCGTACATATTATAGTTACTGGCCTGCTGTGCATCTCTGGGCGAAATTGCATAACGCTAACGACAGGTACAATGTTAGTTTCCCAGGTGCGGATCTCGCCCCGACACACTGCTGAGAGACAGGACTCAGCTCTCCAACTAACTCCACAAGTGAATGGGTGCGATCTTAGGAAGGTGACTATAGTTGGATAGCTGTATCTTTGTCCCCACCCTAAACCTATATGTGCTTGTCAATGCTTATGTAATATGACTCGTCCCTGTGTTGTTATATGTGGTCAAGAGATGGTGGTGACAAGATCGGCATATGATTCTGGAACGATCGCCTCATCGCATGTCCGCACGCTGTCAAGCTGATGGGATGCCCCGTGAGGGTGACCTTACAGTCGCCGAGCATTCTCGCCTGTCAGGCTCATATGCTAAAGATAGTTAGAATACAGTGCCATTTGCGGCTTAACCTTGATCTGGAACTAAATGTTAGGTTAGGATCATAAATAGCGGCAACTACTAATTCATTATCATTGAACTTACATAAGGTGACGGTGTTGATTTCTGCTGAAACCATCCACCTCTTCTTCACCCAATACAACGTGCATCACATTAAACTTATACTTTCACGAGGTTTACTCTTTTTACATAGCATAGTTTTAACAAGAGAGTAGCCCTTTTGCCATCTCTCTTCCTCCCCTTTGACATTGTAGGCATTTTCTTGTGACGGAGGCCTGCACAAGGCACTTTCCTCTCGAAATAAATACTGTTTGTTTTGGTGGGGGGGGGGTAGTTTAGTTTATATTACACTTGGTAGGTAGATGCGTTAGAACCCTCCTTTGCGGGGATGCCTGACGGAGTATGATCTGTGAGGTACCTCTAGCGAGGACGATGATGGCGAGTCATCAACTTGACCCTATGTACTTGATTTCTCTCTTGCAGCAGCAAACGAGTAACATCGTTTGAAAGTTAATTATTCTATGCATTTGATTATGTCCCCGCTCTAAATGGAGCGAGTGGAGCTTCACACCAGTGGCACCAACAGCGAGGATGAGACTGTGAGATTCAACTGCCGCAGCAATGGTCGCACGGCCCCACTGGAATGTGAACGTTCCACCGGCTCTAGAAGTTGGTCTTTGTATACTCCGTCAATGCGTAACACCGGATCCACAAACCCAACATCCGCATCTAACCAGCAGCCTCGCCCCAATGTACCATGCACTGGTGGGACCATGGAACGAGAATATACAGCAGACCGGCTTGCACGCCCGGAGGCTACACGCGGTGCCGGATGTGGGGCTCGACCAAGAAGCGAACCCATGGCCAGACTCAACACCCTCATGTTCCAGTCTCCCTTCTTCTATAATCAGTACTCCACGCGGAGGTCGAGTATTACAACGGAAGGGCAGCTCAAGCAGTCACCAGCGATGAGCTAAAGTACACCAAATTAGAAGACACACCGCCATTAAGTCAACAAGAGTACTCGCCGATCAGTGAGGCGGCTTTCCACGATGCTTCCCAGGCAGTTTCATCCTTTATCACACTGTCTGACATATGTGCTAAGCATTCAATGCCCTTGCCGGACAGCGGGCGTCAGCAGCAACGTCCCCCATGGCGGCAATCATCACAACCTACACTCCCAATGCGTTCACCACATCAACCTGATGGCGACCAATGGCGCGACCCTCATGCACCGTGGCCCGCATATCCACCCACTAGAACTTCGTCATTGCCTTACCCATCGGTAGCGCAATATGAACAGTGGAATGTGGATCCACCACAGCCTACACATCCCAGAAGCAGCAAACGCCCACCCCACAGCCAGCGCCCTCGTCACTCTTCTGGACCACCACCGTATAGAGGACGACCGACACTGCGACCTGAGGATCCGCCACGACGGATGCACGAGACCCCGCCACTCATTCATCGTGCTATACCTATTAGGAAGCCAGTGGAGTCATCAGTATGCACATATGGCAGTACAGACGGGAGTCTTCACCTCGGATGTACAAACAGCAGTATACGAGAGCCCGCACAAACAGATACCAATCCACATGAGCATTCACCCAACTATCTCCTGCGACCCCACCTGGATTTGCGCCCATAGTTCCGTACCATGGCACTAGCTGAGTAATCCTCCACACCTGAATTCAGTGGAGAGGGTAACTGGGACAACTACCGGTGCCAGTTCGAAATCATAAGACACACAAACCGATGGACGGATCAGCAACTGGGAGAGTATCTGGCCACCAAACAGTCGAAGAAAGCCCTGCAGGTTCTGGCAGATATAGGGTCGGACCTTACACCACATACATGGAATTGGAAAGTACCCTGTCCGAGAGATTCGGGGACACGGCCCTGGGAGAGACCAGCCATCTTCAGCTGAAGAATCTGAGGGGTCGTGCGGAAGACACGATTCCAGAACTGGCCTGCCGCATCCAATGATTTGTCACAAGAGCGTACCCCAGCACCAATCGTGATGCAGTCTCACATCTTCACCTGGACATATTCAGTGATGCTTTAAGTGGAGAACCGTCCCTTAAGGAAATACTATTTCTTATGGAGCACGGAAATCTACAAACCCCTACCGCAACATCAGTGCAGATAGAGAAATCCCTTGAGAGAGAGGAGAACAATCGCTGCCAACTACACCCTATTCATGGTTTGAATGATGCCACCATTCTGATTGCCACAGACATCACACAGACATCAACAATCACAGACACCAACACTGCACCACATCAAGAACACACCTTCCCACCACCCTCCACCCCCCCCCCCCCCCCCACCACCTCCACACCCAGCCAGAATCACGCACCTAGAGGAAGCGGGCGTGGCCAATCCCATTGTGGAGGCCACAACCACGCCCCAGGACGTGGAAACCAGCACAACAACCACACTAGGCACGCTACAGAGGATAGATCAGAAGAGATCAATAAGATCTACGCACTCACCACTCTAGTCACCACATAGCAATGCTGGAACTCAATCCTGAACACATGATCAGCTCCCAATGCGTGAGCCTATGGATGATAGTGGACACCACCAACAATAATCAAATACCGTTGCGGCTATTCGATGGAACAGCGATCCCATAATGCTTGTCCCAGGCATTCGCTGTGGCCATTTGGTGGACGTGATTTCACAGGAGACATCTACCACCACACCAACAAAAACAACCGCTTCTGGTGGCAACATTCCAGATCATTTGCATGGCCTATACTTGCGTGCCTCACTTGGACACAAACGTGATGTACGATGTATCCTGTTTAAATACCTGGAGAGTTTTTCCACGGGAGACATGGACCTGAGGGAAACTCAGCTCGTGCATCATTCCATTGGCACCGGGAACATCAACCTGTACAGCAATCAGTGCATCATATTCCCATGCACACGTAGGCAGAAGCACACCAACAGGTACACGAACTGTTGTGGACAAACATAATAGAGCCTTCAGCATCCCCCTGGGCCGGTCCCATAGTACTTGCAGTACGGATCTTTGCCGTTTTGCATTGACTACAGCCACCTTAATGATCTAAGCGTCAAAGATGCATATCCGTTGCCCCAAATAGATCAGGTGTTAGATTCGTTGTCCGGAGCCAATTGGTTCTCAACACTGGACCTGACAAGCGGATACTGGCTGGTAGCCATGGATGAGGCTGATCGGGAGAAGACAGCATTCGTCTGCAGCGATGGTCGTTTCCAATTCTGCAAGTTGCCTTATGGGATGTGTAACACTCCTGGACCATTCACGCATCTTAATGAGGAGGTATTACATACCCTGCAATGGGAAATCTGCCTCTGTTACATTGCCAACGTTATCGTTTTTGGCTCTTCGTCTGAGCAGACTTTGCCCAACTTGGACACAGTTATAATGCAGTTCTGCACCGCTAACCTCGAGCAATGAATACAACAATGACACATTGCGCAATCACCAAGCGAGAGTTATTAGCTGGGGTGTACTTTGTTAACTACTATAAACACTTTCTGTATAGACGCCCATTTAAACTATGTACAGACCACGTCGAGGTAAAAGAAAATATGGAGGGCCAGGTAGCGCAGTGGCAGGAATCCCTGCAGGCCTTCAACTTCAATGATGTTCATAGATCTGGCAAGCTGCATGGACACGCCGATATATTGAGCAGAATCAGGCTCGAGGATGAACAAGAAGTGGCCACCACCATGACACATACAACACAGCCAGCTCACATATTCCCAGAACTGCGCTGATCAGACTGGAATGCAGAGAAGCCCAGTTATGAACAGACAACAGATGCGCAGCCATTAGGAATATATGCATGGTTCAAGGAGGGGTACGTCCTCCAAATGAATCTCTTAGCCCTTTATCCACGATGGCTAACTATTGTGATCAGAGGTTTGGGGAGTGCCATATGTACAATGACATTGTCTACATGAATAACCAGATAACAATTCCTGGGCATTACAAGGTCATTATACTCCAACAGTTACATGACAACGCTGGCCATTTAGCCATGGAGAAAACATCAGAGCGGGTCAAACAGAGATTCCACTGGATCGGGATACACGCTAGTGTCAAGGCTTTGGTCGCCAAATGCGTCCCATGTCAAAGACGTGCTGTTGTCCAGTACCACACTGCACCATTACAAATTAAAATTGTGGGTGGTGCACCATGAGAGTGAGTGGCTATTGATGCGCTTGGACCCTTGACTATGATTGATGCTGGAAACAAGTACATCCTCATAGTACGAGACTATACTGAACCATCAGCCATCCATAGTTACAGAGGTTCTGTCCAGCAATGTGTTCTGCTTCTTTGGAATTCCCTATGAGTTACACATTGGCCAAGGTAGTAATGTTGAGAGCAGGCTGATCTCCGAGCTCCGCAAAATGTTTCATAGAGTCAACACAAGTACAACACCATATCATCTGCATGGATACAGGATAGTAGAGAGGTTCAACTGAACTCCCGCCGTGATGTTGACAAAGGAAACACACCTTGATTGTCGTGATTGGAATCTGCAGTTTCCATACGTGCCTATGACTTACTGCACTTCGATACATTCCGGAACGGGTTATACCCCTGCACGGTTACTGTTCAGCAGTGAATTAGCCTTACAGTACAGGAGCAACAGAAACACATGCCTTCATGGCTGGAGACGTCAATTATAATTGCACAAATACTAACCTACACAGCTGGTTATAGGTGGTATGGTGGAGACACTCTACACCCCACCACATCTGCAAACTCCTCGTCACCACCTATGTACGTCACCAACAGATTACACCAGCATGCGCCTATCCTTTGCAACAGAAAGGAATAGTGACATGGACACCGTAGCGGTCTCCACTGCACGAATGTGGTGAGCTAATTGCTCTCCACACACACAACATCCGCAATCAACAGACTCGGCATATTCTGGGTGGAAAACTGGATATCGCCTACTGCACCACATGACTAACATCACATACAACTTCAGACTCCCCTACATCAGACATCACTGCATACAATGACATGACCAGCATTTTTCCGCCCTACGCACACTCTTTCTGCAGGAATGTGGAACCTACATATGTGGTGGGAGAACAACATCATGAACTTCACCACCCATCATGACAAGGCACACCCCAGCACTTAGAGTGACATCAGCAATAACAGTAAATGGAACAACATCATCTACACGTAATAACACATTTCCTTATTGAGAGAGCCTGATGGCCACGGTCTGTCGTCGGTAGCTGGTACGAGATAGGCACAGAACATGAAATTAGGCAATGGTCTGATTCAAGTTACGGCAGCCCCCGTCTTGGTCATCCTTGCTCTAAGTACCTCTGTCCCGCCTTTTTGACACTCGGCGATTACAGAGAGAACACATTCAATATCCGATAATGTCATCACCGCAGTCACTGCAGTCACCGCAGTCACCGCAGTGTCCCTCCCCAACTGCAATACAACTATGACACCACACTACAGCGCAAGATTCATCAGCAGAGATACAGCCACGCGTATCTACAGCATTCACCCACAGGACAGAAACACAGACACTCAGGATGACTGTTTCACAATCTCCATACGACGATATTGTAATTGTAAAACTGAGGCATGCATTTCCGAGCTGTACTGTAATAATTAGGTTTGTGTCTAGGTGCGGTGAGACTAGTCCTACCCACAGTGGCGGATGCTTGGCAGTCTTCCCAACAAGTAAATGCAGTCCTGCTTGGCGGGGTCAGTAGATTTGATGCCCGTAAGACATGGATATGTTTAAACAAACAATAAATTACAGTTAGCCAAACTATTATAATTGTGATTGAGAGCTACAATTTTAGCCAAATCGAGATAGCAAAACAAATACAAAAAAGAGCACGGACCGTAGCATGAAAAAGAGGGCCTGGAAAAGTAAATACCAGGCCAAAAATCAAAATAAAAGAATGCCTCCCTCCGAAACACTTTCGCAGGTCTATGTGCCTTCTCTGATAAACCACGCATCTCTCGCTTCTCTACTACTCTCGGCTACACATCTATACGCCTACTCAATCAGTCTATAATTCTCACCTTGCGTGTGCCCTGGACAGCGGTATTGCTCGTCACACGTGCCAAACTAGGACGGGGTGGAGTAGAACAGATCGACCAGTTAGGTACGGACCATCCTAGCCAGTCTGGGTCTGGAATGGCCGACCGGGTACGTTTCAAGCACGCCCGCTGGATAGGACAGTATGCACGCATAATGCCATATAGGAGAGGTTCGTAAAACGACTAAGTCCGTGAGATCGTGACTAATATGTAGTCCGTTTCCTTTCAAAATATACAACCTCGTAGGATTAGCGCATGCATACACTCAGGGCATGGGTATGATAGCGCGTCACCTGCTCGCGTCTCCGTCTCTGTAGCTCATTCGCTGGAAAATCAGAATCGAGGGCGGTCAGGAGAGAAAATGTAGTGGTGAGGTACCTGGTCTGAGACCAAGCGAGTCGTGGGCAACTGCTAACCATATAGCGAACTGCGGTGATATTCGGTTTTGAGCACTCGCCTCTAGGGTACTAGCCACCACACCTGCAACACAAGTGTTTGGACGCTCCCAAAAAGATAGAACCCGGTGGGGGGGGTCAATAACGAAATTAAAGCAAGAGTGATGTGCTCGATGGATAACTCGCCAGATCTGCCACACCACGCCGGCCAGTGGTGAATCAAACCTGCACATGTTTTGTATTCAATTTTAGACATTTTGCCCACAGTTGGGGGGCATTGCCCGATGCATTGCATGAGCTACGCGGTGCATCTCGTCTTGATTCGCAAGAATGCATCCGCAGTATTAACTTCCATCCATAGCCCTTCGCGGCTACAGCCTGCAGCTTCTCCTTGCAGCTGACTTCCACATCAGGCCATCTCGCATTCCAAATATGTGCCACTTCAATTACTGTGATTCCAGAACTGTTTCCATACCGATGACTAATATTTACTCCGTTATTGTTATATTATTACTGTATCCATGTATTGTTTTTCTTTAAGATGTACTGATGACTAATTCGTACCCTCCGGTCGCTTGAGGCCACATTTTAATAGTTTATTCTTTTAATGTATATATTGTTCTCACGGCTGTGCCATTAAGCACCATCAAGGTCACGTGCCCTCCTAGTCTTACTGTTCTGTGATAAGTTATTGCAGTAGCCATAGCCATCCTAGTTAGATATGTTTTGCTTATTTTACATAAAAAAACATTAGAACCGCAGTTCGCTAGGCGACAGAATACAGCACCAACACTCGCATCACCTGTTCCCCCCACAGCACCACTTTTTAACTGAGTCCGCTGTTCATGTTCTCACTACGGAGCATGACATGCGGCCGATTAAACGTGGACTAGTTTAGCTATATAGGATAGGTTTATACTAGTGGGGGCGATTACTCTGTAGCAGACATTTCGTGTAAGTGTCTTTTCCGGGAGTAGCGGATATGTAACAAAGCACGTCGGCTAGACTGTATACATTTGCAATATACCTTAAGGCCTCCAATATATGAGTAATTATCTCTGCCTACACTCCTCCAGCCGCCGGGCTTGTTAATTGTTTGGACCTCCCTCCGTCACGTTGTTTAGAGCTGACTTTGAAACTATTGGGGTTTCAGAGCGGTTAGAAACACAGTGCCAATGCCCGCATACATCTCCCCTGTATCTTCGGATACCAGTTAGTTTACAAAACCACGCCAACGTAGGAAGCACCGCACAACGATTATAGTTACTGGATGGCAGTGCATCTCTGGG
Source organism: Chaetoderma sp. LZ-2023a (assembly GCA_034401795.1). Classification (NCBI taxonomy): domain Eukaryota; kingdom Metazoa; phylum Mollusca; class Caudofoveata; order Chaetodermatida; family Chaetodermatidae; genus Chaetoderma; species Chaetoderma sp. LZ-2023a. The sequence continues at coordinate 12,565,957 of CM067364.1, forward strand.
CGAAACTACATAACCCTAACGACAGGTAAAATGTTAGTTCCGCGGGTGCGGATCTCACATGATCCACCTCCGACACATGGGTGATGGAGAGGACTCATCTCTCGATCTAACTCGACAAGTGACTGGGTGCGGTTTTAGAAACCACCACGCCCTTACGGGAAGGTCACTATAGTTTGATAGCTGCATCTTTGTCCCAACGCTAAATCTATATGTGCCTTTTCATTGCTTATACAATGTGACTCGTCCCTGTACTGTTATATGTGGTGGTGACACGGTGGTGACAGGATCGGTTTATGATTCTGGAACTATCACCTCATGGCATTTCTGCACACTGTCTACCTGAGAGGGATGTTTCATGAGGGGGACCATATGGCCACAAAGCATTCTCGCCGGTCAGGCTTATATGTTAAATATAGTCAGAATACGGTGCCATGTGCGGTGTAACATTGATCTGGACCCAACAACTAAATGTTATGATAGAATCTAACAGAAGGACAGCATAAATAGCGGCAACTACTAATTCAGTATTTTTGAACTTACATAAGGTGATGGTATTGAATTCTGCCGAAATCATCCAACTCATCTTCGCGTAATACAGCGTGCATCACGTTAAACTTATAATTTCATTAGGTTGACTCTTTTACATAGCATAGTTTGAACCAGAAGGTGGCCCTTTTTGCCCCCTCGCTTCCTCTGCTTCGGTGCTATCGGCATTTTCCTGTGAGTCCCCGCGAGGCGCTTTCCCCTCGCAACAAATAATGTTTGTGTTAGAGGTTAATTTAATGTATATTAAACGTGCTAAGTAGCCGCATTGGGATTCGCCCTTGCAGGGATGCCACACGGATTATGATTTGTGATGTGCCTCTGGCGAGGACCATAATGACGAGTCATCATCTTGACCCTATGTACTTGACTTCTCTCTTGTAACAGCAAACGAGTACTATTGTTTGTCTGTTATGGTCAAGTCTTGTATGTATTTAATTATGTCCCCGCACTAAATGGAGCGAGGGGACCGTCACACCAGGGACACCAACAGCGAGGATGAGACCATGAGGTTCAACTTCCGCGGTGATAGTCGCACGGCCCCACCGTATAACCTGGCAACGCGCAACGCCGGACCCGCACGCATGAGATCCGCGGCTAACCACCAGCATCGCCCCAACATACCACACACTGGCAGTACTGCTGAACGAGAGTATCCGGCTGACCAGCGCGTTCACCCGGAGGCTACACTCTCATGCAAATTTATACATGTGTTTAAAAAATAGATAGTATCTTTAGTGCAAAGTTTAAGTGAACAATACGTATCCTGTCGATTTTCCATTTTCGCCGTCTTCTCTAGCAATCTGGGATACGTGGGACACGATCTCTAACCAGCAGAAATATTTCTTTCGGGTTATCTAACTAATGAAAATCATTTCTTGAATATGTTTTATCGTGACCTATTAAACGGGTTGAAAACCGTGTTTATATGCTAAATGGGAAATCAGTATCCGAAAGTTAATGTTATATACCATATTATAAACTGATTCCTTCATCTTGTTGTGAGAAGCACAATCGTTTCTTCTTAGATGGCAAGCGTGCTATGCATATGGATGCGATTCTCTTCTCATGGCTCTGTCTTCCATTGATTCGTATACAGTCAGCCATGCAGTGCTATTTTCATTACTATTTCCAAATGAACGCATGTGTATGCTCTACGAAGGATACACCACAACAGGCTGGCTCGTGGGTGATTATGACTTTGCAAATGAAACTGGCAGAAGTCGTGTATTAAACACATTTCTTCTGCAATTATGACATTTGTGTCTTGGTAACACTCCTTTTACCACACGCACACATGAACGTCTCTGTGGAATAGAATGTAATGACGAAGTGATTGATTCAGCGTCAACACGATCAATCCATAATATCGATGAGCTTAATGATACCTAGAAACCTAGAAGGTGATATATGGCTTACCCTATAAGAATAAAAAACACGTTGCTCTTACAAATTAGTCAGAGAGCGGCGAGGCCATATTACATTGAGGATTGAAGTGAATTGACCGATGCAACATTTGAGAACGTGATAATAGTAATGTGCCCTTTTCAAAATAACAAACACAATTAGATTTTTCACTCAGCAATATTATTAGATTTTCCTAAAATAGTATTTAATTTCAGAATTCGATTGCACAAAGGTCAACCTGTTACTTGCATCATCACATATTTTGATCAATGGCGGAATGCAGTTTCGCTTTGGCCAGGCCATGGGTAGCCAGATCTGTCAATAATGCACCATTCATCGAATGCGTGTATTAATACGTATGCAGTTTCTACCCATGCAATGCGAAGCCAATTGTAAACTAGCATGGAGTCATTAATTGGACTCAAACCACGAACACTGTAAAACAATGGAATGAATGGTGCAAATATTCTTCCGTTACTTCAGGTTTCCAAGGATTGCAAACATGCCTACTTCAACATAGATCATGGGCTAATACAAATACGAGTACACGACAATAAAAAGATTGAATCTGCGCTAAGCTATACCTGACACTTTTCTAGCTGAACTCCACTTGTGCTCTGTGCGGGTTTTGATCGAGTTACTTTGAATCCTGAATTTCCAGTTACCTTATTTAGTGGTAACCATACAATTAACCTGTTGACTAACATGAAATCAAGTGGACTGGGGCTGCTGCTATATATCACATACGTGTGAGGAATGTAAGTGGACATAGCAGTCTGTCTATACTGGACTTTTGCTTATGTATCCTATGAAAGGTTTGAATCTATGTAAGAGTGATTAAGGTAAATCAACTATGAGCATCTAAATATGTGATAACGCAGGCCGATGGCACCAACTGCTGTTGTGTGTATGCATGTACACAGCCTGTGTAACTGGGAGCATCAGCTATTGTCTGTACACAAACAAGCCAACAACCAAACACATGAACAAACTAACAAACCCATGGAGGGGCGCTATACCAACTGAGTGAATGAGTGAACACACAACCGCATGAATGGCAGAATGAACAAGCGAACAGCCGAACAACATAACCGGTGAACAGTAACAAATGCCTGAATGAACGAATGAACCGATTGAATAGCTGAACACATTACATGGAAGAAGGAACGAATGAATGTTCGAAATTAACAAATGCATGAACAAACACAATACATAATGACCGAACGAACAGATGAGCAAATGCATGAAAGAAAGGATGAATGGATGCATTAATGAATGAATGAATGCATGCATGAATGAATGAATGAATGAATGAATGAATGAATGAATGAATGAATGAATGAATGAATGAATGAATGAATGAATGAATGAATGAATGAATGAATGAATGAATGAATGAATGAATGAATGAATAAGTGAATGGACGAACGAGCGAACGAACGAACGAACGAACGAATGAATGAATGAATGAATGCATGATCGAACGACCAAATGAACGAACGAGTGAATACACGAATGAACGAACGAACGAACGAACAAGCGAGTGAGTGAACGAATGAATGAATGAATGAACGGCCAGCCAAGCACCCCTGCGAATACACAACGACGAATGAACGAACGCGTGAACGAGCATACGAACAACAAAGCAAACTAACAAACAATGAATGAAGGAACGATTGAACAAATAACAAATAAACAATCATACAAACAAACAAATATACACGTATACATACACACAAACAGACGGACGGGCATACAGGCATACAGCCGAGTAGGCGAGCAGGCGGGCGGACGGGCGGATATACAGATGGGCGGACAAACATGCATACTGTCAACCAAACAATCAAACAAACAAACAAAACCAGCCTTATATTATTGCTGCTTCATATTTCAGTCTCTTAAATGCTTCTTGCACGCAATGTTGATTTGTTGAGTTCAATGTTGCATACTTATGTCCAAATAATTATGCTACAAAATGATCATGGCTTATTAATATGGATCACCTTTAAAGCTGCTTTCTTATATCAATTTATAGAGTTGTATAATAAGGTAGCACACGATAAGCAATGCACGATTCGATATATGTGTGTCCTTCCTGTGGCAAACTGTCTCAAACAGTATGAGTTTGGCCTGGAAATGGACATTTCCAAGATTGCTGGAGAAGTTGGTTTTGTAGGACTTTCCCATGAAATTCAAAGAAAATATCGTTTATACCGTGCTAAGAAACATGCTAGCATATGTGGGTAGTGAGCGACTTTGTTTCACTAATGAGAAATACAATGATGTGTGGTGGCTAAATTAACGTGTTACCATCGAGTGTATATGCACCGAGTGACGCCACATGCTGGCAGTTTCCTTTAGGGGAATCTATACTGCGCAATACTCATTGGTTGGAACATTATTCACACAACGTGCTGCGAGAAAATGACTACGATATTTTCATGTTGAACAATGTACCCAAAGTCTTTGAAGAAGTGTTGCTTTTATCGAACTTGGCATACAAATTGCAATCGTGGATATTTGTGTTTGAAATATGTGTATTGGTTTTGGAGATCATTCCGCAAAGCTCATTGCAAATGCCGTGAATCAATCGGAGTAGAAGTGTTACGCAACCAGACTTGAATGCTCGCTTTTTAGCAAATCAATAGTCTGTCGTACTGTGATAAATCTGAATATAACTGCAGATAAATCGCCATATTCATATACCACATATATGTATCTCCAGAATACCTCCATGGAGTATCTGTAATCAAGAACATTAACTTGGATATCGTTAATATAACTCTAGCATGGCAAAGACATGGCGTTGCAATAGGTGAGTGGTTTTTTCTCAGCGTGATGTGCGTGCGTGCGTGCGTGCGTGCGTGCGTGCGTGCGTGCGTGCGTGCGTGCGTGCGTGCGTGCGTGCGTGCGTGCGTGCGTGCGTGCGTGCGTGCGTGCGTGCGTGCGTGCGTGCGTGCGTGCGTGCGTGCGTGCGTGCGTGCGTGCGTGCGTGCGTGGATGGGTGGGTGGGTGCGTGCGTGGGTCGGTCGGTTGGTGTGTGGGTGGGTGGGTGGGTGGGTGGGCGTGCGTGCGTGCGTGCGTGCGTGCGTGCGTGCGTGCGTGCGTGCGTGCGTGCGTGCGTGCGTGCGTGCGTGCGTGCGTGCGTGCGTGCGTGCGTGCGTGCGTGCGTGCGTGCGTGCGTGCGTGCGTGCGTGCGTGCGTGCGTGCGTGCGTGCGTGCGTGCGTGCGTGCGTGCGTGCGTGCGTGCGTGCGTGCGTGCGTGCGTGCGTGCGTGCGTGCCGTGGATGTGTGGGGGTGGGTGTGTGCGTGGTTTGGTGGGTGGGTGTGTGTGGGGGTGTGTGTGCGCGCGCGCGCGCGTGTGTGTGTGTTGTCTAGATGTATATCTGAGAGTGTGTATATGAAGGATGCTTGCATGTGCAGGTGAGAATATACACGCGTGGCTGCACGTATATAAATGCTACTGCTGGTGCGTGCTGATGAATGAGCAACACTGACAATCAATGGGCTCATGTGCATAAAGTGCCGCTGCAAAGTTAATGGCGTATTCTGATGCCTTTTAGGCAGTTGCTCCAGCAATATAAATTTTAGCAGATTACACATAAAAGGTTTTCGGTGTATTCAATCCAAGGATGCCAATTCGAGCACGTGATTACGCATGCGTTGTGTAGCCATATCCTCTGATGATTATATTTTTATTTTGCCATTTAGCCATTTAGCCATTTAGCTTTTCCATTAAAGAACGAATCAGGAAACATTAGCGGAAGAATTGCAAGGCGCTTTATCTCTGGTTACCTAATCAACTGTCGAGATAGTGAATGAATAAGTAATAGACGTACTCGTATACATTGAACATATCATTGCTAGACTGATGTGATCAACTGTGTTAGCCGTTATTGATAACGCCACACACATTAGGTTCGTGGTATACGTTAATGGAATTGTTGACGATAACAGTTATCGCTATTTGAAATTAATGTCTGGTCGATTGCAGCAGCAGCAGCAGTGGGACAGAATCTCTAAATTTGTTATCCGAATGATATGTGTCCCAGCTCACTAATGAGAATGCTGGCTCCAGAACAGACATGCAACTAGGCCGCCCTTCATAAGATGCCATGCGTGTAAACTGAAACAAAAGAAAATATGCATTTTAATTAATTTTCAAAATACTTAGTTTGTAAATTGAAATAAGGAAAATATTAATTTTAAATTTGAGCCATGCTGCCAGCATACCATCTATAGAAACAATGCGCACTTGGACTGTCTCCTGTTATTTTGACTTCAGAAATAAGAGCATTAAATACTGGTTTGTGTCCACTCATGGCCGACATTTCATTTATAATGCACCCTGTTTAATAGCATTAAATTATCCCCACTAAATTTGAAAACAAAATGACAGGGAAATTGAAAGCACCTCCGCCCGCCAGTATTTATGTCGGTCTGTTTGCCTGTCCGTCCAGCTATTTTGTCTGAAAACTTCTGGTAGGGTTCAATTACAGTTGTTTATGTGTTACCCGTGTGACTGGAAGATGACGTTTTCGCTTAATTTGCCCATTAGGCTCCGCCCACAAGGCGGTGTGTGGAGTGATGCAGTTGAGAGATGCGTCGTTGCAAAACGCCAATAGTGTTGGAATTCAACTAAATGTGGTATGCGTGTTATCAATACGCTTACGAACTGGCAGGTGATGTTAACAGTAGTCGGCCGCCGCCAGGCTCAGAATACCTGGTATGCGGTGAGGTAAAGCTTCAAAGATGGCGGAATCCAGCCAAATTATTTATTCGAGTTACCCATATGATTGTGGATAGCGAGATGATGTTTACAGTATGCTTTATCCCCAGCCACTTCCACCAACCGCAGCCCACCCGGGTAGTGAGGGTGAATTGTGATGGTGGTGGGGTAGAAGGTCAAATTTGACGAACGCCTGGGAATTTGCGATTGCGCACCATCTAGTTATATTATACGCTCGATCAATATTAGTCGTTCTGATAAATATATAAAAAATGGGCAATTCAACATGCTGATATTGCCAGATATGAGTCTATACCATTCATGGTGAATACGTATAAGTATGTTGTGCTTGTTGGTATACTATCAAAGCAGTGTATACATCCAATTGGGGATTCTAGTTTCTCAGTCAATCATATGACGCCATGCTCAACTACGTGACGTTTATGGTGACGTCATATCAATTACGTCATGAATGACGTAGCTCAGTTTGTCGCGAACGCTTAATTGACGACGGACTACGCTTTGTTGTACATATTGTATGGCTTTAATATTTAATAAACATGCCGTTGAATATTTTGAAACTAATTTGACTCATCAACAGCACCCAGTCAACCGCTTTTGTTCGTGCTTGCTAGAGTGTGTGCGTGCGTGCATGCGTGCGTGCGTGCGGCCGCGCGTACATGCTGGCGTACCTGCATTCGTGCCTGCTTGTGTGCGAATGCGCATGCGTGTGTGCGCGCGCGTATGTGTGTATTTTGTGCGTGCGTGTGTGTATATGTATGTCTGTGCATGATATAAATGATGTACAATGACATCGATGTGATGGAAAAGACACTATACGTTGAGATGCCTTTGCGCCGAGAAAGACAGCTCATTCTCTCGGAACCTAGCAATGGCAGGCGGCTATATATGCGTTGGTCATGACGCAGGCCATACAGTCTCAACTATCGACAAAATCGGAGTATTTCTGCTTAGAAACTGGCTCTTTATCCTAATGCTTCAAATAGTTCTTCCTTTGTATGTTATGTGCATGCACAGGAGCTAGATCAAACTTCATATCCCACTCGGAAACCAACCAATTGGATTGGGATTAAACAGATCAGATTGTAAATCGTGTGCCAGTGGCGATTGTGGAGCTGGCTATTTTCTCAACTTGTACAAAGCCTTGCGCCAGCTAACTCTAACAAAACTTGCTTAAAAATATTTCAATCAAATGTCTTATTGTCTGTGTGTTTGGGACGCTAATGGTAATTTCCTAGATTTCAAACATATATTCTCGACTGAAACAATTAGCCACCCAGGACCAATCAATTTTGAGAATGTCTGGGCCATTTAGAGATTGTCTTTTTTATTTAAAGGTGCGTATTCACAACAACATGCTGGAAAATAGAATAGTTAAACTTGTATACTCTTAGGTGGTTAAAGCGTACACATCGCATTCAAACAAAATATATCTTTACATGTGATGGTTTCATTCCGTATAATTACTATAGTGTGTTTAGGTGTGCAGTGGACTTGGGAACACGTGTATCCAATTCAATTTCACATCTTACACATATTTTATTAATTTCTACGTAATGAAATAATCATATGAGAATATGTATTTCGTTTCTTTATATCTTGGCACACAATTTAAGCATCTACGTGTACACTGCATAGATGTTTAACAATTCTATTTCCAAGCCTTTTGGTGAGGATATACACCATTAATGCGACCAACCCTCACATATGGCTCACGCTTGACTGAGGTGATGGCTAACGGCGCCCTTTACATGGACTGCATTAGCATGTGCATCGAAGTGATATCGCATTGAAAGGTTTGAAGTGTGTTCGTGTGTGTGTATGTGTGTGTGCGTGCGTGCGTGCGTGCGTGCGTGCGTGCGTGCGTGCGTGCGTGCGTGCGTGCGTGCGTGCGTGCGTGCGTGCGTGCGCGCGTGCGTGCGTGTGTGGACACGGTATGGATCATCAAAACGTGGTCATAGACGACACATGGTCGCGCAATAGAAATACTGGATGGCTTAAGTTTTATATATTCCCCGTTCATCTTTATCTAAGCTCTACACGCACCTTGTCGTGTAAGGTGAAGAACGATGTTCAATGCGGTAACAACAGCACCCAGTAACATTAGTTTCAAAATAGTCAACATCATCTTTATAAATAGTAAAAACATACAACAACTCTTAGTCCGTCATCACGTAGGCGTATATGCCGCACATATCTAAGCCATTCATGACAGCATTGATTATGACGTCATCATACACGCCACGAACTTGATTTTGACGTCATATGATCGAAGGATAAATTGGAAAGGTCAATGATATATTACTTGTGTGACCGAAATGTTGATTATTCATTAAAACAGGTTATCTTGCCACCATCCATCATAGAGAATCTCCCTTATTCGTTCACATGGGGTCATTACCAGATAGGTCCAAACTGTCCATCGATCAAAGTCGTTGACAGTGAGGGTACTACTTAGTACCCACTCAACATAAGCTCATGTCCAATTATCTGTGACGTGTATGTGTCAGAGGCGAATTGCCATCCACCATATGATAACATGCACTACAATGATTGCAATGAGCTGCAGCATTACTAACGCCAAATACGTGGCATTGGACAGGAATAATGGACATACATATTTACAGTCATTTCCCACCCATTTAGAGCTAAGATCCCGGAATGTTTTGCTTGAATTGGAACCGATTAATATACTTCCAAGCCTGAATTCTCAGAATGACAAGTAAATGGTTCTTATACAGGCACAAATTTGTGAATATTTTGAAACTTATTTGACTGGATGTGTTTGCAGCCTTTGATGTGTTACAACGCTATGGACGGCAGAGGGTGGCGGATTTCGTAATGAAAATTAGTTCTAATAATATTCGATGTAGAGATACCATTTCAATGTCCAAAGTGCTACCACACACATATTTAATCCAGCAATTGAGTTAGCAGAAGCCATTTGTCACACCTAAAGTTCACGATGCAATGCCTTTCATTAGAACCGTATAAACGAATTATTCTGATACTTATGCAGTTCATATAATTCATTCCTGCATGAAATGATAGCATGTGCTCATACATGTTCCATGCAAAGCCTACAGTGAGCTATGCAATCAGGCCATTACAAGTAGTCGTGACACCTTCATGTGCAGACTGACTTGGGTTCCAATCTAATTAAGTCGCAGCTGATTTATCAAGTAATGGGTGAATATGAGCTGACATTCATGTATATTACGGCATAATTAATTACACCACATATGGGCTGACGTCACAATCATAAATGGCATACTTAAATACTATGTAGTGAAGCTAGGCATACGAATTGTGTGTCTTGTATGGATTTACTATTTAATAAACATTATCTTGACAAATGTTGAAACTAATTTTCCTGGGTGCTACTGCCACAATTTAGTCAACCGCTTACCTATATAGTTACCTCCATAGTTGGATTCTGGTTTCAATTGATCCCAGCACGGGTCAAGCTTGCCTGGGCCTTAGCTAAATTGGCGGGGCGTAGCTAGAAATGGAACACAAAGTGTACGTGTCCATAACATGGGCGAACCAAGTGTGGTCCTTTATGAACCACCGTCATTTGTTTCTCCAGCCAATATATCTCATAACACGATCGATTCATTAGGTCTTCAGGACCACAGCATGATGGTCCATGCTGTGATCGTTATTGACAGGTTAAACTGAATATCAGTTTTGACCGTGTTCTTATAAATTACCAAACTATGTATACTGACGGCCGTCTAGTAGTGTAACTGTCAGCAGAGGAGAACGCGTTGCGGCTGCACATATATCAACGTGGCCAAAGTGAAGACAGCACCAAACTACGCCGGGGTCGCAATAACATTCTGCACTGCATTAACGAACGCTTAAAATATCTTGCTATCAACAGGCAGACTCCCTAGCAGATGACATTACTGCCACGGATGACTGTCACAGAATGTTTCGAGTAGCCCAAGCCCTGGGATTTACTGACTACCCACGCCAACTCACTGTACACAACTATGCCGGTCACTTTATCGGGACGGACAACGCAAAGGCCTAGACGATTCGAGAAAGGTTCAAGGAACAGTTCACTGACCACGATGCACCCGTTCTCAGGAGACGCCAGGCCATTACTAGCATCACATAAAACAGCACAAGTTGAGAAGGCATTTACAGCCCTGAAGAATGGATGTCCACCTGGACCTGATGGCATGAATTATTCAAATATGCGAGTGACATTATCTCAAAACCAATCACACGTAATCAATTAAGCGTTTATGCACCGCCCTCCCATCGATGCTGTGGGCGAAGGCATCCTTATCGCGCTACCCACGTCCAAGAAGCCACCTGGCCCACCAGTCAATCTGCGGCCTATTGTGCTCCTCAAGAGCATATGGAAAACCCTATCCAATGTTACTATATGTCGCATCCGAGACAAGATCGATAACTCCACCGGAGCATGTTAAAGTGACTTCACACATGGACACAGCTCCGCTGACATCGTATGGGCTCAATGCATGCTTGGGTCAGTAGTCATGCCCAAACACTGGGACTTCCACACACTGGGAATTGACATGTCACGAGCCTTCGACACAAGTAAACGCTCAACGTCCTAGATGTACTATGCCAGGCCAGTTGCAACGCAGATGAGCTACGACTAGCAAGACTACTGCTTGCAGACACCAAGCTGAGAGTACGGATTGTAGCCACTGAGGGCGCGCATTTCTCCGCTGCTACTGCTGCTGGACGTTGCTGCTGCCACAGCTGCATCTGGCCAGCCAGTCTCGGCGTTGGGCAGCGGGTGCCGGGCATCTCCGGCAGCCACAAAAAACGACATCCATGGCCGGTGGAACGATCAGGTTCCACTGGGCTCGTGCAGCCATTGCTGCGAAAATTGATCACTACCGTTTCGTCGCGGCTGTTCGTGTCCCCAGTATGGTTAGCCGTCAATAGTGCGTGTTTGCTACTTATGAGTACAAAAAATGTGGTGTGCTGGTTTTATATCTCGCCTGATGTACGTACCAGATCTAGTCATATATATATATATATATATATATATATATATATATATATATATATATATATATATATATATATATATATATATATATATATATATATATATATATATATATATATATATATATATATATATATATATATATATATATATATATATATATATAATATATATATATATATATATATATATATATACATATATATATATAGGGTATCGGGAAAGGTACCCTTGTGGGGGAAAAGTCCGGGTAGATCACGTCAATTTGGTTTAATATAAACTATATCTGCCTCAGACTGGCCAAAACGTGTTGGTTTGCAAGAGGAAAGTGCCTCGCGCAGGCCGCCTCACAGGAAAATGCCTACAACGCCGTAGCAGAGGAAGGGATAAAATAGAAGAGAGAGAGAGAAAGAGAGAGAGAGAGAGAGAGAGAGGAGAGAGAGAGAGAGAGAGAGAGAGGGGGGGGAGAGGGAGAGAGAGAGAGAGAGAGCGAGAGGGAGAGGGAGAGAGAGAGAGAGAGAGAGAGAGCGGGAGAGAGAGGGGTGGAGAGGGAGAGAGAGAGAGAGAGAGAGGGGTGGAGAGGGAGAGAGAGAGAGAGAGCGAGAGGGAGAGGGAGAGGGAGAGAGAGAGAGAGCGGGGGAGAGAGAAGTGTCCTACAGTGAACATGCAGGGCAAAGATGGAGATCCCACCATTAAGATGCATGGGAAGAAGGGATACCCTTACCACTTGGGTGGGAGGATGTTTACGGCGGTTAGAGCACCATGCCTTGTGTGAAAAGACTACTGAAAGGCAGTCACAATAAAAAAGGCACGGTAAAAATGGAGGTACCCAGAAATATAGGCTTTGTTGCAAGCGGAAAGTATCCTGCATGGGCCTCCATCAAAGAAAAATACCTTCAATGCCGAAGCAGAGGAGAGCGGTAAATGTGGCCGCCCTCCTATCTTACAAAGTTGAAAAAGATTATCATGTGTTTTCATCCTAATGTAGTTATTTTAATGTTGGTGCATGTGGTTTGTACGTGAAGACGGGGTGGCTGATTTCCATGGAATTAAGCACCACCATCGTGTGTGAGTTAAAGGTATATTTTATTTGGTGCCGCGTTAATCTTTGTGGACGTTACAAGGGCCTAGACTAACATTTAAGTTTTACGTCCAAATGCATATTTTTTGGCTGGAAATGGCGTAGCACCAATTGTCTTTAACGCATGCGTCTCCTGGCGAGGATGCTAGGTACCGTTGCCGATACTCCACGGAGCATCTCGCCTCAGACCAACAGTATACGACATGTTGACTGGTGGTAGCTGCAGAGTCGCAGAGCAATCCATCCACATACCACATCACAACCACAAATAACAACACATGGACACGCCACATTAACGGAAGCACGTTTAGAAAGCCGTCTTTAACGTATTTCCATCTATGCTGGCTTTCCGATAGGGCGTGGTGAGCTCTAAGGCTTCACCCAGTCACAGGTATGTGTTAGATGGTGATCCGTGTCACGATCCTTCACCAGATTTTTCGAGTACGGACCATATGAGATCCATGTCCTGAGGTTACCGTTTAGCTGCTTTAGGTGTGGAACTAGTTGCACAAAGAACACTGCTGGGACTGCAATACATTGTATTATTTATATTTTCCCAGTGTTTCATACTTTAGCATAAAAAGGCTTGTGTAATGGGTATCCGAAAACACATGGGAAATGTATGTGATCGACAAATTGATTCTACCCATCAAGAAATCTTCTGTAGTTTCCTGATTCGGTTCTAACCATTCTGACAGTGGGAATTCAAACAATTGTTTCATCCAGACGGCCAGAGAAGCGTAGTCAAAGGCATGTACTCCTTGCTTTAATTTAGGAGGCCTTACCATGTGTGGCCAACTGTAAAACTCAGTAGTACCGTTTATAAAACCGTCTTATTGACCGTGAAGAAGAGTTTTTAATAACAATTCACTGCTTTTGGAGTAATTGCCCTTGGCTAGCTTAAAAACATATCCTATCGAGCTATCAAGGTTCTAGGTTTAGTGGCCGCATGTCACGTTCTCTGATGAGAGCATGAGCAGCGACAGTAATGTAAAATTGTTGGGAGAAAACATGGTGGTGCAGTTATTGTTGACGTATACTGTAAGGTAGTTGTAATGCGGCCCAACTATTTTTGTAGTTTTTACTGCTAACTAACAATATTGGCAGAATGCCGAATTACATGTATACATTCATTGGAATATAAGGCCTATTTAGCCTACGGTGCCGATTAATTGCTGGCACCGTTTACAATGCATAATATTATGTACAATATCATCTTAAAACGGAGGTCGCATCCGCCCTTACTGCGGTACTTTATTTATTAATAACGATATAACATAACTAAGATATGTCCATATGTGGTGCACCTATTAGTCAGCAGCCCAATTTAAATGCCGCATGTAGTCTTTGCACTGCTTCCTTGCGGTGTGTGTTGATGCACGGCGTAGCTGCCGCCTGGAGAATTACTGCAGGATGCTGGCCGGTATGTTTCATACTCAACAACAGTGAAGAATAAAGCCATTACCGGTTGCCAGCCGATTCTGATACATAGCACATAATGAATAGTTAACCGTCTTACTGTTATGCCGCTTGTGATTTAAGAGTGGCGGATGTCTCCATTGTGTAGACAAGGTAAGCGCATATTATATTTGATTATTTTCTCGGCGCAAGACGATCCACTCCGCTTAGCTTTTGTGGCACGTAAAGCAATGCCATTGTCTGGACCACGGTAAATACATAAATTCAGTGATGCTGGATGCGTCCGTCGTTTACTACCACCGTTTCTGTCATGGTATGCCATGTCTGGCAAGACATTACAAGCACCACCGTTCTTACATACTGATTTGGCCGGAAATTGTAAAAATGTCGTACACCGCAATGAAGACCGGTGATGGTTGTAAAATAAGGAACCGTCTTTTAATTTAGAAGTTTGCCTCTGTTGATCTACCAGAAGTGTACAAAAATGGTTGTCCTGAGAGGGAACCTGACTGTAATAAGCTGCATTGGTGTAGATCACAGAACGCGAACTCTACACAGTAGGCAGATTGTGAAAATCCTCCCACTTGGACCGATTCCACATTCCTTCTAACTGTTTTTAGACTTTCAGACCTCCTTTTATACTCGGGGAGAGGCTGCGCCAGAGGGTTCAGCCCATCAGAGCGCACGTTGAGCACGAGGCAAGATAGCTAGAGCAATCGTGCCTAGCTCTCACCTGCTCAAGTACGCACTCGGGTAATGTCTATGCTTTAGTTGGAGCTCCAAAATAGTCCGTTTTAATTTTACCATATCGTCGCCAGATCTGAAGCGATTTTATTTATGTTCAGAGTTTTAAATGTCTCATTTAATTCTGGTATTAATACATGCCAAAATCATTGAGAACGGCCTCAGGTTGTGAAATCACCATACTATGAGTAGCTATATACATAAGCTGCCAGTCTGCATAGTCTAACACGTCAATGTTTGTTTTATCTCTCTCATGGCCGCGCATGTGCGTAGGGCGATCTTACTGATTTTCCGTTGAATGGCTTATATATGCGCGGGCTCATGTGGCCAGTGGAGGGGTGAGCGTGGAGTATCCCCCACCTCGCAATCTCGTACCCAGCTGAACTGACCCGGTACATACGCGACATTGCAGTCCGCGCTACATGGGTCAAGCCAATGAAGTCTGTAGAGTTTGAGACATCAATCATTTCCCCACAGGGAGATGGTCTATCTCCGGTGCTTTTCACTTCCATGCGGGAAAGGTCCACAAGGGCACACCCCCCCCTCTCCTGGGTCAAAACAGGGTATACTGCTAGAGATGGAATATGCCAGCGGTGTGAACTTCATAGCCGAGGAAAAGAAACCGCTTGACAAACGTCTCCTAATAGCTCCAAGCAAATTAAAAATTGAGAATATCTGTATGAATGAATCCTAAACATAATTCACCCACATATACCTATCTACAAAGCATGAAACTACAGAAAATGACTATCCCCTTCGTGGCGGCGAACCATGGAGGAAAAGTACACTCCTGGGTTCAGTACTGCTGACATTGCTGCACGCTGTATCAGGGGTAACAGAGCTTTCTAGTCCTTCTGAAAGCTATGGATTCGTAGATCAAAGATTCCCTTGATAAAAAGGCTACCTTTAAACAATGCAACCTCTGTATACGTGATGCTGTATAACTGCAACAGCTTGGTAGATCCAAAGGCAGCTCTAGACAAATTCGATGCCTGCCAGCGTATACACTTACGCACCATCACTGGACACCAATGGCCAGACAGTTTAATTTTCAACGATACACTATGCAAGATGTGTAATACGTCGCCACTGTCTTTAACAATCGCCCAGCTAAAATAATCCAAGTTTGGCCATTTGCTAAGAATGCCGGAAGTACCACCAGCACAGAGAGCCTTTGAATTCGCCCTATAAAATGGGTAAGATGTTCAAAATATTTTCTTAGCCAGTGGTCATTTGCTGGCCATACTAATACTTGTTTATTTACCACTAGAATAACTGTTTTACAGTGTTAAATTAAAACAATACTCGTCTATATGATTGCTATATTCTGCGGCTGTTGTAGGAAAACATCCCACAGCTGCAATCAGTCCTTCTTCACTTTTGGCCACTGTGATTTGTCCCCAACCACAATCTTTGGCTTCTTCAGGTCCATTCTTGCTCGGAGTGTACCGAGTCATGGCCTCTTGAGGACAGCTCACAACACGTTTAGAATATTTATGCAATGACGTTCTCTCCTGTATTTAATTGTGTTGGCTCACGAGATAGGGGTATATCAGAAGTCGACCTGTGCTGGTGTATCTTCTGGCATCCTTAGAATCATTAGGCCAAACAGGAACCATCTTCGCTGGGCGACGTTTACGGACAGCGGCAGACATCAAGTCTGTTTATAGCTGCCCAGCTGTTACAGTTATACAGCTTCAAGGATGCACAGGTTGCGTTTTATAAACGTAGTCCTTTTTCCAAGGGAATTCTGCCCTACGAATCCATAGCTTTCAGAAGGACTGGAAAGCTATATTCCTATAACACAAGAGATAATCTACTTGCTGAACGCGATAGTTGATATTGGATGCACACATATCCAGAACACTATTCGTCGGGAATGACCAAGCATTCTCCTATTTCCTAGGCCTAGAATAGATTCAGGCTCTGGAGGCAGCCCACCATATAATGCCATTCGTTGACAACAGAACTACTGGTTACACGATTTACGAAGCATACGTTAAATAAAATGCATTTTTATCTCTGATATGTCTTATATTCTATGTCTGCGGGTGTCAAACCGTTAATACAAGTAGAACCAAAGTTACTCGTGCTTGGCCGTGTGGGGATATGTGACAGACACGTAAATACTCTACTTCTCAATCAACATAAGGTATTCGTATATAAAACGGTGCAAGGAAACAGGATGTGTCATATACAAAGCTTCCATTAGCGACCTGTGTTGTCTTTGATGTCTAACAACACCACTGCTTGGCATATGCTATGCTGATGTTATTTGTGTTGTATTCGAACCAATATATCACCACCAGAGCCGGATTAAAGCAAAGGGCAATACTATGGTGGTTGATCACCAGAAATAGACCCGACCTAGGAAAGAGATTGTTAAAACAGCGAATTTAATGTTAAAATTCCCGAAAAAGCTACAATCTGTCTTGGGGGAAAATATATAGGCATTTATATTGTATGGATATTTTAGCAGCGCAATGTCAAAATGCCTTTACAATTTGCTAGCGTGGTACGGGTTGATCATCTATAAAGACTAAATGACACATACAAGAAACCTTACACTTGTATGATGTGTATATGTATCCATGTAGTTGTAGTGATATGTCATCCCGTGGCAATCAGGGCATTTAAGATACCATAATATATGAGGAAGGCGGGGGTAAACTGGGAGTCGAAACATAACGGTCCTAAGCCCTCACACAGCCCATGTCTAATGCCATATGTCAAGTCCCCAACCACAATTTTTGGCTTCTTCAGGTCCATTCTTGATCGGAGTGTACCGAGTCATGGCCTCTTGAGGACAGCTCACAACACGTTTAGCATATTTATGCAATGACGTTCTCTCCTGTGCAAAGGGACACCAGTCTGTTGGAACAAAGGTGGCAGTTGCTCAAGACATATGGTTAGCAGAATGTATTTTAAGGAATCACAACTATGTGGCCATACACATATATTGGTAAGCAAATGATTTGTGTTAAACCACCACATGTTTTCAATTAACATTTTTCTGCTGTCTAGGGATGTTGCTTAAACCAGGGTTAATCGTATGTAATGAATATATTATAATTGGTAGCAGTAGTAGTAGTAGTAGTAGTAGTAGTAGTAGTAGTAGTAGTAATAGTAGTAGTAGTAGTAGTAGTAGTAGTAGTAGTAGTAGTAGTAGTAGTAGTAGAATTAGTAGTAGTAGTAGTAGTAGTAGTAGTAGTAGTAGTAGTAGTAGTAGTAGTAGTAGTAGTAGTAGTAGTAGTAGTAGTAGTAGTAGTAGTAGTGGTCAATATTGGCAACGCACTGGCACAGAATCTTCAATAATTGAACAAATTCAAAAATTTAGATATTTTGGTTTATCTTACTGCCTGAGATTTGCCATTTTGTTTGAGGAAAGCCATATGGCATTAATGTTAACCATTTACTGGTTAAATTTGTTCAGTAAAATCCAAATATGCGCTTACTTATTTAATGTACATTTGCAGGCACAGACAAGGTCATTCCCGAGAATATGCCACTGGAACGACTGTCTCGGTTCCAGAGCCAGTCATTACAACGGTACATTTTCAAAAATACTCCAATCCCCGCCGGCAAATGGACATTGCCCAAGATCACTAAATTGAGCATTTTTGGCTGACCATCATGCAAGGGTTACTGTTGAATGATTGAGATGGATATTCTGGATAGCTATTTGAGATTTGCTTTTACCAAGATGTCACGTAGATTCGGATTTTTCTTAAACGCAATTACTGGACGCTTGGTAAAGGGTTGTTTCAGTTTCTCCTGTAGGTTTTGATACTCTTCTTTCAAGATTTTGGAAATTTCAACGTTTTTCCGATTATAGGTCAGAATGAATAGAATTTTGTCACGTTGATCAGATAAGCCTGGGTCCGAGTGTATTCCCCTTGGCCACTGTGTTTCGAGTTCTTTAATCCAAAATGATTCTCGAAGTTTTCTTTGTTTATCAGTTTCTTCTGCCGTATCTGAAAAGGGTGGCTGTTCAATCGGCATAATTTCAAAGCCACGAAGGACTAAATGGTCAGGAAGATTAAAATGTTCGGAAACATGTGTGTCTTCCTCTAGCCTAATATCTGAGAGGTGTCGAGTTGCCCGCCATCTTAATGGACATTTGGTTTCGCCGACATATTGTTTTTGGCACAATTTGCATGAAATTAGATAAATAACATTTCAGAGTCACAATCTAGATTAGACTGAAATTGGAACTTGCTTTTGTTCTGAAAGCTCGTGAACGTATTCTGGTTTGGGAGAAATTCATCTAACTTGCTCCTTTTCTTTCCGCATTTGCGAGATTCGCCTACACCTATAATCGGACGATTGTGAGAAATTTTGGTAGGCCGACGATTTGATGCATTATCTGGAATGGTTTCCAAGCGGTCTAATGTTTCAGATTTGATTTTGCGAAAGAATCGTAAGGAGTAACCTCGTGGTTTGAGGGCTTTGAATAGGGTAGAGCACGCTTCTTCAACGTTTTTCCTATCACTCGAATTCCTGTGAAAACGGATTATTTGTGATTTTACTATTCCTTTAAAATTATGCGGTGCATGGACAGATTTTTTGTGCAATAGCTGATGCGAATCGGTTGGTTTTAAATACACTTTGTAGACTAAGTGGCCAGTAGTTTCATACTTTAGACCTTTATATACAGTTACATCCAGGAAATCTGCAGACATCTCGCCAATGGTTGCTTTTAATTTGATATTTGGATCGTGATTGTTCTGAATTTCGAAAAATTCATCAAACTCTTCCTTTGTGTGTTGCCAAATCATGAAAATGTCATCAAGGTACCTGCGATAAATGAGGGTCTGTTTTGGACACTTTTCTAACGCTTCCTCCTCCCACTCTGCTACGTAAATATTGGCAAAACATGGGCTAAAGCGGTTGCCCATCGCGCAGCCGCAAATTTGTTTGTATATTTCGCCATCGAATTCAAAATCATTGCCTTTCAGACTCAGCTCTACTAGAGCTAATACTTCTCTGTCTGGCCTGTTGGTGTCTGGGTAGTTCACGAATGCTTTATGGATAGAATTTATACCCTTCTCGATGGCAATGTTTGTATACATAGCATCGATGTCAATCGTGACCAGGAATGAATTTGGAGGTATCCAGGTCTCAGAGAGCTGGGATAAGAAGACTTCTGTGTTTGTCAAGAAGCTGGGGTGTCTATTTGCTATTGGCTGTAGATGGTAATCGATGTATTCACTGATTCTGTAGGATTCTGAGCCACAATCAGAGATTATAGGTCGCCCGGGCGGTGACATTGGATCCAACCACGAATCTATCGGTTTATGAATTTAGGGGCAAGAGATAGAAAGTCCATGGTTTTGACTCAAGCTTAGCAAAGAGATACTTATGTTGCTGTTCGGTGATCTTCTTGCCATCGAGCAATTTTTTGAAGAATCTCATTAAATTTGCTGCAATTATTTTGCCAAAGTGGTTTGCTTAGTTTCTGGTAATAATTGGTAGCAGTAGTAGTAGTAGTAGTAGTAGTAGTAGTAGTAATAGTAGTAGTAGTAGTAGTAGTAGTAGTAGTAGTAGTAGTAGTAGTAGTAGTAGAATTAGTAGTAGTAGTAGTAGTAGTAGTAGTAGTAGTAGTAGTAGTAGTAGTAGTAGTAGTAGTAGTAGTAGTAGTAGTAGTGGTCAATATTGGCAACGCACTGGCACAGAATCTTCAATAATTGAACAAATTCAAAAATTTAGATATTTTGGTTTATCTTACTGCCTGAGATTTGCCATTTTGTTTGAGGAAAGCCATATGGCATTAATGTTAACCATTTACTGGTTAAATTTGTTCAGTAAAATCCAAATATGCGCTTACTTATTTAATGTACATTTGCAGGCACAGACAAGGTCATTCCCGAGAATATGCCACTGGAACGACTGTCTCGGTTCCCGAGCCAGTCATTACAACGGTACATTTTCAAAAATACTCCAATCCCCGCCGGCAAATGGACATTGCCCAAGATCACTAAATTGAGCATTTTTGGCTGACCATCATGCAAGGGTTACTGTTGAATGATTGAGATGGATATTCTGGATAGCTATTTGAGATTTGCTTTTACCAAGATGTCACGTAGATTCGGATTTTTCTTAAACGCAATTACTGGACGCTTGTTAAAGGGTTGTTTCAGTTTCTCCTGTAGGTTTTGATACTCATCTTTCAAGATTTTGGAAATTTCAACGTTTTTCCGATTATAGGTCAGAATGAATAGAATTTTGTCACGTTGATCAGATAAGCCTGGGTCCGAGTGTATTCCCCTTGGCCACTGTGTTTCGAGTTCTTTAATCCAAAACGATTCTCGAAGTTTTCTTTGTTTATCAGTTTCTTCTGCCGTATCTGAAAAGGGTGGCTGTTCAATCGGCATAATTTCAAAGCCACGAAGGACTAAATGGTCAGGAAGATTAAAATGTTCGGAAACATGTGTGTCTTCCTCTAGCCTAATATCTGAGAGGTGTCGAGTTGCCCGCCATCTTAATGGACATTTGGTTTCGCCGACATATTGTTTTTGGCACAATTTGCATGAAATTAGATAAATAACATTTCAGAGTCACAATCTAGATTAGACTGAAATTGGAACTTGCTTTTGTTCTGAAAGCTCGTGAACGTATTCTGGTTTGGGAGAAATTCATCTAACTTGCTCCTTTTCTTTCCGCATTTGCGAGATTCGCCTACACCTATAATCGGACGATTGTGAGAAATTTTGGTAGGCCGACGATTTGATGCATTATCTGGAATGGTTTCCAAGCGGTCTAATGTTTCAGATTTGATTTTGCGAAAGAATCGTAAGGAGTAACCTCGTGGTTTGAGGGCTTTGAATAGGGTAGAGCACGCTTCTTCAACGTTTTTCCTATCACTCGAATTCCTGTGAAAACGGATTATTTGTGATTTTACTATTCCTTTAAAATTATGCGGTGCATGGACAGATTTTTTGTGCAATAGCTGATGCGAATCGGTTGGTTTTAAATACACTTTGTAGACTAAGTGGCCAGTAGTTTCATACTTTAGACCTTTATATACAGTTACATCCAGGAAATCTGCAGACATCTCGCCAATGGTTGCTTTTAATTTGATATTTGGATCGTGATTGTTCTGAATTTCGAAAAATTCATCAAACTCTTCCTTTGTGTGTTGCCAAATCATGAAAATGTCATCAAGGTACCTGCGATAAATGAGGGTCTGTTTTGGACACTTTTCTAACGCTTCCTCCTCCCACTCTGCTACGTAAATATTGGCAAAACATGGGCTAAAGCGGTTGCCCATCGCGCAGCCGCAAATTTGTTTGTATATTTCGCCATCGAATTCAAAATCATTGCCTTTCAGACTCAGCTCTACTAGAGCTAATACTTCTCTGTCTGGCCTGTTGGTGTCTGGGTAGTTCACGAATGCTTTATGGATAGAATTTATACCCTTCTCGATGGCAATGTTTGTATACATAGCATCGATGTCAATCGTGACCAGGAATGAATTTGGAGGTATCCAGGTCTCAGAGAGCTGGGATAAGAAGTCTTCTGTGTTTGTCAAGAAGCTGGGGTGTCTATTTGCTATTGGCTGTAGATGGTAATCGATGTATTCACTGATTCTGTAGGATTCTGAGCCACAATCAGAGATTATAGGTCGCCCGGGCGGTGACATTGGATCCAACCACGAATCTATCGGTTTATGAATTTAGGGGCAAGAGATAGAAAGTCCATGGTTTTGACTCAAGCTTAGCAAAGAGATACTTATGTTGCTGTTCGGTGATCTTCTTGCCATCGAGCAATTTTTTGAAGAATCTCATTAAATTTGCTGCAATTATTTTGCCAAAGTGGTTTGCTTAGTTTCTGGTAATAATTGGTAGCAGTAGTAGTAGTAGTAGTAGTAGTAGTAGTAGTAATAGTAGTAGTAGTAGTAGTAGTAGTAGTAGTAGTAGTAGTAGTAGTAGTAGTAGTAGTAGTAGTAGAATTAGTAGTAGTAGTAGTAGTAGTAGTAGTAGTAGTAGTAGTAGTAGTAGTAGTAGTAGTAGTAGTAGTAGTAGTAGTAGTAGTAGTAGTAGTAGTGGTCAATATTGGCAACGCACTGGCACAGAATCTTCAATAATTGAACAAATTCAAAAATTTAGATATTTTGGTTTATCTTACTGCCTGAGATTTGCCATTTTGTTTGAGGAAAGCCATATGGCATTAATGTTAACCATTTACTGGTTAAATTTGTTCAGTAAAATCCAAATATGCGCTTACTTATTTAATGTACATTTGCAGGCACAGACAAGGTCATTCCCGAGAATATGCCACTGGAACGACTGTCTCGGTTCCCGAGCCAGTCATTACAACGGTACATTTTCAAAAATACTCCAATCCCCGCCGGCAAATGGACATTGCCCAAGATCACTAAATTGAGCATTTTTGGCTGACCATCATGCAAGGGTTACTGTTGAATGATTGAGATGGATATTCTGGATAGCTATTTGAGATTTGCTTTTACCAAGATGTCACGTAGATTCGGATTTTTCTTAAACGCAATTACTGGACGCTTGTTAAAGGGTTGTTTCAGTTTCTCCTGTAGGTTTTGATACTCATCTTTCAAGATTTTGGAAATTTCAACGTTTTTCCGATTATAGGTCAGAATGAATAGAATTTTGTCACGTTGATCAGATAAGCCTGGGTCCGAGTGTATTCCCCTTGGCCACTGTGTTTCGAGTTCTTTAATCCAAAACGATTCTCGAAGTTTTCTTTGTTTATCAGTTTCTTCTGCCGTATCTGAAAAGGGTGGCTGTTCAATCGGCATAATTTCAAAGCCACGAAGGACTAAATGGTCAGGAAGATTAAAATGTTCGGAAACATGTGTGTCTTCCTCTAGCCTAATATCTGAGAGGTGTCGAGTTGCCCGCCATCTTAATGGACATTTGGTTTCGCCGACATACTGTTTTTGGCACAATTTGCATGAAATTAGATAAATAACATTTCAGAGTCACAATCTAGATTAAACTGAAATTGGAACTTGCTTTTGTTCTGAAAGCTCGTGAACGTATTCTGGTTTGGGAGAAATTCATCTAACTTGCTCCTTTTCTTTCCGCATTTGCGAGATTCGCCTACACCTATAATCGGACGATTGTGAGAAATTTTGGTAGGCCGACGATTTGATGCATTATCTGGAATGGTTTCCAAGCGGTCTAATGTTTCAGATTTGATTTTGCGAAAGAATCGTAAGGAGTAACCTCGTGGTTTGAGGGCTTTGAATAGGGTAGAGCACGCTTCTTCAACGTTTTTCCTATCACTCGAATTCCTGTGAAAACGGATTATTTGTGATTTTACTATTCCTTTAAAATTATGCGGTGCATGGACAGATTTTTTGTGCAATAGCTGATGCGAATCGGTTGGTTTTAAATACACTTTGTAGACTAAGTGGCCAGTAGTTTCATACTTTAGACCTTTATATACAGTTACATCCAGGAAATCTGCAGACATCTCGCCAATGGTTGCTTTTAATTTGATATTTGGATCGTGATTGTTCTGAATTTCGAAAAATTCATCAAACTCTTCCTTTGTGTGTTGCCAAATCATGAAAATGTCATCAAGGTACCTGCGATAAATGAGGGTCTGTTTTGGACACTTTTCTAACGCTTTCTCCTCCCACTCTGCTACGTAAATATTGGCAAAACATGGGCTAAAGCGGTTGCCCATCGCGCAGCCGCAAATTTGTTTGTATATTTCGCCATCGAATTCAAAATCATTGCCTTTCAGACTCAGCTCTACTAGAGCTAGTACTTCTCTGTCTGGCCTGTTGGTGTCTGGGTAGTTCACGAATGCTTTATGGATAGAATTTATACCCTTCTCGATGGCAATGTTTGTATACATAGCATCGATGTCAATCGTGACCAGGAATGAATTTGGAGGTATCCAGGTCTCAGAGAGCTGGGATAAGAAGTCTTCTGTGTTTGTCAAGAAGCTGGGGTGTCTATTTGCTATTGGCTGTAGATGGTAATCGATGTATTCACTGATTCTGTAGGATTCTGAGCCACAATCAGAGATTATAGGTCGCCCGGGCGGTGACATTGGATCCAACCACGAATCTATCGGTTTATGAATTTAGAGGCAAGAGATAGAAAGTCCATGGTTTTGACTCAAGCTTAGCAAAGAGATACTTATTTTGCTGTTCGGTGATCTTCTTGCCATCGAGCAATTTTTTGAAGAATCTCATTAAATTTGCTGCAATTATTTTGCCAAAGTGGTTTGCTTAGTTTCTGGTAATGTTTTGGGTTACTAAGTTGTCGTTGTGCTTCACGTGTATAGTTATCTTTAAGCATTATTACAGTCGCCGACCCTTTATCTGCAGGTTTGATGACAATTTCACTGTTTTTTAGACAATTCAATTAAGGCCTGGCGTTCCTCATAGGGTAAGTTTGGTTGATCATTATGGTTTGCAGAATTTTTCACACGTTCTGAAAACATTTCTATGCTTTCACCGATCGCTGGGTCCGGGAGTTTTACGCTTGGTGCCCAGCCAGTTTTTTCAATGAATGGTGGAATGGTACTATTAGAGCAGAAGTCTGCTAACTTAATACGGTGACTAAATTCAGATGTTTCTATACAGCCATTATCTAAATGAGCATCCAAACCTGTTTTAGGTTTTGGTGTTGGGACAAATGTAAGACCAAAATTGAGCAGTGACTGCTCTGCTTCACCTAATGGGGAGCCAGTTAGATTGACAATATTACTGCCCAGTCCTGTTTCCGGGCGGATGTTACCTTGGCCCCTGTCTAGTTTAAATTTAGGAATTTAAGCCAGGCAGAATACATAGAGTTAGCTGTCTTTTCAGTCCAATGCATGTTATCCTTAACAACATTACATTCGGAGAGTCTGAGTGCAGGAATGACAGTCACAGATTTTTATGATTCAGCCGTCGGATTGAGGGACTGAATCGCCAACCTCTGCTGAGCTGTCAACCGACTTGAATAGTTAAGTTTTGCGAAGTAAATCGCAGTCTTTGGTAATTTGGACTTAATCGCACTGAAAAGCAGCATTAATCTATGTTTTGAACTAGAGATGGGTTCATTCATAGCATTAATACCAATGTTAATCACTATTTTCTCTGGTTTAAATGATCCAGTGTACTTTTGAACTATTCATCTAGCATGACACAATTTAGCTCCTGGGTAGCAGGCTTCTTGCATTTCAGGGTGTGGCTCAACATTAATGCGACTCAGGTTCGAGGCTCCAAAGATGAGTACTTTGTTCGTGAGAACAGGTAGTCGCCAGTCTAGGGATGTTGCTTAAACCAGGGTTAATCGTATGTAACGAATATATTATAGTTGCTAGCAGTAGTAGTAGTAGTAGTAGTAGTAGTAGTAGTAGTAGTAGTAGTAGTAGTAGTAGTAGTAGTAGTAGTGGTAGTGGTAGTATTAGTAGTAGTAGTAGTAGTAATAGTAGTAGTAGTAGTAGTAGTAGTAGTAGTAGTAGTAGTAGTAGTAGTAGTAGTAGTAGTAGTAGTGGTAGTGGTAGTAGTAGTAGTAGTAGTAGTAGTAGTAGTAGTAGTAGTAGTAGTAGTAGTAGTAGTAGTGGTAGTATTATTAGTAGTAGTAGTAGTAGTAGTAGTAGTAGTAGTAGTAGTAGTAGTAGTAGTAGTAGTAGTAGTAGTAGTAGTAGTAGTAGTAGTATCCAAGAGGTAGATAGTGACAGGTTGTTGGTTGAGGTGAAAGGTCCCTTAGAAATCCCAAATGATCGAATTACTTCTGAAATTGCCAATTATAGTATGGTAGTTTCTATCGAAAATGAAACCTACCAGTTTGATAGATCATTAGAGAACGGGATCCGCCGGGTGTGGATGACAGATATTGGCAAGCTGCTTCTATACACACTGTGCATTGACAATACCTGTTCCTGCCTGTGTGGTTTAGGGGATAGGCTTAAGACCTGTGGAATATGTGACAAAACTGAGCAATTGGCCATTGCATGTCCACAGAAGGACAACTGCCCGATGTGTAGCGCAACAGACCATTATAAATGGCGCTGTCCACACGCAGTAAATAAACAAGAATGTGGGCGAAGCACGGATGTGACTGGCCCCAAACCATGCGAGGAGCCTGGAATCACACCAGACACACAGCCCTATTTGCTGTTGTGGTGTCTGCCTCAATTGAAATGTTAGAGCAATGGTTGACTCAGACGCTGGTACCCACTACAATGTATGAAGGTGCATTCTCTAATACGGACAGTTTCCCCCCAGGACACACTAAATTCAGATCGCAGTCTACTGATGGTGTTGATAGTTCAGTGTTAGACCATCTACTGGCATTAACTGACATGTCTGAAGATGGGGAAGAGATCACGGGCACTTCTGTACATAATAAACTGTTAGAAAATAGAGATTCGGAATTAGAAGATCCACAAGATATGTCTTTTGACTATGATGACAATGTATTCCCCTAATGTACTTTTTCTAAATGTTAAGTATATATTTGACTGACTGTCAAGTTCTGCTTACTGACAGCAACATGTATGGTATGCAATAGGCAGCCATGGTCAGGCAACCAGACACACAATTATTTATTTTCAGGCTGACTGAGATATGAGTGGATTTAGTTGTTATTAAGTATTATTATTATTATTATTATTAGTATTATTATTAAGTAAGCAGATGTGTATAAATTACATACCATGTATACAGAATGAGAGTCTTTATAGTTCCCATATATTACATGTTACATATCAATATTAGTTCATAGTATTGAGCACATGCTGTATATAACATACTATCTTATACAGTTACAACTTGCATTAAGATGCAATCAGGTCACTTTCAAGACAATTTTTAAGACTCGATTTGGTCACTGGTCTTGCCTATGGTGTTTAAAACAATTCTTTGTATTTCCTTTTGCATGTGTAGATTGTTTCACTGCATCTTATATTGTTATCTAAATTGTTCGATAAGTTAACGCCTTTCACAGAAACACACATTGCGGTTTGAGTGGTACGACTATATCCATATTTAAACGTGTCTGCTTGTCGTGTATGGTGTTGATGAGCAGTGTGGGTTAATTGAAAATTGTTGTGCACGTTTATTGGTAACATGTTATTTTTTTGCTTTAAACATTATAATCAATGTGTTTAGTTCAATCGTATCAAATAATGTAAGAGTGTTGTGTTTTATCAAGCGAGGCTTTGTATGTGCATTGCATTCTGCTTTATTTACTAATCTAATTGCTTTCTTGTGTAATTTAAATACGGGCATTATATTTGTGTGGTATGTGTTTCCCCAGATTATACAGCAATAACTTAAATATGGTACAACTAGTGAAGTATATAGTGAGTATAATGCAGATGTTCTTAGTACATGTTTACCTCTATATATCATCGCTGTATTTTTGGCTACGTTTCAGTTGCTCATTTTAATGTGGTCATTCCAATTTAATTCGTCATCAATATACATGCCTAAAAAGTGTGTAACATATACTCTTTCTAAATCGGTTTCCGTAATACTAGTTTCACACTTTTGGGAGTTTTTATTACTAAATATCATAAAATTGGTTTTTGTAAGGTAAGCGAAGACTTGTTTACATTAAACCATGTGTTTGCTTTCTCCAATTCTATGCAAATTGTTTTATCTAATTCGGCTAAGTTATTACCTCTGAGAAAGATGTTAGTATCATCAACAAATATTATTAATGTTAATAAAGAAGACGCATTTGGTATGGCATGTATATAAAGAATAAATAGTAGCAGCCCAATGAGTGATCCCAGAGGCACACCACATGTTATAGTCTGGTAATTTGAATTTACTTCATTTATACAAACACACTGCTGGCTGTTTTCCAAGTAACTTTTTATCCATTCATTCGCTATGAACCTTATTCCATAATGTTCTAATTGTTTTAATCCCATAGTCTGATCAATGGTTTCAAACGCTTTTTAAGTCTATAAAAAAACCTAATGTGGTCTTCGAGTTATCAATTGCATTTGTAATTTCTTCAATCAATGCCATTACTGCTAGGGAGGTAGACTGATTTTGTCTAAATCCACATTGACTATTATATAGAATATGCTTAGAAGTAATTTTTGATAATAATCTGTGATTAAATAATTTCTCAAGTATTTTAGAAAATTGAGGTAACAGGGAGACTGGTCTATAAGTATAAAATATGTGTGGATCATCAGCTTTGAATAATGGTATTGCATGAGCTATTTTTAATTTATCTGGACAAATTCCTTTGACCAATGATTGATTAAAGATATGTGTTAATGGTAGTGAAATATGCTTTATCAGTGTCTTCACAAGTGCCATCAATGTCATCATAACCTTTGAAATGCTTGCTCTTTGTCTTCTTCTTCTTCTTCTTCTTCTTCTTCGTTTCGTTCGCTGATCATACCGCCAGTCCTGTAAATGACTATCGACATGATCATAAGCGTTAAGTGCATGGCTCCATGGTTTATTAGAGTGCGCCGTGCGGCCTGGAACCTCCGTCTTCAGCACTCGAGGTTTCTGTCAGAGTTACCTCACCCTTACCTCCTTTAGTCGCCTCGTACGACACGCAGAGGATATGGAAGGTGTATTCTAAGCCCCACCTACAGGGCAAAGCTGCTCTTTGTCTTATTTACAATGCTTAACAATTCATCTGCTGTTATTGGGGATAGACATATTGATTGCATCCGTCTTTCATTTAAATATTTAGAGAATTTTGAAGTGTAATTTGGAGTGTTGTTTGCTATGTTTGGCCCCACAGTAATAAAGAAATCATTGAAACAACTGCACTATTCTTGCTACCACTTATTGTGTTGTTATAACTTTTGAATTCAGTATGGTAATGTGTAGATTTAGATTTATTGCTAATTAATGATTTCAAAATTTGCCATGTTTCTTTGATATTATTCGTGTACTTATTTAATAGTTTAGCATAATGATCTTTTTCACAAACTCTCAGTACTGAAGTTAGCTTATTCTTCTAGTTTTTATATTTTGTTTCTGATTCTTTAGTCCTATATTTTAAGAATTGTTTATATATTAGATTTTTTTTGCACACATTCTTTAGTGAGTTTTTGATCCATGGTGCACCCATTTTGTTCTTAGTATTTGGATTCTGTGTCCTTTTGAGTGAGCAGTTTGTTGCTATAAGTGGCTGGATAAATCAATACATTTGTCATACGCTGCATTTGGGCCATCGTTACATATCACATTATTCCAGGTTATTTCCTCGGAGTTCCGCACATACATTATTTATAGTTCGATCATTTATTAATCTTCTCTGAGACAGAGTGTGTGACTGTGCACCATTAATTACATATTCACATATCTGAAATACTGGTGAGTGGTTACTTACATCACTAATTACTATTCCACTTGTAATTGGGATCACAACTTCTTATGTATACGTGTTATCTATCAAGGTGCTACGATGGTGACTACTGACATGAGTCTGTTGTGTAATTACTGGATATAGGCCTAGCACAAATATAATGTCTATGAAATTATGTATATTTGTATCATCTTGATACCGCAATAGGTCTATGTTAAAGTCACCACAGAAGAATATCTTTTTATTTCTGGCATTCTTAAATAATTCATCAAGTTTATCACTTAACACCTGTATGTCTGTATCTGGTTTACGATATACACACACAATTAATGCTTTCTTACCGGGTTTCATTGTTATTTCTACGCATACTGTTTGAACCATATTTTCAATATTCAATGACATTTCTGGTATATATTGCTGTTCCAATGAGGGATGTATATACAGAGCTACTCCACCTCCCACCTCCCGTTCTCGGGAAGAATAGTATGGCACATATTCATCTAATGAAAAAGTTGTGCAAGTGTTATTTTTAAGCAACGTTTCTGATATTCCAAGTATTTTGATGTTATAATTTAGTGAGGTTAAGCAGTTCTTTAGTTTGTGAAAATGTGTAGGTATACTACAACAATTAAAGTGCATAATAGAAAAAATCTGAGACATTAGTCTTCTTACAAAACGTATTGTTAAATTGTTCTTTGGTGAAATACATATGGTTTACTTTCAAATTATTAAAGACATATTTGTCCAGGTCGATATCATTATCAGGCTGGTTTACCTTAGTGTCTATGTATTGGAAAGGATCAGCATTAAGATGAGTGTACATTTCAGATTGTTCTTGCATATTAACATTCACATTCGTCGTCCTTCAATTCAGAAAATGGAAAGTGTTCTATAATACCCGTTTTACAGTATCAATCATCATCTATCATTGCGTAACTCGCTAACTCTGCAGGGGACAAATTTTCACATCTTATGTGAACCCAGTGATGTCAAATATCTAAACAAAATGGAGTCCAGGCTAAGATTTTTAGAACATATACTACATGGGTAAATCATGTAAATATGTGTTGTCTAGTAGTTAACAAAAACATAGTTATAACACTATTTGCAAAGTGTCCACATATCAGGGCTACTCTAATTATTTATACCGATTTAAGTCATCCAAGATTTTAAATTGGACAACTTCCGAGTCCATAGTAACATTAAGATAACCTGTATTGATGATATTTTTTCAAATGCCTTAACTGGCATGCTTCCTGGAATAACTACGCATTTTTTGCTGTCAAATGTGCATTGATGAATATGTTGGTTCCTTTGAGAGACCGTCTAGACATAAGAAGGGCAGTTTTGTGTTGAAACATAGCCATTTGCACTAATGCAGGGGCGTGTCCATCTCTGCATCTAGGAAGGTCGTAACTTGCTGTAATGTCTAATGTTTCTAACAGCTGTACATTTAATGTAGTATTCACGAACATGTATAAACCTCTTTCGCATGACGGTAGCCTCGTTTGCACTAGCATCGTTGTCAACTTCATCAACGTTGTTGCTGGAGTTTGTTCCTTCGACTAAACTAGCACTACGTGTTTTAGGTTTTGCTCCCGCTGCATGAACATAACTATGTAAGTTTACACCTGTAACAATAATGTTCTTCTTCCTGGTGTAATGTTCAAATTCGTCAATTCTTAGTTCTAATTCCATAATCTTCTTTTCTTTTTCTTTTACCGGATCCTCTAAATAGCTCACTTTATTCAAGATTTCAATCTGAGTATCTAAGTTTTTACGAAGTTCTTTAGTTATGGTTGTTATTGCTTCTTTGAGTACACCCATATCTGCTTTGAATTCGTCTTTCAGGTTACCCGTCATGGTTACAATATACGCAATCCCGGTTACTTGGCACACTTGTTAATTAGTAAGGCGATCAGTAAATGTCTGGCGACATCTCGTCCTGCCAGTTCATCCACAAGTTCGGCATCACAACACAACGTGAGACCACTCAATATATATATACAAAACACTGCACAAATAAGCGAAAGTAAGATTGTTAGCAGAGCTAGTTTTGCCACGCATCCTCGTCAACCGGCATCTTGCATGATTTAGTTGTTTCCCAGGGAACCAGGCTATCTCATGTCTGGATGAGGGGCCATATTAATCCTACTGGTTGATGTTCCAAACAGCAGAACTCTCTTTGGTAATGACGGTAGGCTCTGTGATGTGTTGTTACCCGTTTCAATTCAAAACTGCCAGAAACTAGATTTACACGGCTGGTTGGTTAGTGTTGTTGTCTTCCTCCATTATGGCCGAGGTGTTAGTGAAAATGTAGGTTGTGGGATGTTGCGGGATGGGTTGAGGTTTTAGCATTCCTCTTGAGAAAATTCCGCCCACCTTTCATAGTACGTCTTTGTGGAAGTGGTGTTGCAGGTGGAAAAATCTACTGACGATGTGATATCCGTAGGCATGGTAGCCTGATCAGTTGGGATCGGTGGAGATTCAGGAAGAGGAATCTGCGACCATGCACTGTTGCCATTACTGCCAAACTTGACTGTGGATGTTGATGGAATATCTGAAGTGAATTCTCCTTCATTGCCAAACGAGATAAGAATGTTTGCCAATTTAATTACCAACGCTATCGCAATAGTGTATCTATAGCATGTCTATGCCATATTATTTATATCAATGCATTTCGTGTCGAGATTAAAAGCAGTTTTTAACACACAGAAGTAAGTAAATATTATGCAACAGAAGCCACACCAGAACGTGCCTATACAAACACTATACCCCTACAATTACGTAACCGTTGCGTAAGTATCGTGATAGATATTCGAAGCCACACTCACTATATATGACGCCGAAGCGTTACGCGTAGAACATAGATAGTGTCCCAGGACTCGCTTCAGACACCCATGTAACATGTTATTATTTCAATGTATGCATGTGTCCGCTTAATCAGGTTCATGAACGATATCAATTCGTTGATTTACGTCTCGTGCCATTAGTACATTTGCTCGACAATGTCCTCGGACGCTGCATAAACCGAGAGCACCTATCTAGGTAATCATATCAATTATATCCAATCAGCAAAAATAGACACGCCAATTTGAAAAGTGTAGACACGCAGCCTGTTCGACATCTTGTGCCAACTTAAAACCTTTAATGGTAAGCCGGCCCAATACGGCGTCTGTAGCGGTCTTGAGGAATGTCGTGTTGCAGGCCAAACATTTTCAAAAATAGTCTTCTCTTTGCCTGCAAATGTGCACTGAATAAGGAAAATATGTTCCCATTAACCCAGAAAATAGTTATCAATGCGGTCAACAGTGCAGTGGTCTTGTGAAACAGCAATCTAGAAAAATAGCTATTTTTCAAAATAAGTTCCAGTGAAAAATTAAAAAAATAAAATAGGCCGATATTTTCGCCTGGAAATGTACAGTCCCTTCTGGCCAATGGAAGGGTTATTGGACCTTTCCGGTTTTAGCTATGTCCCGCGCATCTATAGCTACGTTCTACCCACACTTCGCTCGTGTTGGCCGATCTCTGAACACCCTGACTATCAATTTCCCAAAAAACTACACACATAAGCTGTTGAATATTTTGAAACCAATGTAACTGGGTGCTGTTGCTGCCTAAGATACTTTTTTGAGTTGTGAAATTGATTTAGAGACAGGAATCACTAATTCACTTTCACTACGAAAATAAGTATATTAATGTATAGGGAATGAAACCACTACATGCTAAGATGTGTTTCGTTATTTTTAAGTATCTACACGTAGATATATTTAACAAGCTTATTCTCACTCATTTTGAATTGAATACGCACCGTGAATTAGATGAGACGATTGCAATAGTGTGTACATATTATTGATGCATGCGAGAGCAAATTGACGTATATAATATCTGTGTATGTATATAAACACATCGCGTTGACATCTCAGCTGATTGACAGCAGCACTGGAGGATTCCAGTTTCTCAGTCAATTATGTGACGTTATAATCAACTACGTGGTATGTAGAATGACGTCATAATCAAGTGTATCATGCATGGCGTAACTAAGTTCTTCACGAACGAGTAATTTATGACTGAATTCGCGTTTTCGTACGAATAGTAGGTCTATATCATTTAATAAGCATGTTGTTGTACATTTTGAAACTAATTTGACTGGTCGCTGTTGCTGCCATATGCTGGCATAGGCAGCAGCGTAATCCAGTCAAATTAGCTTGAAAAATATTCAACAACTTACCTGTATGGTTTTCTGGAAATTGATAGTCACGGAGTTTATGGATTGATCGATCTCAACACATATCACAATTCTTTCAAAATATCCAATAGCTTAGTTATGTCTATGATTTAAATTAAGCGGTTAAGTAGTGTATACTGAGTCAAACGCCAGCTAATGGGGTCACTTGGCTAGGATTTACACAGCATACCGTGTAAATGAACACTCCTCAAAAGCATGGCATTGCCCGTCTTTGCCCGATTTCGCCTTAAAAGTGGTAACCGTATCGAACCAATGCTGCTATCATATATGATAGATTATGTACACGTCTCTCAGGTATGCTTTGAATGCACTAACTATACTATACAGAGACAAAACACTGAGATGTAATGGCCACATCAATGCACTCATTTCCACTATCAATGAGGAAATGCATCCTGCTGTATATCCTCATTTAGTTGGGTCGATAATCTGTTCAAGCAAGTGCTAGTATAGAGGACGCATTGACACAGTCTCTCTAGATCCATGCCATGTAACCAGTTCGTAGATGGAACACAGGTCAAGATTTAATAGGGATATGTGTCTATCCACAGATCATATAGCAGTTTTCGAGTGAATGTCCATGACTACAGTCTACTGTTAAGACCCGTGCAAAGGGATACTGACAAACGAATTGAAATAAAATGATTCATATTATGATATCTCGTCAAGGTTCTCCAGTTATGACAGAACTCACTAGGGCACATCTCTACATCGCGAGAATGAGCAATGATATACGTAACCTAGCTCTCCTTTTCACAACCTCTGATGATAGATGGCACATATCAGGAATTGTATCTGATGTATGGCGCTAGCTAGGGGGAATCTCGGATTGTGTGTTGGTATCTGTGATTGAGTATATAATCCATTTCCGAGTATAACTAGTGTAAAAGTAAATGCCCATTCTCTATAAGGAATTGTAATGTGAACGGAGCACGATACACACAATGGTAAATCAAGTGGTCTTTGTCCCGGAACACACAATTCGATGCCATTCGTTAAGCTAATTTAGCTCGTATTTTGTATTATGTAATGCCGGAAGGGAAATATGCAAATGGCGGAATCCAGTTTTAGCTATGCCATACCAATCTATTGCTAAGCTTCACCCACGCGTTGCCCGTGTTGGGCTCCATTGTTCCCTGCACCATTTTACTATCACTTTCCAGAAAACTATACAGACACGCAGTTGAATAGTTTGAAACTAAGTTAACTGGGCACTATTGCTGCCAAGCAAATTCATTTCAAAATATACAACAGCATGTTTATTAAATAGTAAAGACATACCCTGCGTACACCAACGCTTAGTCCGTCATCAAGTAAGAGTTCTTTACGGACTTATCTACGCAATCCATGATACATATCCTAGCTAAATATAAGACGATGTGTTAATGTATGGACACTTTAACTATTTAGAGCCGTATCGGCTATTTTATATAGATATTTGATGACGCTATTATCCCAGTCTTTATTGTCTTCGCCAGTGCCCGCAAATATCTATCAAAAATGGCGGCTGCAACTCTAGTTAGAGTAAGTCGCCGTAAAGTAACAAATACTCCTAAATTTAGCCAGGATATGTAACTTTTATCAATAGAAGAGAACCTCTACAACTAGAGTATAGCCCGAACGATTCAGTCATGCATTTCAAAGTGATCGGTTTCACCCAAAGACTAAATGTCAATCTGTCTACTATATTGTGGCAGAATTTGAGTTTAAAGATAGCGAGGACGACATAACGTAAAGTGCTTGTATAAGATCGTGAATTAATCATGTGAAAAAGCTGCACTGGCTATGTAGGATCTCGCAATTACAACACACAATTCTTACCGGTGTCTCTTCCTTCTTGCAAATGCATACAAGCTAAGGTGGAGTGTCTTGCACTAGAACGTTATGACACATCTGCAGAAAACGAAACTAGCAGTTATGGATGTTGCATGAAAATGTGCATCACATTGCTAAACTACTAATCTGATTGTAGCATTATGCGTTATCGGCGACATTACCGATGTCTCTCTGAAGACTATCCAGTGTGTGTACACTCTTGTGCTGGAGTACTGAGTTCCCATTGTATCACATCTGCATGTAGCACACTTAATTGGTGTATTATGATTGGTGCTTATGTTAATGATGAAGCTCATTGTTTTATTGGGTCGGTGGTAAATCATTGATCCGTTAGAGTCGCTGTGTTCGGAGATAGGGCAATAGAGAATTCGAGTTTATCCATCAATCATATGGTGTCATATTCATATATGTGACGTGTGTGATGACGCCATAAGCAATTGCTATAGGAATGCCGTAGATAAGTACGTCAAGCACGCGTAGTTGAAGACGGTCTTTGCGTTGTTGTACGAATTATATGTCTTTACTACTTACTACATATTATGTTGAATATTTTAAAACTAATTTTACTGGGCGCTGTTGCTGCCACGCGTATATAACCATAGACAACAACAGCACGCAGTCAAATTAGTCTCAAAATATTAAACAGCTTACTTCTAGAGTTTCTGAAAAGTGAGATTCAGAGAGTATATGGATCGGTTGACCCAAACACGGGCATTGCTTGGGGTGGTGGTGGAGGAGAGTAGCTAGAGATGGTCGGGACATAACTAAAACGGTATTCCCCCATTGACACCATTCTGCAGAGGAACACATTAAAGGTGCACATTCACACAAAATAATTCAAAATAAAATTGTTGAAATTATATACATTTAGAGGATTAAATTGTCTACCTCAATGTAATGAAACGAAATAAATCTTAACATATGATGATTTCAGGTCATATAAATACATTTCGTAGATTTAGTTGTGACTTTGAATTAGAGACTCATGCCTCTAATTCAAGTTGACAACTTAAACATTTTATTAATTTATACGTAGTGAAATCATCATATGCTAAGCTGTATTTCGTGTCATTACATCGAGGTACACTACAACGTATACAATTTCAAAAATTGTATTTTGAATCGTTATGCTGTGAATATGCACCTTTAATAGATACCATAGTTTTAATGACGATAATAACATTTTCTAGTATATGTTATTCTAGCACGAGCGTATCACTAGATGAATCTCAGTCTAGCTATGCGACACTCATACATAGCTAAGCTCCGCCATGCGGCCAGCCAAATTAGTTGCATAGTATCCAACATAATAGTGATTTAAACAGCGCATCCATCAACGATATGCAATTCTTACACGTGGGGGACTATTTCAGCTTCATGCCGGGGTATTCTCTGTGAATTATGAGGTCAGCCTACATATGCCATAATTGAGTGTAACCTTAATACTTGAATGACAGATTGGAGTCGCCCATTGGCTAGACTAAGCATCGCGTCTTATCATACTGAATGAGTATGGCGGGAGCTACTAATGAACAGGGCGCCGTGAGACGGTCGATCTTTATGACATCGTACTCCGTGTCTTGGATAATGCAAAGTATTGCCAAACGCACTAATTAGAGTTAATTAGAAGTAATATTAGTACACGGGGAGATACTGCTCAATCCACATGCATAAGACGGTATCTTCGAGTAGCTACGAGAGCACCTGCGTAAACGTGTCCTATACTGCAGTTTGTAGTTGCTTTCAGAATGTACCTTTTACATTTAAGAGTAATCAACACAAAGTATAGTTCAACATTCAACAATCCGGAAAGTTGTTGCTTTATTTTCATTTAGCAGACATGACAACCGAATCAAAAAGGAACACTTATTACACCGCCTGACCATTGTTAGCATATTGATTGCTAACTCCAGAATTAAGAAGAAGTATGGTCACTGATTATTGCCTAACACTATGCAACTAAGTATATACTTGGTATATTACGACACGCTCGGGATCTGCAGCTAAAGAATGGCAATTATGATGATGATGATGGTGATGGTGGTGGTGGTGGTGGTGGTGGTGGTGGTGGTGGTGGTGGTGGTGATGATGATGCTGATGATGATGGTGATGATGATGATGGAGTTGGAGACGACGATGACGATGACGACGAACATGACGACGACGATGGTGATGATCGTGATGACGATGTTTACGAAGACTACCATTATCACACCTGTGACGACGATGACGACCATAATGAGGACGAAGATGATGACGAGAGCGACGTGGATGTTGATGATGATAGTTGTGAAGGCAACGATGTTGGTGCTGGTGATACTTACCTCATTGCGTATTCCGATGGTAGAAATCGCTTTTACTCTCGCTCTTTCCACTACAACCAGCTCCACATCTACCACTGCTGAAACAACTCTCACTACTTCCACCACTGTTGATTCGAGTATTACTTCAGTTAATACTGCTACTAATAGTATCGCTGAACAGGGTACTACTGTGATTCCCACACAGTTCAGAATGGTCCTATGGAACACGCAAGGTTTTGTCACAAAATTTCAAAATAAAATTGGTTCTCTGGTTTTTCAGAACTTAATTAATAAATGTGAAATAATACTCCTAAACGAAACGTGGGGCTCTGATGACACACATATCAATGTATACGGATGTAGCGTTGAACATAACACGACACAGAAGGGCCAAACGTGACTCAGGCGGCCTGACTGTTTATTATAAAAATGAAATTGCAAACGGAATACTTGTCGAACGCAAAGAAGGCGATGATATAATTTGGTTAATGGTTCTGAATGAATTAGTTGGCTTAGAGGCAAAATTGTGTGTATGTCTTTGTTATGTAGTACCATTAGGATCTCCAAGTGTACCTGAAGTCGAAACTGATGTTTTTTGATATAATTTTCACATTTCTCTGCAAATAAAGGCAATATTGACAACAGTAGTATATTTCTATTGTGTGGTGATTTCAACGCTCGAACAAAAAATCTAGCAGATTTTGTTTTACATGATGATAATTGGTGTTTACCAACTGACGATGATTATGTTGAAGATGATTATATACCACGAGTTTCAAAAGATGTAGGTAAACCGAATGAAAACAGATACACATTGTTAAATCTATGTAAATGCTGTGGCATACGAATTTTAAATGGAAGTGTTAGAAAGGATAATGGCGTTGGAAAATTAACATTTACCACAACAAATGGCACACGCCTAGCAGATTATGTGTTATGCTCTGGAGATAAAATGAATATGATACAAGAATATGAAATTGAGGACCTAAATGAATATTCTGATCACAGTGTAGTAAG
This sequence comes from Chaetoderma sp. LZ-2023a, assembly GCA_034401795.1. NCBI lineage: Eukaryota > Metazoa > Mollusca > Caudofoveata > Chaetodermatida > Chaetodermatidae > Chaetoderma > Chaetoderma sp. LZ-2023a. The sequence goes on from CM067364.1 coordinate 12,605,580, forward strand.
ATTGTCAGTACGTGTTAATTCTGTCCCTAGAAACACGTTCACTACTGATTGTACCGGTAAACCATATCCAGTAAGCTAGCCGGGACCATGCACTATCTAACGAGTCCAAAAGTAATATTTTAAGTAATGAGACGAAAACTATGTTAAACAAAATGAAGACACTAATACACAAAAAAGACATGCTAAATGAAACCGATGTTAATCAAGTCGTCGGGCGTTTTACTAATGCCGTCAAGGCATGTGCAGATAATTTGTTTCTGAAAAGCCCTAACCGTCGGAAATCAGTGCCAGCATGTAGACATAAAGCAAAACAAATACCGCATTATTCGTATGACTGCAGCGTAAAACGTAATCAATTCTTCAAAGCACTAAATATGTACAGATTAGAACAAACTGAGTGTGCACGTGTTAACATGACTAAGGCACGAACATAATTTAAAAAAAGCGTACGAAAATGGTGTAGAGAATGCGCGGTGAGCGAAACCAAACAGTTATTAGAGGCGCAATATAGAAATACCAAAGAATACTGGAAACTACTAACATCAGCAGGAAAGAACCAAACCAATAATATTTGGCTGGCGGAAATCGCAGAATGTTTTAAAAGAAATAAATTGCCCGAGCAGTGAATTTTTCACGGCGGACGAAGATATTCGAAATATGGACCGGATTTATTGTTAAATGAATTTTACATTTGTGTTGTCGATGAATTATTATAGCTTATTTGTCTTCTGTTCAACTGCGTATTTAAAAGTGGCATTCTCCCAAAAGCATGGTCAGAAGGTATCATTGCACCGTTACACAAAAAGGGCAATACGAACGATGTTAGAAATGATAGGGGTATTACCCTTCTTAGCGCGTTGGGTAAATTATTCACAAGGGTTTTCAACAATAGATTAAGTAATTGGGCAGACAATAATTATGTATATGTTGAAGCACAAGCTGGCTTTAGAGCTGGTCTCGGTACAGTGGATAATTTATTCGCTTTAAATGAACTAATTACCCAGTCATTGAAAAAGAATAAACATAAATTATATTGCACTTTTGTAGATATGTCCAAGGCTTTTGATTACATTGTACGAGACTGCCTTTGGTATAAATTATTACAGATATGGGTCAAAGGAAATATAGTTAACATAATTGTGTCAATGTGCCATGGGGTAAACCCTATGTACGATCGAATTCGAAATTATCAGAGAGCTTTGAGTGTTTAACGGGAGTTCGGCAGGGCGAAAGCCTATCCCCTTTTCTGTTCAGCATGTACTTAAACGATCTTGAAGATGAGCTTTCAAAATCAGAATGTGAGGGGATAGATCTAACAACAAGCTTTTTCTGTTGTTATATGCTGATGACATAACACTTTTTTCTGAAACTAGGACAGTATGCAGCAAGCGCTTGATAACTTGCACGCGTACTGCAATAGGTGGCGCTTAACAGTAAACGTTGAAAAAACTACGGTCATGATCTTTAGACGGGGAGGACGCTTATGCAAATCTGATAGATGGTTGTTTGGGACACACGAGATCGAAGTTGTTAATACAATAAAATATGTGGGTATTGTATTCACATCTAGTGGGTCTTTCAACGAAGCACAGAAATGCCTAACCGAACACGGGCAAAAGGCGGTATTTGCACTGCATACATATTGAAGCACATTTATAAATCTTAATCCAGCTCATTATTGTAACTTATTTGATAAACTTGTATTACCAGTGCTTTGTTATGGGTGTGAGGTTTGGGGATTTCACCGTGGAGACGAAATAGAAAAAATGCCATCTCAGATTCTGTAAACAGTTATTAGGTGTTAAACAAAGTACCCCAAGTAGCACTGAATACGGGGAACTTGGAAGGGTACCAGTAAGGATACCTATGGAGACACGAATATTAAAATATTGGTTTAACCTTCTAAATTCAGAACCAAACAGAATTGCCAGATGTATATACAATGTATTGTATCTTGAGCCAAATGAATCAGCAAGTATCAATAATTGGGCAAACAGTTTAAGGAATCTGTTACATAATAGAGATTTTAACGATGTTTGGTTAGCGCAGGGCAGATGAATCGATGTAATATGTGTATTAATGGTTATAAACAGAGAGCAACTGACAACTTTCTTCAGGGATGGAGGGAACAGCTAGAGGCCAGCAATAAAACGAAATTATATACGAATGTTGCTGTTGATCCGTCATATAAGTTCTATCTGGATATGGCTACAATACCAAAATTTCGCAAAGCGATGACCAGGTTACTAACTAGCTCTCATAGACTCCGTATTGAAACTGGTAGGTGGAACAAACCTTTCCCTATTCCGACGGCAGATAGAAAGTGTAATTTCTGTAGCATTGTGGAAGATGAGTTTCATTTTATATTAGTTTGCCCACATTACAAAAATCTACGAAAACAATATATATAGCAATATTATTAGAAGAGGCCCAGCATATATATGTTTCATGAACTACTGCAATCATGGAATTGGACAATTATACGAAAACTGGATGCCTTTATTCATTATGCGTTTTCCATTATTAATTGATCTCAATAGGCGCAATAGTGGGATTTGATAGAATCTTATACTCTTGTCAATTTATGTGTATTTGTATTGTGCAACATTATTGTGTTAATTTCTATGTTCGATGTTCTAATGTTATACATTTTGTTGGGTATTTTGGGGCTGGTTGTTTGGTGGGTGGTGGTGACATAGATAGAAGCACCTCGCTGGTCCGCTGGGTTCCAAAATAGCGTTCTATGCATAGTTACTTAGTGTCGTCATTTGGAGATCACTTTGCTGTAGTGTATTTACGAGTGACCTGGAATATCTCGTGGTATGGTTGATTTGCATTTACATATTTTGTAAGCTCAATTATTGTTGCAACCAAATGCAATAGCCTAACTATATTCGTACTGTATTAGTGTATTAACAACGTGTAGTTTACTAATCTTATTGCATTTTTTCGTAACGATATTGTACACCGCCGTACGCCTCCGTACGTGGGAATGTGCGTTCTGTGCGTGCGCGTTTGCATGTGTGTGTGTGTGCGTGTGTGCGTGTGCAAGTGTGTGCGCGTGCATACGCGCGTGTGTCCGTGCGTAGGTACATGCGTGCGTGTGTGTGTGCGCACGCGCATGCGTGCCTGCACGCGGGATTGCGTCTGCGAGCATGTATATGATTGGGTGTGAGTTCGTGTGTGCATACGAGTGTGCATGGGCGCATGTGCGTGTGTGTATGCGTTGGTGGTGTGCGTTCGAGTGGCTGGCACGTGCGTGTCTGTACGCGTGAGTGCGTTTCTGTGTGGTTGAGTGGGTGTGTGTATAAATTATTGCAAGACCAGAGTTAAATGTTAACATATACAGCCATAGTATACTTAAACTTATGTATTAATTGAATTTTATATACGGTATCCGTCATGTATATATTGTGTTCAATGTGCACTCAAGGGCCGATGGCCTATTGTGGAAATAAATATCTATCTATGTATATTGGTGATTAGACGTACTACACTAGTCTTCTCAATGGCAAACGTGTTACCCCGCTATTGTTAGCTTGTTTATCGTAACGCTTTGCGTTGTGATTAGTAATTATTCGTCACGTGTATGGCACGACGGTACGCACAATGAACACAGGCGTGAATCGATTATAATTGTACTCATGTAGGCCTACTGTTAAAATGCGACGGAAAAGTACACACTTCAGATTTTAAACAAACATACGATTGTTGACGATTTTCCAATTTTCCCTCAATCACATTGTAAAATTCACGATCAAATCGAAAAATCGCGCAAGTCTATGTTGAACTATATAAAAAAATAATCTGCCTGACGGGTGATGATAACGTGTGTTGTGACGTTGCACAGCCTGGGTATACAGTACAGCGCAGGCTGGGGGTGGGTGGGGTGGGGGCTATGGCAGGGTCCAGCAGCATTGGCTATGCATGTGGTTTGTTGAGAGGGCGAGGAGAAAATGAATATTATTATATATAGCATTATATTACCCCGGTACCCAGCGCGTTATCTCACGGGAGAGTACCTTAACCCTTTAATGCCGAAGTTTTATCAGGAAATTGTCAATTTTCTCATTGGAAATGCCCATTTGCAGATCAAGAGATGACTATTTTTGATATTTTGACCGCGAGAATAGCTGGCTCGCTTGTCGAGCCAGGTATTCCAGTGGTAACATTTCAAAAATAGTCTTCTCTTGACCTGCAAGTGGACATTTCCCAAGAGCACTGCCGCGGCCGGTATTGGCCCGCTTAGGCATGAAAGGGTTACACGTCATAATAGCTGTCACATATTCAGCAACGTAGCATCTCTGCTTCTCTTGAGACAAAGGCGCCGCGCCTTATATTTTTTAATGACTTAGGCGCAATACGTTTTCTCATGCTCTATGGAAGTCGCACTATTTAGTTATGGACTAAGGATATTTATTGTTGAAATCCATTGGTGTTAGTATCCGCCCACGAGTGTGCGTGTTACGATCAATTACAATGCCGACTAGTTCAAATTCAATCTTACACGAAATACACAATGTAGCTGGGAATCTCAGTAATAGCGGCTTTGTAATGTTTTCCATCTGCGTAATTACCACCATTAGTATATGTGCTATAATAACGCCCTTTGAAGGGCGTGTTCAGAGAAAATACAACGCATACAGAATTAGAAATAAGAAAGTAGCTAACACGCACGCACTAGCTATACCATACATATACGTAAGACCTAGTTAATGGACATGTCCACTGTATCCATCCATCATATGACGTCATAATCAACTAGGTGACGCATAGAATAACCTCATAGTTATTGCCGTGTTTATGATATCATTACTGACGTAATTAAGTACGTCACGAACGCATATTTGAAGACGGACTATACGTTGTTGTACGAATTGTACGTCTTTACTACTTAATAATTATTCTGCTGAATATTTCTCTTGAATATTTTGAAACTAATATTCAACAACTTGACTGCACTGTTTCCAGGAAATTGATAGTCAGAGCATTCGGGGATCGATCAATCCCAACACGGCGATGTGTGGGTGGAGCTTACCTAGAAGTGGGCGAATTATAGCTAAAACTGGAAAGGTCCATTATTATTCTGGCATATTTTGTACATAAGATTTCTGTATCACTATAGATGTACGCGGTGCATACTTCTGAGCAGAGTAGCAATATAGTGTGCGTGCGTGCGTGCGCGTGCGCGTTCGTTCGTTCGGTCGTTCGTGCGTGTGTGTGTGTGTGTGCGCGTGCGTGTGTACAATCTGTCAATATGGAAGATATGGCACCAATGTTTGACAGGTAAACGAGAACCTTAGACAGGACAGCAATGAAATGAAGAACAATTTTCATTTCTAGAATTATAGCAAATTTTCCGTAAAATCTAGATTCCGTGTGAGACCTCTACAGCTTAATGAGAACAGCAAGTGCCAACACAGGACTAACTTAGTTAAACAACACATTATGAATATAGCTGGCGTAATATTAGCTATGTCAATTGAAGCCGCATACCATAGAAAGATTTCTTATGACAGGTTTTCGCCCAAGACATGCTAATTGTATTCATCACCTGTGATCAGTTTTTTCCTAAGCCGGACACTCTGTGCATTGGGCTGCTTTCCCAGACAATAGCGCATTTCAGATACTTTGTTTCTCAAACCTGATTCGATGTTCTTCTACAAATGCGCATAAGTTTCTGGCGACGGTATCTAAAACACCCTCGCTTTGTATTTCTTGTGTTTTTCATCTGAAAGACATTGCCTCATCGCGACGTGTCTCAGCATTCTCAGTACTATTATAGTTGATATTGATATGGATAGGCCGCGTAATTATTTCAATATGCATACTGTCAGCCTTGCTAATCAGGGTATGCCGGTTTTCTATGGAGTTGCAATGTATGTCCGATTTATTTAACACATACACAGTTCAGATTTGAATAGGATGGGATATATAATACATTGAGGATCTCCTTGTAAAATGGCATCGTTGTCCATATACACGTGTTGTCCAGATGACACAGACACTGCTATTGAAATGATGGCATAGCTACTTTTAATGGCCTGATTCCACACGCCTACCAATGCCCATATGATACAGCTTCTATCCCTCCTCGCCTTATGGCAAACAACTGTCTTGCTCTGTTGGAATAACTAGTTTAGATAGCATGATACCATCACTACAGCCAATGCCTGGAGCGGTATGTCAACTTATGGTATCATATCCATTTATAGACAGCTTGTGCGAGCCGTTTCAGCATGTAATATGCATGTGAGAATCGGAGAATGGTACATCGAATAATGGATGGACAGCCTATCGTCACACCACTTTGATCATTCAAATTGCATAGATGAAGTGAATAGAAGTAGAAATATGTTGTTTTCCGATAAAAGAACATTTAGAAAAATGAAGCAATGTATTTGTAGAATGAAATAGTGTTTAATGTACAAAGGTCTTTCCATTTACCCTCACCGACCCACTCCAGGTATCTACCGAGCTGTGAACATGCATGCGTATTGTATGGCAATATGATCATATGGGAAATTGTAAAGAAACTAGCAGTGCACTCATGGAAACCATTTATGAAAACCCCATGAATACACCGAATAATTAGAACATAAGGAACATGCATAGTGTATAGTTGGATCACGGCATCGATAAATTCATAAAACCAGTTTACAAAGTCAATAAAATAACGTCAGACTCAAGTACGCCATGCGCATCCTGAAGTCATAATCATGTACGTCATGAATGACTCGATTTAGTCCGTCGTAAATGCTTATTAGTACGCCAGATAGTACGAATTGTATGTCTATACTATTTAAGAAACATGATGTTGAATATTTTGAAACTAATTTGATTGGGTGCAGTTGCCGCCATAGTTTCAAGATATTCAACATGTACATGGATAGTTAACCGGGAATTGATAGCCAGGGAGTTCAGGGATCGATCGATCGCAGCACGGGCGACGCATTGCTGGAACTCAGCTAAAGCTGTGTGGTATAGCTAAAACTGGAAAGGTTCATTGCTTTCTCATTATCTTCTTGTCATATAGAGATACCATGTTAAAACGGCTTTTCAGCGACATGATGACGGCATTACCGCGTTCTGAGAATTCTAAAATTCAACCAGCTGTATCTAACATAAAATGAGTACATACTCCAATATACTGTTCATGTGATTGACAGCAGTAGCTATGCCAACAGAAGGTGTGGTACCAGGAGTTTGGCAGTAGAGAGAGACACCCGATCACTGCTAGTAGTTATGCCACGATATCTTTGAGGGTAGTTGTACTATTAGTGTAACTAAATCTACGATACTGTCCAATCTTCTGCCCTTTCTATCAAAGGAACGGGTCATTGACATAAGCAGCAAGATACTGAACAAATACCGCCAAAATACTATAATGGACAGTGCAATGCCCTAATTGTAATATTAATGTTGATGCTGCTGCTGCTGCTGCTGCTGCTGCTGCTGCTGCTGCTACTACTACTACTACTACTACTACTACTACTACTACTACTTCCTCTAATAATAATAATAATAATAATAATAATAATAATAATAATAATAATAATAATAATAATGAATATGATGATGATGATAAGTTTTATAGCAAGTTATGTAGTAATGCAATAACTGTAACTACACTGGTAAATTATTATTATTTATAAACCCTGCATATATGTTATACCTGTATGTCAAGTGTAGCGCGGATCGATCGGTCAGACACGGACCATCACAGCTATCTGGGTACGGAACCGCCGGACCAGGTACGGTCCAAAAGCGGCACCTCTGGGTAGGACGATAAGCGTGTATAAATCCGTATATGAGAGGTTCGTAAACTGGTCATGAGATCTCTTAGCGCGCATGTGTCGTAGTCAGAGATTGCTAGACAACGCTCAGTAGCGTTGAGGAGAAATAGCGTCTTATTGTGTACCGAGTTGGTACACGTAATTACTTTAGATTACAGCTTTCACGCCGATCTTGGTGGCGCCAATGATCGGCATGAAGCGAGGATTCCAAAACTCTTTACTATTTTAAAATCAGATAAGAATTGGCCGAGTTATACCTAAATGAGCCAGCAAATTCCTTTCAAAATATTGATCCCCGTAGGCTTAACGCGTGCATGCTCTCAGCGCATGGGTACGGTAGCGTGTCACATAACCCGCTTCCCTGCCGCTGAAGCACGCTCGCTGATTGGATGTGGCGCTCCAACCATGACGTCACAGGCAGTATAAAAGAGGTTGAACAATCAGATTCAGCAGCAGTCAAGTGGTGGTGAGGTGCCGGGTTTGAGAGGACGAATCGATAGTACACCTAACTACAGCAGATACACACAGCTGCTGCGGCTTTCAGTATTCGTCATCTCTAGGGTACACGCCACCACATTTGCAACCACCAGTTTTTGTAAGCTCCCTGAAAGATATCACCCTGGGCGCAATAAATAAATTAAAGTGAGGTAGCCCAAGCCAATACTTCCGAAAAGGGACCTTTCGAGCGGATGAGTCTTTTGGCCCCGATGTAGCTCTCCGTCCAATATGTGGGGCGAGTACCATGCACCCATTATTGTAATCAATCCGCATAACATGTGTTAGTCTTTTAGATATGTTTTGACCGCGGTTAGGGGAACATTGCCTGATGCATCGCATGGGCTATTCCATGCACCTCGTCTTGTGATCCGTCAGAATGCATCTGCATTATAAACTTCATCTGTAGCCCTTCAAAAACTAAAAGGCAACTTTCAATTTCCGCAGGAGTGCGGACCTTTTGATACACCGTTTAAATGAATAACAATTGATGTAGCAATGACCATTTACTAGCCATCCATTTCCGCAAAATTTCTTCTTCACTTTTCCTGAGAATGAGCCGCATCCGTAGTGCGCCTCCAGTTTTTCCTACCAGCCAACTTCCATATCGCGCCATCTCGCTTTCCGATTGTGTTGCGCTGCAACTATTGTGATTCTAGAACATTTTCCGTACAGATGACTACTATGTTGTTATTATATTATTATTGTATTACTTTTGTGTAACATGTACTGTTGACAAATAGATACCTTCCCGGCCACTTGAGACCGCATTTGTATACGTTATTTTTATGTATATATTATTCTCATGTCCGTGCCCATAAGCATCATCAAGGTCGAGTGCCCTCCTATTACTGTATTATTCAAAGTTAGTAATATGGCAGTAGTCATCCATGTTTTATGTTTTATTTATTTTAAATACAAATTCTTGGACCGCAGTATCACTAGGCTACACTATACAGAAACAACATCCGCACCACCTTGTTCCACGCACAGCATCAAATTTTCACTGAGCAAACATGGCATGCGGTTGACTACACCTAGGCTGTTCTCGCTCGATAGGATAGGTGTATAGTAGTAGGGACGATTACCCTGTAGGATACATTTCATGTTAGTCTCTTTTCCGGGAGTAGCGGATATGGAACACAGCACACTGGCTAGATAATTTACATTGGCCGTACACCTTAAGGCCTCCATTATGAGTAATTGTCTCTGTCTACGTCCGACCATCCTGTGGGCTTATTAATTGGCTGGATCTCCCTCCATCACGTTATTTAGAGCTGCATTTGGAACTACAGGGGTTCCAGTGTGGCTAGAAATAAAGTGACAATCACCGAATACACTCCACACCCCCAAAGCCACACTCCACCCCAACCCCACACCACTCCACCCACCCCACCGGCGCCGCCTCCCACCCCCCCCCCCCATGTATCTTCGGATACTGGTTACGTAGAACACCTCGCCCACCTCGCCAACGTAGGAAGCACTGCGAAAATATATTATAGTTACTGGCCTGCGGTGTATCTCTGGACGATTTTCCATAACCCTAAGGTCAGGTAAATGTTAGCTCCCCGGGTTAGAACCCACCACACCCTCACGGTAAGGTCGCTATAGTTGGATAGCTGCATCTTTATCCACACCCTAAAGTTGTATGTGCCTTTCAACGCGTATGTACTGTGATTTGTGCTGTTATATGATTCGTTTACATAATATGGTTTTAAGAAGAGAGTGGCCCCTTTTGCCATCTCTTTTCCTCCGCTTCGGCGTTGTAGGCATTTTCCTGTGACGCAGGCCCACGCGAGGCACTTTCCTCTCGCAACAAAAGAATGTTTGTAAAGTTTAATTTGATATATATTAAACGTGGTGAGTAGTCGCGCTAGGGCCCTCCTTTGCGGGGATGCCTCACGGATCTTACTCTGCGAGGTACCTCCGGCGAGGACCACGATAGTAAGTCATCAACTTGGCCCCATGTACTAGCCCTCTCCGACGTAGCAGCACACGAGTACGATTGTGTGACTGATGCATATATTACATATTGTATGTATTTAATTATGCCCCATGCAGCCCTAAGTGGAGCTGTGTGACCGTCACACCGGTGACACCAACAGCGATTGTGAGACAGTGAGGTTCACCTTTAGCGTCGAGGGTCGCACGGCCCCACTGGAACGTGAACGTTCCACTGGCTCTAATAGTCGGTCTGTGTACCATCCGGCAACACGCAACACCGGATCTGGCAACCTCGAGATCCGCAGCTAACCAACAGCCCCATCCCAACGCACCACGCGCAGGCGGCAGCGCGGAATGGGCGCATCTGGCGGACTGGCGCGCACGCCCGGAGGCTACACAACATGTGGCTAAAGGTTAATAAAACCATGACTATGACTATGAGAATATCCATGCAACCAGCCCATTACTTTGTAGTCGTGGCATTAGGTTCTTCGCAGTAGTGGAGCATCCAGGTCAGTTCCACTTGTTGCACCATCAGTTTATTGAGTTTAATTCTGACATCAGGTACATGTGAAACAGTAATCCAGTCTCAACTCGTGTTATTTCTCCTCCAATTTTCTTGCAGTCTGTGTCTCTGTGCATAGTGTAGAACACCTTTTGGCATCGCCGGTCTTTAACATACATTTTCATATGACCAGTGTGCATGTAGAACATCGCTGATAGATTAATTCTACTAACGCTAATGCTATTGCATGGCATATGTATCCAACAGTGGCAACACACAAGGAGGCATAGTTGACATTATGATATGATTCAAGTATTAGATAATGTCAGGAGAAGAAATTATACGCATTACGAAGATTGATGGTCAAGCCTATTTTGGATTGAGAATTTGGATATCTCGCTTCGGGGAGCATATACAGTGGTGTTGCTTTGCCAACAAACACATTAGCACGATACATGTATACATGTGTCCAAACATATGTCTGGCGATATTAGCATGATACATGGGATATATGCTAAATGCCATATTTACGGTAAGATTCGACTCCTGTCGTGGTAACGAATACAAGAGGAAAACTATTTTTATATCTTCTCGAACAACTAATTAACGTGTGGCTCTTAATGCTTGAAGCGATGGAATCGCGTGCTGAAAACAGAAATGCACACTTTCAGAGAGGCATTACCATGGCGATTCTGATATATCTAGCCACAGGCCTTAGAATTTTCCACTACCATCTCCTTACGATATACAATAATAGACGAAGCCAGGCTATCGATCACTCGTATGACCGCATACTCATATGCATCACACCTAGGCTGGCGTTTTAATTAATTACGTCATGAACGCTTAATAGCCCTCATCTTTTACGAAAGGTGTGTCTTTACTATTTAATACACATTTTATTTTGAATATTTTGAAACTGATTTGAATGGGCACTGCCATTGCCTATTTGACTGGGCGGTGTTGCTGTCTACGGTACATTAGTTTCAAAATAGTCACTCGCTTACATGTATAGTTTCCTGGAAATAGTTATTCAGAGAGTTCATGGCTCGATCGATTCCAACACGGACAAGGCGTTGGCGGAGTTTAGCTATGAAATGGGCCGTGCATAGCTATGCTAGCCATACAGGCACGATGTTGAATATTTGCCTATTGTAGCAACACTGCTCAGTCAAATTAGCTTCCGAATATTAAGCGGAATGGTTATTTCAGAGGAACGCCATGCACTTCGCAAAGCCTGTTGGATTAGCAAGCGTGTATAAGAGACCTAATTAGCTCATTCATGCCTTATTGATTATGCCCTCAGTCTATATGATTGTGAAGTCGTTCATTATGCCGTAATAGCATTGGTCGATAGAGTGGACTCGTGTATTACCCGTAACATCCATGCACCATCTGCTTCAACCTGCCACCATTGCCTACTCCGATATATAGCATCTTGCGATTCATCCTCTAACATTTACATACTAGTTAATAGAAATTCAAAATGGCTAAATGACACATTGACATCCAGGGAACATGAAATCAACGCATGCATAATCAATTACTGGAATTGACGAATCCGGTTTTAGTTATGCCCCGCCCTTCTCTAGCTAAGCTCCAACCATGATTTGCCCAGAAAACTATAGAGGTAAGCTGTTGAATATTTTGAAACGAATTTAATTGGATGCTGTTGCAGCCTATGGCATACTATTCACGAGAATGTGTATTAAATGGTAAAGGCATACATTACGTAGAACAACGCTTAGTCCGTCAGCAATTAGGCGTTCGTGGCGAACTTAGCGGCAGCCTATAAGGCGCATAGTTGATCATGCCGTCATATGCTTGACTGAGAAACTGGAATCCTCCATTGAACTCAATTAATATACTCCACTGAAAAGCTTTCTTTGTGTGGACTGATAGTGTATACGGTGGTGACGCTCCTATCAAAATGTATTATTGGATGGGGATGTTTTGTAGCCTTGTTGAATTACTTGTATACACGCATGCCCAGATAAATGGTCCGGCAGGCACATGAACGCACATTCAATCGCAGCATCTTCACACATATGCTAGCGGCTACGTTTTCTCGAACACTCGTACGCACTCAAAGTGTCATGTATGCGCACACGCCTACGCCTCCACACGCGCCTGTTAGTGTGGACATATCAAACTATAGTCCAAGTTCTCTGCCTGCACCCTATGCCGATTCTCAGAATTGGGTAGAGTCAGCGAACTTCGACTAATCAAACTATCGCAGCAGTAGAAGCATTAGCGATGCATAACTCACATACAGTTTAGTGTTATTGGTTGGCGATGCATCGTGCATGCACGCGTGATTAATGAATAGAGCTATTTTCGCTCAGTTGTAGTTAGGGTTATTGCAATTCAGACACGCTATTGATTTGATGAGTACTTCTTCTTCTATGCATACGTAATAGTCTTACGCTGATTGATCCACTACACTTGAAATGCAGTGTGCAGCACGCCATGAGCTCCGAATCCAATACGCAGTATTGAGTCACAAACAGTCACGTTCAGAATGTGTGTCAAGGTCGATACACTAGGCTTCTGCGAGTATTGTTTCGCGCGATCATGATCGATTATTTAAGAATAATGGCGAGTACTCGATTAATCGACTTGCGTACACATCACCTAGTCATAACACCAAACATCAATGATGGAAGCTGCGATGGTGTTTAGAAAATTATATTTGCGGGCCAAAAGAAGCTTATTTTTTTTCATGTACCAATAGAATACCTGTCGCGCGATTCTCGAGACAGTCAGTCTAGTGATACACTTTTTTTCCAAAAATAAGATTATCTTTTCCGATAAATGGGCATGCATTCATTGAGGGACATGGGAATGCTCGTCACCGATCACATTACAGCGTAGGTCAAGGGCTGGTGTTGAATGCATGCTAATTTACAGTACAACAGCAAATATAATTGTACATTTCAATGGTAAACTAAGAAACGAGTTCTAATGGCCTGGCTTAGAAAATTGATTATTAAAGGGTTAATACAGGAGTCCAGTGCATCCACCACTCATATAACAGCAGGTGACGTGTGAGCTGGTACCATAATCACTTACAGTCATGAATGGCGTAACGAAGTTCATCATGGGCTAAGCATTGTTGTCCGAAGTGTATGTCGTTACTATTTATTACACATGTTGATAACTCTCTGTAAACTAATTTGGCTGGATTATGGCAGCGACAGATCCAGTCCAATTGGTTTCAAAATATTCAACAGCTTATCTGTATAGTTTTCTAGAAATTGATATTCATGGAGTTCAATGGATACATCGATCCCAAAATAACACCATGAGTTGGTAATAGTTCAGTAGTGAGTGCTCATGATCTCCGGTTAAACGTATTTCACTCGTCCTACCAAAGCGTAACCCCTTAAATGCCAAGCCCGCCACAAATGGCACATGCAGTGCACTTGAGGAACGTCCATGGGCAGGCCAAAATAGGCCTATTTTTGAAAAGTTACAAATAGATTGACTGGTTCCTTAACCGAGCCCGGATTTTTTCAGCCGCACATTTTCAAAAATAGTTACTTTTGGGCTGCAAATCCACACTGACTAAGCACACATTTAGATTGTCCCGACCCGTAACCCTTTACCTATTTTCCTAAATTTCAGTGGTAAATTTACAAAAAAACAGTCTTCTCTTGGCTAGCAAATGTTCATTCGCTGAACATAATGTGTAATTTTCGTTAAAAAATGAAAGTGTTAATTGATAAAAGTAGCGTTGTAAGCGCTTTGACGCGATATTGACACAAGCCGTATTAACGGTTATTTTATTTCGCAATGAATTACATGATTTTGATTTTAAAAACGTGGACGCGCATGTGTCGATCGTCGATTGAACCAGATGCCTGACCGGTATAGACCCTATCACGTCGCTCTCGGGGTTGGGTGTGTGTGTTTAAAGTGGCCACTTATCTTGGTCTGCAATACATATTCTCCATTGACCCAGTTAATTACATTGAATTATCAGATATATTGTCAACACATTTAAGAAGTGTTGTGACACAGCATAGTGGCCGACTATTGACTGATGCTCAATTGGCATATAACACTGTACCGCCAATCACCCATAATTTAATATACACCAATCCCGACAGTTAAATGAACTACTCACCACACAAGTACACATATTGATGCAAGGCATCAGTGGTAAATAGCGTGCCCGGAGGTTATTATGATTCTGAGAATAAACTCAACTGTTTCATGAAAAAATGAAGTTATATAAAGGCATACAATAAACACAAAAGAAGGAATATTTCTTGCTAAAAGATATGGGCGGTATTAGCCATGTGCTAGGAAAAGCAGCTTATAGTTTTGGTCAGTCCAACAACTTGTCCATCCATCCTTTTTCTCCAGGCCAAACTCCTTAACATAGAGAGGAACAGACACAATTAAGAGCAGCCAGTGATGACAAAATTGCACTACTGCATCAACAGAGTGTAACAGATCAAATGTGGGTCATTAGGTATCAACAACTTGTAAGGATAAAGAAATCCACGGAGCTGGAAACCCAGGCAGTAGAAAATCAGCGCAAGAAGCTGTACAGACCCTGACACCAATTCAAACATATTAAAGAACAACTGTAAAGAATATTTTAAACCTAAATCTTGATACCTTCTTAAACAGACGTGAAGAGCTTATTACCCTGAAATACATTGGTGAAATATACACTGCAATGCTAGTGAAAAGCACACATAAAGTCTATTTTTGATGCAATACAGGACCCCGATCTGTACCGACAGATAACCTTTTCAACAAAGTTAAGTTCCAGGATAGAACCAATACCGTGAACCTAGTTTTCTCCAAGGAAAATGATATAGTAGAACACATTCTGACTGAAGACCCAGTGGGAAACATCGTGATCTGTTTCATTTAGCTATCATATCTATGTCACCTATTACACGATATCTTTATTGGAAACAGTGACAAACTATTAAATCAAATATTGTTGCTCGACAAAAAGGCCAAAATTCGCCTCAACCGTTGTACTGATGACGGTCTTATTGACCATATGTGTAAATGTTGGGGCATTAGCCTGATAAGTTAGGTTCTACCAGTACACGCGGCTAATAATATGGGATATATAGAACTATTTTCACATTACTATAATAACTATTTGGTGGTAGAATTATTACAATATTTCGCACAGCACGAGCACATAATGAGTTCTACATGGCCTTATGTTCGAAAACTGGCTACAAGGCATGTAGAGATATTCTGGTACCGAATAGAGTACATTATTGGAATTTGACAATGGTGTGCCACTACTAAATTGCATATGACGAAATTACTGTATAGTAAACATTTTGTTAAACCTTTGATACTTTATTAGCGTATTCATATACGTGTCTAACCACATGGGTGAACTTCTGGGGTCGAACCTATTGCAAACAGTGTGGTACAGAAAATCGTTGATCTGACATAATTTGCGCCAATTTTGGGTATTGAATTGTGTACTATGAAATTACTTTCCTGTAGAATGTTTTTAAATTCGGAATACAACTAGTGTAAGGGAATTAGCTGACGTTGGCGTGGATTAGCGTACTGTACGATGCGAAACACCAATGCGTTTTATCCAAAAGACAACACCTCAGTAATGAGTATGACGTCATTAATCAAATGATTACCGGATATTTTATTTTGCCAAAATGCTTAACCCAAAATGGAACAGATAGAAACGATGTCTAGGGGTATCTAAATGATGTCCATTATCAATGGTTAACCCTTCTACTCGAAGGAAAGCTTATGGGACCGATTTGAGGTGAATTCCAACACATCCTTATCGTGGCTCGACGTATGGAAGAGTAATCTGCATTAGCATTTGAACGTTAACCTATTGATTAAAAATATGGTGGTAATTAAGAGGAAATAAACAAAGACAGATTTGAAGAATATTATTCATTCATTCTTGCCTACCTTCTGATCTGTTGTAAAAGTATAGCAGTATTGTACAGTTGACATGAGTGTTACAATTGATATATTATAAGAATATAAAATGATTATGTTGAAGCAGGATTTCAAAATTATATCTACTGAAGCCCTCAATGTCGTACGTTAAATATTCAAAAACTAATTTGACCCCAAACAAGAACTCTATTCCTTGAAGTCATATCTAGATCGAAACGACCATTATCGATCCAACGGAGTGATCCTGGTTGATCCAATCCCTGCTCTTTCTTTGAGTGTTGGTAACAATCAAATCAAATCGATTTTTCAATCCGATGTCATTTATATCAATCCTCAAAGAATATCACAGACGACTTAGTTCACTTCGGAAATCATAAATGCTCAAAATTAATGTAAGATGAGATCCGGGTACATCCACTATCAAAGTTGAAAATGATCCCCATTCGATCTGATCCATAAGACCACTATCGACTACTGAATCATTTAGAACCTGGGATGGATATTGACCATCGGATACTCCCCAGAGTCTATGGCAGCATGTATGATTTTATGTCGATACACTTAAGACCTAACGGTTCTTGGTTCAGAATTTAAGCCTGAACATATTAACCTAATTAATGTGTTAATAGTTAGGACAACAATCGATATAAAATGTTCATATAATAAATCAATAATATAGGACCTGAATGTAGGATAGCTGTTGTAAATGCTCAATGGAAACAGTAATTTCTGTGTGGGTTGAAGACGAAAGGGTCCTGCGGACGAATGATCACACTATTAATTCTGATATCGTATTGAAAACGACGGAAAGATGTGGGTGCACCCAGACGACCGCGTAACAAAAAACATTAAACGACCGGAATTTATCTTATGACGTAAGTGGATCTGAAATGCTGAATAGGCCTGGCCACGGGCCGCCAGAAGCTAAAGATGTGATGGATTAGCGAATGGTCAGAAGCTGGTTATCTGACCCACAACCACGTTAACCTGGAGCTGGCTATCTGGTGATAGTTAATGATGGCCAGGAGCTGGATACATGGTTACGCACGATATTATTAGAAGCTGCAAAGCTGGTCATGGATGATATTACCAGGAGCTGGAGACCTGATTACGAATGATATTACCAGGAGCTGGAGACCTGGCTGCAGTTGGCAATACCAGGAGCTGGAGACCTGGCTATAGCTGATATTACCATGAGCTGGAAACCTGGCTATAGCTGATATTACCATGAGCTGGAAACCTGGCTACACATGATATTACCAGGAGCTGTAGACCTGGCTACAGATGATATTACGAGGAGCTGGATACCTGGCTAAAGATGATATTAACAGGAGCTGGAGACCTGGCTATAGCTGATATTAATGACCCAAAGTCATGGAGAGATTCTCGGATGAAAGTTCATATTGTGCGCACACATCAACACGTATATTGACTGGACAAACGTGAATTAACTGTTAAAGGGCCCTAAACTGAGATGGCGCCCATACATATTTACGAATCTGTATGAGGACTGCTGATAAACTCATTTTTATAGTTGAACTTCACAATCGAAACATTCTCTCAGCCACGCCAGTAATATGGCCGGCGTAGAAATATATACACGTGAAACGATGGCTGCCTACATCACAACTTCGCTAAGGCGCAACTAACTCTCACGAAGGCCAACCACCGAATGCTTGTCGAGGCGATGATTGTAACTGATGCAGACAATGTATTGTGACCCGTCTGGATCACGCGGATATACAACAACATGTTGATTTGTAACTCCTACATAACTGCTCAAATAATCATACATTTTATGAATAATGAAATCTACATTGATTGTAACCTAATCATAATAACAAATACAATTATCTTAATTCTAACTGATATAAATGTTGTATAAATATAAATCTCGATTACGAATATCCCCTACGCTTTTATAATTGACATGAAGTAATTTATTTCATTAAATCAACCAGAAAGCATGCAAGACTGAATGACAATCTGTCTACCAATATTTTAGCGGATTTGGAGTCCAAATATGTTGCGGGTGACATAAGCGAACGTGATTGTATAGAAATGTGATTGCTATGTATGAGCTTACGATCATATGATAGCAACCGTCGTCACACTAGCATATTTCCTATAAGTATTTGTGGGTGAAATTCTGGGGGTGAACGTATTGAAATGAAAACCATGAATTATCCTAAGTTTGAGCTTATTTACGTTGCGAACTTTTTAAATCTCACTACGTCGTAAGCTTATGCCTATACCTATCTAAACATATGGGTGATATTCTGGGCCGAACCCATTATGAGCGATATGTCAAAACATATCGACACCTATCTGAATGTGGTGAATGTGAACCAACCATATTATAATGGGGCCATATGGCGAATATGTAACAACATATTACCAAATTACTTGATGGTAGAATCGTGCAAAAGCACAACTATATGTAAACAAATTGATTACAAACTGAGATTCTAATACTGAATATAGTAAATTGTTGGCATTTGACAACTGTCCGTGACTACTAAATTGAATATTACGAAATTACTAAGTGGTAGAAATCTCAAGATTCATTAGCGTATTCATATACCTATCTAACCATATGTGTGAAAGTATGTAGCCATATTGCAGACGGTTGGGTATTGAAAACTACAGATCTGCCAGCATTGGAACAAATGTATGCGATGAAATTGCATACTACGAAAATACTTCACGTTCGAATTCTTTTAAATTCCCAATGTAACTAGCATATTCAAACTTATGTACGTCTATGTGAGCGAAGTTCTGGAACCGACCATATTACGGAAAGTAGGACATCGAACACCATGAATACACCATCATTTAAGCTAAATTTTGCGTATTAAAATTACTTCATCTAGAATTTGCTAGATTCAGAATATAACTAGCTTATTAAAGTTCAAGTCTATGTGGGGTAAATCATGGGGCTGACCATACTACAGACAATATGGCACTGAAAACTGTGGTGGCTTATTAATACAATGAACCTTTCCAGTTTAGCCCATCTCTAGCTAAACTCCACCCATACCACTCTCGAGTTGGGATGATGGATTTCTGAACTACTGGACGATAAATTTCAAGAAAGCTATACATGTAAGCCGTGGAATATTTTGACACTAAATTGACTAGGTCCTGTTGCTGCATATGGCAGGAACAGGGGCCAGTCAAATTATTTTCAAAATATTCAACAGCATTTTTTATTAAATAACAAAAACATACAATTCGTACAACGTGTCAGATTATCAAGCATTTAAGATGAACTGAATCGAGTCAGTAATGACGTCATTAGTATGACGTTATCCTACGCGTCACTTAATTAATTACGACGTCATATGACGTAATATGACGGATAGACAACCTGAAAAGGCCCATTAGCTAAGTGATATTAATTACCCTCGCTCCGTCAGAGGATGAGTGTATTATTGTATTCGGGTCTATGTGGGTTCGGGATGGGAATGGTCTACAATCCATGACTGGCCTTGTCAAAATGTGACCTATAAATATTGGTGCTCTCGTAATACAAGGGGTCCATATTGTGTGGACCACGCATTAACAAGTGATATTAGCCCTGTAATGCTCAATTTGCTCATGCCAATTTCAATAGAATTTCTAGGTATGCCACGCCTATTTCTAGCTAAGCTCCACCCCTTTTTGCGTGTTGGAATCGATGTATATATATACACATCAAAAAAAGTAAGTTCCCCCCTAAATATGGGCTAATATTTTCCAAACTATACAACCGAGTGTAATGAAATTTTTCACAGATCATCAATATGACTATAAGAACAATCTCTGCAAATGATTACAGTCTATGACGTGTTACGCCTGCATAAGCATGCATTGAATGAAAATGTGCCCAATTTAAAAAATTTGAATACAGATTTTATTCAAAAACAAGAAAATCATAACAACAGCTAGAGTGCAAGATACAGATCTTGCGGGTAACAATATTCACTATACATTAATTTCATATCGGGTAAAGCATAATAAAGATTTCATTAGAAAATTTCAAATCTGTTAAATCTCAACAAAGATACAACTAATGACTTGACCACAGTTAATAACGCGTGTATCCACCATTATTCGCTATCACGTTGCGACACCGTGCTCTCATGCTGTTGATGAGACGGGTGATCCTCTGTTGTGGGATCGCCACCCACTCTTCATGTAGCAGCTGATGGAGGTCGCCGAGGACGGTGTCGTCAGTAACTCTCCGGTACACAGCTCTCTTTAGCTGGTCCCACAGATGTTCAATGGGATTCAGATCTGGCGAGTTAGCTGGCCACGGGATCCTCTCGATGCCATGGTTTGTCTGAAAGTCATTTACAATTATTGCACGGTGCGGACGCGCGTTATCATCCATGAACTTGAATTCATCCCCTATTGCAGCAGCATACGGCAGTACATGTGGCTCAAGGACCTCGGCGATATAGCGCACAGCATTAATGTTACCATTGATTGGTATAAGTTCTGTCTTTCTTCTAGCGCTGATACCTGCCCAAACCATAACGCTTCCTCCGCCGAATGCTGTGGTTGGCTGTACACAGGACACAGTATACTGTTCACCAGGGCGACGCCAAACCCGCGACCTTCCGTCAATGTGATGAAGAGTAGCGCGTGTCTCGTCACTAAACATGACATTTGACCACTGTTGCCTTGTCCAACCTTCGTGGTCTCGTGTCCACTCAAGCCGGGCTTGTTTGTGTCTCAATGAGAGGGCTGGCCTCTTAATCATGCGTCGAGCATGCAGCCCAGCGGCGTGAAGACGGTTTCTAACAGTCTGGTCACCGCATCTTCTGGCTCCAGCTCCAGCAGCTGCATGTAGCCGATCATTGATGGCGCGCGCTGTGGACGTTCTGCTACGGCGTGCTGTATTTGCTACAAAACGATTTTGGCGTGGAGTGGTAACAGTGGGCCTTCCACTTCTCTGCCGGTCATTCACATCACCATACTGTTGGAACTTTTGCCGTAACTTCCTGATGGCATTTGGGCTAACACCCATTCTACGCGCAATTTGCTTCACAGCGAAATTGGCCTCCAAAAGGCCAATGGCAATTGCCCTATTCTGGTTGGACAAACGTGGCATTATCAAATTACAGAACTCTGATCGCGCTAACATGTGTCTTTGCACAACTAGTGACAAAATCAGTGATATTCCTCTAGCAATGATCATGTCTAATTTCAGAATTTTTGAAATGGATCAAAATGTCATTTAGTGCGCGCTAGAACAGGCACGACTGACTTTCTGCGCGAATCGATTTCACATATCAGTGCTATAGTCGCGGCGATCACCTGTGCAAAATTTCATTACAAATAGATACATACTTTAGAAAATATAGGCCCATATTTAGGGGGGAACTTACTTTTTTTGATGTGTATATATATATACATATATATATACGCTGAATATGAATTCCCAGATTCCAATTTGAAGGTCACTCTACAGGTAAGCTGATGACTCTTTTGAAACTAATTTGACTGGGTGCATTTAAAGGTTCGCTGCCCCTGGCCGCAATAACGTCGGGTCAAATTAGTTTCAAAATATTCAACACGATGTTGATTAAACAGTAAAGACAATTCGTACACTTGCCGGACTATTCGATGATCATGACTGAGCCCGATACGCCATTCATTTACACATTTTGGATTGTGACCTCAACCTGTATGTGAAGTAATTGATTATGACGTCATATCCTTCAGTTACAGATCGAACACAGCTATTATCATTGAAAATGACTGTTGAATAAATAGCAAAGGCATACACTTCGAACAGCGTCTAGTCAAATTAGTTTCAAAATATTCAACAGCATGTTGATTAAATAGTAAAGACGTGCACTTCGCATACTTGATTGGCTATTCAATGTTCCTGGTGGAGCTAGATACGTCATTCATTACACAGTTTGATTGTGACGTGCAGCTACATCTGACCTAAATAATTATGACGTCATATACAGAAAAACTCATTATCATAGAAAATGTCCTATGCCTAATTGCCGTCCAAGAGACCATTGTGGTCTTTCTTTTGCAATTTACTACTGGAATTATAGGATCAGTTATCCAACCATTCACTCCAGTGGTAAACTTTCAAAACAAGTTCTCTGGTGAGTAGCTAATGCAAATGGCCATTTCTCACGATCACCGCAAGAAGCCATTTGTGGTCAGTTTGATAGAGTGCTAAAGTGGACATATAAGTTCCGTTGGCTGTTTATTAAAATAATTAAGCGGTCATCGCCGCGCAAACCCTATTACAGTCGGACCAGAACAAATACAAGAACTTGCCATGAATCACGTGCATGAAGATAATAATTATGGGATATCCAGCAAGCAAAAAATAGAGCCGAGTCTTAGCGCCGAGAATTATTAGATCTCGTATCGATGGAGATCTCGCGAGACACAGCCCCACAATCACCTGCGCGAAATGTCCGCGCCTATAGGCAATTCTAGCCAGCAATACATAGAAGCGCGCCCGCTATAGCGGGCACGCAATAATGCGTGTTAATTGCTTAGAGTATCTTCGCCTTCGCGCAGACAGCGGGGTTGTTGTTTCTTCCAGAAGATAAATAACTCTTCCGGGACTGCCGCAAGAAACTGTACGTATTTCAAACTCTCTCATCAATTACTAAATGCGTGCGTGCGTGTGTATGTCCTTACGCGAGCGGGGCGTGTGTGTGTCTGTGTGTTGTATCTAACAGTTCAGGCTCTGATCCGCATCTACGCTCTATACGCAATATAAATATATATTGTTTTTAATCCTCCCTCAATACGAAACCTAGCTTTAGTGTAAGACCTCTTTCCTTGGATACATGCCGATTGTGAGGAATGCTTCGACGTGGAAATGTTTGATCATATGGTATGTCCGTTAGCGCAAAGGTCATGCCTATGATAAAATAGTAAGACTATTCAAACATGATGTGGTCTTAAGTCTTCCTCGCTCACGCATATTTTGTCACAGCAATAGCTGCACGCGCACTGCCTGGGCGTGACATTTACTATACAAATGTGCGCGTGCCAGAGGAAAGGTAAGCAACTGGTGCGCTCTTCTTTAATGTACTGGTATGTATGCACCCTGTGAATTGCATGCTTACTGTGGCATCTATAATATGGAGAATTATGTATCTAGTGGAACGGGCGTGGAGACACAGCCTGTTATCGAGTGTAGTGCACATATAGATACGCAACGAAAAACTCTGCTCTAAACACGTATGGCTCATGAAACGGGTGGAGGTGCCGGTGGCGGAGTGATGGAAGTAGGACGCGAAGGTGAGCGCGTGCGAGAGAGAGAGAGAGAGGGGGGACGGGGAGAGAGAGAGCGAGAGAGGGTGGAGGAGGTGGGTGGGAGGGGAGCGAGAGAGAGAGAGAGAGAGAGAGAGAGAGAGAGAGACCGAAGCGTGAAGAATGGTCAACTGCAGGATTACAGTGCGCTACTTTGACACATTGTTAGTATCGGTGTTTTATCAACCCAATAGTTATTAGAATGGACGAATCCAGTTTTAGCTATACCAGGCCCGGCTATAGCTAAGCTCCAACAACGTGGTGTCCGGTTTGGGATCAATCTACCACTGCAATATCTAAATCTCAATATCCAGAAAACTATATGGGGTTCGTATGGTTCACTATTTTGAAATCAATTTGTCTGGCTGCCGATGCTGTTTCAAAATATTCAAACGCATGTTGTTTTAAATAGTAATGCCACACAATTCGTACAACAACGCTTAGTCAGTCTTCAAGTATGTGTTTGTGACGAACATATCTACGCCATGCATGACGTAACCGAGTAGGATGTCAGTCTACGCGTCACGTAGTTGAGTATAGCGTCTTATGAGCGATAGCTAAACTTGAATCATCCTGTGAGTATGACGCGAGAGAGACACAGGCGATCCCTCGCTAGAACGACCTGCTTGATGCACCCCGGTCTGACCTATATGTCTTCGATGTAAGTGTGCTAATATACTACCTTATACTACATCTCATATATGCATTACCCATCGAAAATGTAATCTTGGCCGACGAAGAGCGTCAGCCACGGAATCTCCGGCTAAAACATGGTACATTAGTCCATCTAATCAAGGCGGACATCATTCCGCAAGACGTGTTTAACAGTCTAATGTCTAAATTCGATCAAGAAAACCAAAATATGTGCTTATAGAATGCCCATCATGCGGCTCTACAGGCATACCTTTAAAAAGAATTTACCACTAGAATGACTGGCTCGGTTACCGAGCCAGTCATTCCAGTAGTAAAATATCAGAAATAATCTTCGATTTGCCTGTAAATGGGCGTACTTCAAGGTCACTGCACAGGCTGGTTTGGGACTTCTTCGTCAGGAAATGGTTAAATGCATAGTCCGAATCAAGATAATTAGGCGCTAATTAGTTTACTGCTGGAAAATGTGTCTTCGTTTTGCACAGTCGATACTAATCCAAACCACCGACGACACAGTAGCTGATATGCAATTTTAGATACACTGTGGATGGTCGATCAAATGCACATGGACGCCTTATGCAAGTGCTCATCTTACATATATTTGAAGAGCCATGTATTAACTGGTTTATAGATTAGTTGGTAATAGAGCAACAATTATGTATCAATAGTACCGTTTATGTTTATCCGTCTATATGTGCGTTAGACGCTATATTTTTTCCTATTCTAAGAGCTATCGCTGTATTCCCACTGTGTGCATGCGTACGTACGTATGTATATGCGACAGCGCGCTTGCATTTGTTCATGCATGCACGCATGCTGGCGGGCATGCGTATGTGCATGTACGTGCGGGCGGGCAGGCGGGCGGGCGGATGGGAGGGTGTGCTGTGTACGAACGTGGTTGCATGTGTGCATGCATGCATGTGTGTATGCATGTGCATGCGTACGCACGCACATGTATGTGCTTACATTCGTGTGTGCGTGTACGCGTGCGGGTGTCTGCACGCATGCGTGCGTGCGTGTTAAACCCGTTTCATCATATGGTGGCTGTGCCGGTAGGGACAGCTAAGTGTGCAGGCCCTATGCATAGCCCTAACACGGGGCACCATGACTTCCAGCTCTCCAGTGATATTTGCGATCAACCTCGTCATTTGATGGCGTGATTTATTCCAGATATTGATTTATATCCATTAATAATCATGAACGCATTCCTTAACCCTCCAGGCAAACGACCAAGCGTTCATTATCCTCGCGCATCGGTATGCAAAAACGTTGCCCACTACACTGGCCTACGGTCATCTCCGTCAATAACGAACGCAGTGTAGACCACTAAATCAAAACTGGTTCTAAATATACTCTGTCCCCTAAGGCAACTCATTGGATATGGTATATTTACTCTTTTGATGGCAAATGAGTCTTGCTTCATTGCCACTTTCTTGATGAAGCAGGTCAAAACCCGCATTTGTAGTGGTCTTGAGGAATGCCCATTTGCAGGCTAAGAGAAGTACTTTTAGAAATTACCTCTGGAATGACTGGATCGGTAACCGAGACGGTCAATCCAACGGTACATTACAAACATTAGTCTTATGTCCAGGAAATGGACATTCAATAAAGACATAATTTGATATGCGTCAAATATATGTAGACATTAACTGGTTAAACCCGGTAATCTTACGACCACCAATCGTGAAGAACCACCATTGTAAATGACAGGCCTCACGACAAATAGATGGTGTTATGTGTTTTGTACATATGGCGTATGGAGCTAAAAAGTTGGCCTCGTGAACAAGTGATTACTAATGATTGCCTATGATCGGGGGTGAATGTATGTACTTTACTAGAATATACTTCTATAATCGGGCAATGCCTCCAACCTAGGCCACTTTCACAAATCCGATGTCCGAGTTCCTAATCGTGATATAACGAGCTAAACAAGCTTACGTGCAATGCATCTGCCTGCACTAATTCAGACATAAACATCAATCATCCAGCCTCCATGCCAATCATACTTTCTAAGTAGAGTGGAATACTCAGCATACATGGAACTGCAATCGACCTAACTGAAACTAACTTGCAATCATGTGTTGGATGCGAATCTATAATTCATTGTAATATGAATTCGCCAGCCATATCTATAATAATTGACGTCGGCCTGGGGGTGCTGTTTGGTTGCTGATGCACACCCATTAGCACGTTCTGTCATTGATCGGTGTTTGCCAGGCCATGGAAGTAGACACGGCTATAGTCATGACTGGTAGCTTCGCCAACTGCCATTACCGATACAGTCATACTGGATATAAATTAGTTGAATCCGCATCGAATGAAGTTAGTCATTTCTTCCATTTCAATGGCATAGCATTCACGAATTAGGGGCGTCAAATCACGTGTTTCTCGTTTCGACATGTCGTGTTAGGAGACTAACTGTTTAATGTAGCTTGCCAAGTGGATACGTATGATCTCTCCATTTCACATCGTTGCAGTCTGATGATAAATAACACACACACACACACACACACACACACACACACACACACACACACACACACACACACACACACACACACACACA
Organism: Chaetoderma sp. LZ-2023a; assembly: GCA_034401795.1. Lineage (NCBI taxonomy): Eukaryota > Metazoa > Mollusca > Caudofoveata > Chaetodermatida > Chaetodermatidae > Chaetoderma > Chaetoderma sp. LZ-2023a. Next base: position 12,632,743 of record CM067364.1, read on the forward strand.
CACACACACACACACACACACACACACACACATACACACACACACACACACACACACACACACACACACACACACACACACACACACACACACACACACACAGGCAACTGTCTCTGATTTGATGCACTAGTGTTGGACTTGATGACTCCGACCTATCGATCAATTATACGACGCCATAATCAATTAAGGCATGTGTAGACAGGCGTCTCAATCAAATACCTAACGAACGAAGTAGGAACCGTCAGGAACTTCTAAAAATCTGTCACCTGTACGAGTTGTATGTCTTTACTATTTAAGACAACTTATGTTTACTATTTTGAAACTGATTTTACAGGACACTGTTTCTGCTATTAGCAGCAACAGGGCCCAGTCAAATTAGCTTCAACATATTCAACAATATACCTATATAGTTTGCTGGAGTCAGGGTTATTATCGTCATATCGTCACGAGTTTTTTTCAACTTTCGAAAGATCCCAAGATGGGCAAAACGTGGGCGGAGCTTAGATACAGATGGCTGGGGCAAACCTAAAAGATGATTAATCCATTAGCAGACAACGCATTGGCTAATTCCGATTGAGCATCTAAACTATTCCTGATATATACTCTAGTGTGTAATAAAATATGGACGGTAAACGAGGAACGCATCGGTAGTGCAATCATTCAGATGGTTGTAATCCCGGATCACCTCATTCATAGATATATGTTTAATTTAATTTGTCCCATGATTGTCATTATTGAATGCCAGGAAAAGTCATTTGTAGTGTTAAATCAAGTGACTGACTGCGTAGTGCACCTGGGAACCGGGCAACAAGCAGGCATCGCTAAATGAACCCATGTTAAGTTTAGGTATGAGGATGATTAATTACATGAACAATCTCTGCTAATCAGTCAATGCCATTTCTCCCAACGTTCTCGCAAAGCGTGTTGAACATTACATGTGATCTACATTCGAGCGACAAAGAGATATGGCTTAGTTGGATACTATGAAACCAAGAATAACAACAACAACAGTAACAAAAATAACAACAACAACAACAAATACATAAAAAACCCTAATAATAATAATATTAATAATAATAATAATACAAATAATAAAAGGTATATTCTACAGCAGCGTGCCTGCATTAAGATGGCACCTGTCTATCAAATCTACTTACGCACACTCATAGATGCGAATATAGTGGCAAGATGGCGCATGCGCATACCCTCACTATGGCGCTAGTTGTCGCAAGCGTCAGAGTTGAGGAAATCGCAATTGCGCATGACTAGATATTCACTGACTGGCTGATGCAGATGATCAGCTGCATAAATAGTCTTAGAAATCACTAAATTATCTTTCGGTAATTTCAAGAGAAATTGAACAGACGCAAGGGTACATCTTTTTTTATCAGGATTAGGATTGTATTGGCTATATTAACATGGGACTTTACTCGACTACGTAATAGGTTTAGTAACAAAAACATTATTTTGACGGTTGTACATTCGGTAAGCAAATACCGAATTTTGAAATGGCGCTTTTGAGAGGGTCATGAGCGATCTAGCAAATACATACAAAATCTATGCTTACAATACGTAGGCATTAGCAAAACGTAGCATTTCTTTCTTAACAGCGCGTGGCGCCGCTAATTAGTGCCAATGTACGTCAAACTGTCTTTTGCTGAAATAGGGCATTCCACACGACCGCACATGATTCCATTTTCAAATCACATTCCATCTCTAAAATAACGATATTCCCATCATCCTATCCCGTGCCTGTATTGACTTATTTTCTAATCCCCTACCCCACCCCTCTTGTCATCGCTGCTTCAACATGGACTTATTTATCGGATACTAAGTTGTGCCTCGCCATCCAGAATTGACCTTATTCTACCCAAGTCCATTGCATGTGCTAAGACAGGGCAGCGTGCTATATTGTATGTGTAGCATGCTAGTGAGTATGTTACCAAAATAACCTAGCTGCATGTCATCAATATTATAGATGTAATGACGCTTTTCAAGAAAATAGTTTTCTAACATTGCTACACAGATTAAAACACCGCTTCGCAAAAATAGGGTGATGCCGGAATGTGATGTCTTAGCCTCTAACATGAACATGTAGAATATGTTCACCGCTTCACACGGTTACATGCGAGCGCGGGGTGCTGCTTCGTCTTGTTGATGTTGTTGTTGTTGTTGTTGTTGTTGTTGTTGTTGTTGGTGGTGGTGGTGGTGGTGGTGCTGCTGCTGTTGTTGTTGTTGTTGTTGCTGCTGCTGTTGTTCTTGTTGTTTTGGTTGTTGTTGTTGTCGTCGTCGTCGTTGTCGTCATTGATGCTGTGTCATTGTTATTAAGACTTGTTTAACAAATTTGGTTCTACGGAACCTTGCCCGTGGCATCCGAGGACGTGTAACGCGTCTGCAGTTAAAAGCTAAGGCACAACCGGAACAGCTTTCATCAACATTGTTTTGAAAGTTAACACTGATGCATTCTTTAATAACTATTGTTCTGGTAGAGAGAACTTGTCCAAAATTGAATGAATTGATGGATGTTTGTGCGAACCCGACCTCGTCTGCCAATGTTGGGGTCCAAAACCTAAACCCAACAGCAAGACCTTCCATTTTGCTAGCCTTCGGGTAGGGCGACGGTGCAACCCATCGGGGAAGCACCTCGAAGATAGACCTGGCTACAACAATAACGAACACAACACGGACGACGACAACGCCGACGACGACGACGACGACAACGACGACGACGACGGCGGCGGCGGCGACGACAACAGCAGCTTTCACCAACATTATTTATGAACTCGCGCAGCCCAATTGAAAAATGCCACGTGTATTGGACAGATTTGTCCTTGGTTAGACACATCTCAGTTCACTACCATCTCTGATCTGATCACTACCGTGCCATTCCCCATACACGCACGCACGCACACACGCACGCACACAGGCACGCACGCATGCGCGCGCACACACACACACGCACATGCAATTGCTGCTCCCCGTGCTGTATACATGAGCGCTGACGTTTTCTGCAGGATTAAATTAGTTCCGAAATGAACATATGGCGTTAAATTGAGATTCTGGGAATTCAGGTTTCAAAGGGCTAACTATAATGCATCGAAATAACTTAATATGCAGACAGAATTATGAAAGTCTCCCTAATAAATATCATACCATTTAGATAACCAGTATGAGTATGCGCTGTCCATAGCGTTAGCGTTACTGGTATGGCACTGCTGCCCATTACTTGCCCTTGCTGCTAAGCTCTATATGTAGACAGGCCTATTCGTGTGTGCACATCTTCGCAATCATTTCAATTCTATGACGATTTTCGTGGAAACGGATTGGGAGTTGTATGCACAAAGGACACGGATGCGGACATAAACAAGTGCGCGTGCATTTTACCATCAATGTGAGTCTATACGGTCGTAAATTAAAGATTGAACACCACCTACACAACTCTAGCGTGTTTAAATCTCTCAGACTCGTTTAGCAGGTAATGGCATATTTCTTTAATAATCCAGGTGCACATTGGCTGTCTCAATAAGGACTTTCTGCCCCGCCATTGTTCCGCATGGGGCATTGTATTAATAGTACAAATATATCAGCTGTCTGTCAAAGTCGCCCAGTAAAGATGGTCCAAGTTTGGCCATGCGCTAAGGATGCCAGAAGAGACACCAACACTAAGAGCCGTGGAATTAGCCCTAATCGGAGCCAGCAAATACACCGCCAGGAGAGGGGGGGGGGTAGCCATTCCATAAATCCGGTAATCTTGCTACGAGGTGAGCTCAGGAAAGACGGGCTCGGTACACTCACGCCAAGAATGGACCTGGTGAAGCTAAAGATGTCGGCTGAGGACAAGACACAGTGGGCAAACGCGAAGAAGGACTGATTGCAGATGTATGATGTTATACTACTGCAGCCGCAAAATGCAGTACTCATGCATATATATATAACCGACGTGTCTTGTTTATCCATCCAGCACATGACGACATAGCCACACACGCGACGTATATGATGACGACATTATCAATTACAGTATGCATGCCTGGCTTGATTCCGTCTTACACGTGTTTAAAACTAATTTAACTGGGCGCTGTTGCTGCCATAGGCGTTCCTGCATAGTTGATAGTCAGGAAGTTTAGAGATCGAGCACAACACGAGCTAGAGATGGCGGGGTGCATGGATAACACTGGAAAGGCCGAGTATTATCGCGGTTTCACAGTTATAGCCTGATATGCAATACCCTATTTCTGGAGTGGGTTGACCACTGTACTGAGATTTGTCTAGATATCCTGCTGATGACACACTTCTTCGGCGTGGAATGCATTAATTGACTTTCCGAATGATTCTGATTAAAGTGGCCGTGGCAGAAAATAGCATCTTAGTGTGTTAGTGGCAATACGATATAGGCCAGTCTCTGCTGAACCGAGAATATGGAGTAATTGTCCCAATGAACTAGCAATCTAAATATACATGCCAACAGTACGTACTTTGCAATTCTTAAACGTCTTGGAGCATGGCCTAATATCAATGTATCATTCTATTATGGCATGGTGCGTCATACTCACTTAAGTCGCACTATTAGCTGCCGACATGCGCACACACGTGATGCGTTAGCTGACGTTGACATCAACATGCCATAACTAAAGCGTGCAAATGGCATGCGCTTAATCGATTTATAAGTTAATAAAATATAAGTTTAATGTTGTTGGCAAAGTTTCAACTGGAGTCTAACGTGTAAAATGTGGATGGTGGTTAGCTAGACATAGGAGGACATGGCTAGAAGTGAATACCTAGACGACCCATCTTTACATGCAATAAGTTTTAATATCCGGCATTCCATTATCCTAGCGTGTGGGCATTGTATAGTTACCATGCGATTTCGATTCGGGAATTCAGATTTCAAATTGCTAAACTCGATAACAGCACGCGTACAAACTGGGAGGAACGTAGCAATGATAGGCATCATTGAAAAAGGGATGCCTCAATTATATAACAAGCTAACTTATCATTTGGACAAGTGGTATTTGGTATACTTTCCTATATTCGGAGAAAATTACAATGTCACGAAGGTGCGTGTTAAAGAGGACTTTGCCTAATTGGTTTCTCTCTCTCTCTCTCTCTCGCTCTCTCTCTCTCTCTCTCTCTCTCTCTCTCTCTCTCTCTCTCTCTCTCTCTCGCTGGTAGACCAATAAATAAAATTACAAGTTTGTCGGAAATATGTGGTCTCTCTCTCTCTCTCTCTCTCTCTCTCTCTCTCTCCCTCTCCCTCTCTCTCTCTCCCTCTCCCTTTCTCCCTCTCTCTCTCTCTCCCTCCCCACATCTCTCTCTCTCTCTCTCTCCCTCTCTATTTCTCTCTCTCTCGCTCTCTCTCTCTCTCTCTCTCTCTCTCTCTCTCTCTCTCTCTCTGGAAGACCAATAAATAAAATTACAAGTTAATCGGAAATATGTGGTCTTTCCTGGCTGATTCGGCACATTCCAGAGCAAGAGCAGATTAGCATATGCATGCACGTACAGGTTAATTAAAAGACAGCTAATCAATATATGGGTATATATGAGAAGTTAGTAGAATCCTTGGCTTTATAAATTGGTGTAACACGTGCTATTTTTAGTTTTGATGGGAAAATGCCTTGTGCTAGGGATACGTTGCAAATGTGACTAAGTGGGATAAGGATATCCATAACACAGATTTTATAAATGCGCCACTTAAAACCACCGATTCCGGCACTTTTGGCTGGGTTGAGTTTGTTTAGAACGCTAAAGATCTCTTCCGTGTCAGTAGCGTTAACGAAGAATGATGATTGATAGCTGCCTGTAAGGTTATCAGAAATTTTTTTTCTTGGATGTTGATTCGATTTTGTTCGAAAGTTCTGGTCCTATATTTACGAAATAATCTTTGAATCATTGACAATTTCAAATTTATCGGTAATGACCTTATTCTTGTGAAAAATTGTGTCTGTTGTGCCGTATTGGTCTTGTTTAAAAGTGATTTACTGGTTTTCTATGTCTCTTTTATGTCATTTTTTGACTGTTCAAATTCTTGTGATAATATGTTTTCTTAGCTGTTTTTATTATTTGATCTAATTATTTCTATATATTTTAAACTGGATTTCATTGTAGTTAGTTTGGCACTTGATACATGTTAAGTAGAGCTGATGTGTTGTATGACAGGCAGCTATTAATCCACTTGTACGCCAAGGTTGTGTTGGGTTATACTTATATCTTTTACTTTCTTTCATTGGAAAGCTTTGTTAAAAAATAGTCGTGCAGATGTCATGACATGTGTTGTAGGCATGCTCACAAGACTGAATGTCTGTTGCTATGCTCCGATTGACCTCTGCCATCTTTTGAATATTTCAATGTTGACCTGGCAGTAAGCTCCGCATTTAAATGTTACCTGCTCGAATTGTTTCTGGTATGTTTGTTATTTTTCTAGGAGAAATATAGGTAAATGATCTGAGATACCAGTTACACAAATTCCCACATCAGTTTTACTGATATTGCGATTAATATTATTGCAGAATATGTTGTCAATGACGGTCGCCGTAGATTCTGTTATTCTAGTTGATTTAGTTATTGTCGGATAGTAAAAGTAAGTATTTAATAAGTTAATGAAGTCTTTGGTATGACAACATTTCTGTTGCTGCAGATCAATATTGAAATCACCCATAAGGTAGGATGTTTTATTTTCCATTTGTATTGTATCCAGAATTCTGCTCAAAGCTTCAATGAATTGTGTGTTGTCACTGTCAGGAGGCCTGTAGATTGTACCAACAATTTTATTTCTGCCTTTTTGAATCGGAATTTCGATAAATATTGTTTCAATGTATTCTTCCATCATGGAAACGTTTTCACGCACAATGAATTGCATATTGTCTTTTATGTACATGCCTACACCACCTCCTCCATCCTTGTTAATTTTGTCAGATCTGTACTTTTCGATGAATGTATAGTTATTTGTGTTAACTAGAGTAGTAGGTGAGTTTATTTTTAGCCAAGTCTCCGTAATTCCAATAATTCCAAACTCATGTCCACTCATATCTATGAAATTATTTAACTTGTCATTGTTCTTCAGTATCGATCGAGTGTTTGCGTGCATGAGTGAGAGTGCAATGGTCATTAAATTTGCTTAGACGCGTATAGTTACAAGTTTGTGGAGGTATGGATAAGTCAGTTCTAGCATATTTTGAGTTGATGCCTCTATATATGTGGGTGTTAAGTTTGAAGGGCTTTAGAATTAGGTCTTGAATGTGCTCTATGTGATTTTATTCAACATGTGGATTCATGATTGCAAGTGTGTAGTCAGCATCATCATTAATGTGATTGAAAGGGAAGACAGATGTGTTGCAGTTTAGACACCACCATGGTTGGGCATCCAACTCAAGATGGAGATAATCAGAAGCAGTGAGTTTAGAACATCTTAAGTGAACCCACTCCGAACACAAGTCATATAATAAGGCTTTTTGATTAGTTCTAACAGGATGAGCAGGGGAATTTGGTTGGCATGGTAGGGATAGAAGAAGAAAAAAGCCAAAACAACTATGGTTGGAAAGAGTTTAGGGGAGGAAGATGCCAGAGATATTTTCCTTGTCTTGGCAAGATCATACACGGCTTAGTTTCAATCAGGGCACACACATTCTACGTTGCTGTTACATGTACACAACTGAAAATTGAAATGAGTTGAGCTGATCATTGGTTGAGATAGGTAATGATAATTAACCCTTTAGGCCTTGAATTTGTTCAAGAAAATCTAAATTTTCTCATATAAAATGTCAATTTGCAGACCACTTCCGACAATTACCACAGGAGTGATAGGCTCAGTTACTGAGCCGGTCATTCCATGTGCACTTCCTCAAAAGTAGTCCTCTCCTTGTCCGCAAACTGACATTTCTCAAAACAACTACAGAAGCTGCTGGTATAGGTGTCAAAGGGTTAATAATAATGACGAAATGCTAATAATAGTGGTCTATGGTCATCGTACAGTATCCATTTGTAGTCCGGTGGAGGTCATCTCTGAAAATCAACAACTGAAACAGTTGAATCAACTAGTCGAGCCAGCGGTTACAGTGGTGGATTACCAGGAATAACCTTCACGACCCCGGATGAGCAAGAAAATTAGATTGTTTTCCATTTTTAGCCCAGTGAAGGGCAACAAAACAAAATAAACATAGATTTTAGAGCAAAAGCAGACATCAAAATAAACTGGCGGTTTACACAAACACTTGATGCCGCAGTGTGAACAACATTTAGAATACCTTCAGTTGTAGGTCTATCAACTATCAGGCCTCTGTGCCGACCTCATGTCATTATATCTGGGGACTGTGCTGGTGTCTGGAGAGTGAAAGAATAAACAACATATACATATACATGTTGAATCAGCAGAGTTTATATTTTCTGACTTATGGATATGACCAGCAGCTGTTATTTCTTTCTACTTTCTCTAAATCATCTACAGTCAATTTGCAGACCACCCGAAGACTATTTCGGAGAATTTACCACCGGAATGACTGGCTCGGTTATTGAGTCAGTAATTCCAGCTCTAAACTTCCAACAATAGTCCTATCCTGTTCCACACGTGGGCATCTCTGAATACCACTAAAGGAGCCACTGATATGAGTGTTAAGTCGTTAATAATAATAACGAATGCTACTCATCGTGGTCTATGGCCATCTTAAAGTGTCAATTAGCAGCCCAGTGGAAGTGACCTCTGGAACTCCACAACTGAAATAGCTGGCTCAGCTAATCGAGCTCATCTAGACCGCAAATGAGCAAGAACTGTGATTGTTTACTCTGTAAGCGAGGAGCATTGGCAGACCAATAGAGGACTATTTTTGGAACTCTATCACTGGAATGCCTTGCTTGTTTCTTAAGCCAGTGATTCCAGTGATACATCCCCAAGAACAGTCCTCCCTCGGCCCTCAAATAGACATACATTCTCAGAGCAAAATAACAATTTTCGTGACCGATGTAAGGCGTAGGAATTGACCTATTTTATGCAGTGGGAATTTGTCATGATTATTTGATTATATAATTTGTTGTCATATACATTCATGATTTTTTTTTTAAATCGTGATTTTCTATTCAATCACGTAATCGTGCAAGTCTACTAGCAAGTGCTTTTTTTGCTATATATCGATACTATAGATAAGCTTCATTACTATGTATGGTATTACTTAACTAGTTATTGGTTGGACCGGCCAAAGACAGCCGCTATAGCGCTCTTGGACAATATGCATTTGACGCACACGGAAGGCCACCACTTATGATTGTGGAAATAGTTGAAATAGCTGGCTCGGGTAGTCGAGCCAGACACTCCAGTACATTGGGTAGTTCATCGAGAGTGAATTCTAGACTTGTCATTGTGTGATTATTGTTTTGGGTATTGGGTAAGAATAATCGAGATAATTGGGTTTGTGTAGCGCGATATTGGTGCGTCGGCGTGCGTGTGTGCGCGCGCGTGCGCGCGTGCGAGGATGCGCGCGTGCGCGCGTGTGTGTGACGTGTGTGTGCGTGCGTGCGTGCGAGGATGCGTGCGTACGTGCGTGCCTGCGTGCGTGTGGATGACGTGTGCGTGCGTGCGTGAGTGAGTGAGTGCGTGCGTGAGTGTGTGCCTGCGTGCGTGCGTGCGTGTGTGGTATGGCCGCGCGTGCATGCGCGCGTGTGTGTGTGTGACATATGTATGCATGCGTAGGTGTACCTATACGCACGTGCGTGCATGTATGCATGCTACTGCTTCTGCACGCTCGATGTGTTCCTGTGTACAAAGTGCCGCGGCAATGGTACTAACTACCTCATCTACTTAATCGAGGATTTTGATGCCTTTGCTTGGCATTTACTCAAGCAATATAACTTTTAGCCGATTACATATAAAATGTGTTCATTGTATTCAATCCAAGGATGCCATTTCGAGCACATGATTACGCATGCGTCGTGTGGTCATATCCGCTGATGATTATATTTTTATTCTGTCATTTAGCCATTTGGCTCTTTATCAAAGAACGAATCCGGAAACGTTAGCGGAATAAGTGCTAGAGGTGTTATGGCCGATTAACGAATACGGCCAGTTACAATTAATTGCTCAGATAGTGGATGCATAAGTAATATAACTAGATAACATTTACAGAAGTAACTGTAAATCTGCGATGGCTGGGCATGAAGAAATAGTATAAGGCCTCTTCTAAAGGCCATTGAACACGTCTGATGATGACCTAATGCAAACTCTATATGTATTCACAGCTCAAAGATCCATGCTGGAAATGCCCATATGCTTAAAACTAAAATGTCACCTTGACCCTAAGGATAAAGTAACTTGTATCGTCTAACATGATCTTTGAAGTTGCATGGTGAAATGCAGGTAACTTATCCCAAACATGAACACTGGAAAGATTTTCACGCGAGTGACCTTGACCCCGAGGGAGATATTAACACTTTCATTGGACATTTTTTAGATCTCTCAATGTGCTAGAAACTGGCCAGGTATGAAGGGAATCGGAAGAAAAATATAGAAGATAATACTGTTCCAATATTGCTCCCATAGGTTTACTATGGGGAAATGTGGCACCCAAAAGCAATTTCTCTCGTAAACTATTGGTCGGATCAACGTTAAATTTGACACCAATTCAAGTCAATATGAGCGCTTGAAGTCCACCCAATTTCAAGTCGATTAGACATAAACTCAAGTTGGCGGCCATTTTGAAAAAAACTAATTTGAAAAGAAAAATCTTTTTTTCACAGCCAGATCATTTTTGACCCCCCCCCCCCCAAAAGGTGCGCCTGGTCGTCAGTTTTCCAAAAAAGGTTTCCAAACTTTTTTTCAAAAACAATTTTTTGTTCACAATTTTTCATCCTGAGTGGATTTTTGCAAAAGAAAATCCGAAAATTGGTATTTTTGTCCACAATTCTTTCATGGGGCCATTTTGAAAAAGAAAAAAATCATCTGTGGCAACATCCTACCCAAGTATGGGAGTGATCCGATCAAAACTCTAGGTGTAGTAGCGCCTCAAACATCCATTTGAAATCCCCATACATTTCCTATGGGACTTTTTTCCATGCATGTTGGGGTCAAAGGTCTAGCGGCCATTTTGAAAAAATGTTTTTAAAACAAATGGCCAGTGGTAACATCCTCCGCAAGTATGGTAGTATCACTTCAAAGATCAATTTTGAAATTCCCCATACATTTTCTATGGGACCTTTTTGCCCACTCAAAGCTGGGTAGCTCGAACACTATCGGACGGATCCAACATAAAAACAAGAGCACACGATTCCAGGATTAGTAGCAGAAGTTGACCCCATTTGGCGTTGATCGGATGAAAACTGTAGGAAGAGATAGGGTCCACATTTTTTGACGAAGAATACAGAAAGAAAGAAAGACAGAAATAAAGAAAGAAGACTCTGAGTGAGTTCAGCAATCAGATTAATTATAATTTGATATTATCATTGCTGTAGCGATTTGATAACATATGTTGGCACATTATTCATAATGCCACATGCACTAAGATGGAGCATAAGCTAGTGGAATTGCTGATGATATGGCAAACCGTCTGACTGCTGTATTTTATATCTATGGATCAGCTTAATATTGTGAAAACGATTTGATGGCGGCTAAGCCAGCAATACATTTCAGTCGACTTATTTTCGGAATAATCAGTAAATCAAGAGGTGTTCCTATTTTAAATTATTGTCTTATTGCGTGCACCTGTGTAATTCTAAAATAGTTATCCGCATGCTATTTTCCCTGGTTCATGTAAGATCGCTATGGCCACCCTGGCTCCATAACAGGCTTGCAACTAGGTTACACTTCATGGGATGTCATGTGATTAAATTGGAATAAAAACACATGTATATTTAATTAGATAAATATCCAGCAAATCAAGAGGTGTTCGTCATTGAAAGTATTGGCTGGTAACTTGCAGCAGCAGCGACACGATAACTCTAACGTAGTTGTATGCATTATATATACTGGGATGTACAAGGTGTCAATGGCCATACCGGCTCCATGGCAGATAGTGCAGCCTGGTTGCGCTTCTTTTGATGCTATGTTTGTAAATTGATATAAAAACATAGTAATTTAAATTTGAGCCATGCTGCTGACATGCCATGTGCAGAAAGACTGCATACTTGGTCTGTTACATGTTTTTATGACCTCAGTAGCACGAGCATTGCATACTGGAGTGTGTCTCCATGGCATGCTGATCAACGCATGGCCCATATTTCACATATAATGTATCAAGCGTAATCAAAGTAAATTGCCCCACTACTTTTGAAAACAAAATGGCAGGGATATTGCTATCGCCTCCAATCGCCTGTCTGTCTCTGTACGTCTTTCTGTCCGCCCTGCTAGCTTATGTGAGCACATCTAGTGGAATTCAAGTACAGTTGTTTTATGTGTTGCCAATTAGGCTCCGCCCACAACTTAAGGATGGTGTTATTCCTGATTAAATATTGTGTGAGAACACACCCTTACAATTTGGAGCTAAGGCATTGTTCTCATACATCCGTTGCTTCGGTAAATATCAGTTATATCGGCTGGTGTTCTCATTGGACTGCCTCTTGTCCAAAATAAATGCGTCACTCACATTAAAGACTAGACCGTGTTCTAACTAGATGCTTAATCTTGAATAGCGCTATATTGAAGAATGGCGTTATTCCTGAGTAAATCTCTTGTGAAAACACAGCCTTAATCACATAACATCGGCGGTTTATCTTCCGATAAATTGCTATTGCTTCCCTATGTGAACGCAACCTATATCCTCAAAATCATGATTGATATCTCCCTCTCCGCTACGTAGCGGCACTTTCCTGTCCATGATGACTCCCACCCCCACCCCAGCCTCCCAGTATGAACGCAAACATATATATCGGATACATATATTATCCGGCATGGTACACGAAATAGTTATATAAGATTTGGGACTGCGAAAGTGGTTGCGATGTATAGTTAAAACTAGATTCCTCCATTGACAAAAATATATAACTCGTGTTCACAAATGCTGAATATTCAATATCTTACATGCATAGTTTTCTAGAAATTGAGATTCACAGAGTGCATCGATCGATCGACCCCGCCACGGGCGAGGCATGGCTGGAGCTTAGCTAAAGGTGGGCGTGGCCGATCTAAAATCAGGCTAAAATGCTGATTGGTTACTAAGACAGTTGGATGTACATGCTGCTTGCTCGGTATCTGCCCGCCACCCATTATAGAGAATGTCCATTAGCCGTTCCAACACGGGCCCATAACAGACAAGTTCAAACGGTAGATCATTCAAAAGTCATTGGCAGTGATGGTACTGTCTAGTACCCACTCAACATAAGCTTCTGTCCAATTATCTGTGAAGTGTATGTGTCAGAGGCGAATTGCGATCCATCAGATAATAGCATACACTACAATGAGTGGCATGAGCTGCAGCAACTCCGCAGCCAAAGACCTGTCATTAGATAGGAATAGTGTGAGATCTGTTTACACCTATTCCTCGACCATTTCGAGCTCGGAGTCCTCAATATGTTATCTGAATTGCAACCGATCAATACACTTTGAATCCTGAATTCCTAAAGTCCCAAATAATGGTTGATATACAGGTACGTATCTGTGAATATGTTGAAACTAATTTGACTGTGCGTTTATGCTGATTAAACATGATTTTGTTTCTGTAATTAAAATGTGTTTTGTTTCGTTACCTGCTCTTTTATCACAAGCAAATTATTTCTAATGGTAGGCGATGCGCACATACGATGTCAGCGAACAATGTGCTGCCATGCACAGAGTTAATTCAGCAATTAATTTAGCAAGATTCAATAGTTCAAGATGTAATTAGTACTCCTAGATCACACATGTGATACATGGGGTATACACATTACACAATTTATACAGTGGCAATACAGTTTACAAATTAGCTATATATCTCTATGGATTAATTGTTAACATTAAAACAAATAGTCTAGATTTACTAAAGTAATCTGATCGGTTCTTTTCAGGCACGCTATATTCATATTAACCATGTTTCAGGTCACTACTTTACGTTGTTTTCGGGTATTATTTGAACGGGTTATGTTTGTTGGCCGTGTTTGTACGACAGTTTCGCCCTTTCTTGACATTGCTTCAAAATTGTATTTAGTAGTGGGCAAACTGTATAGTATAGTGTGTTGATATTGCTAGCGAATAACTGGGACATTTATTTAATAATTCGCTGCTTGCGGTAATATTTAAAAATGTAATGAAACTCATCTCCAGTTTCGGTTTTATCACAAATACTGCATTTCCTTTCTTCGCTTGCTTGTTAGCTATTTGTACGGTTTTCTATTTACATTAACATTTTTTAACATGCAATTATATATTTGTAGTGCCAGTTTATTTTGCTTTCCTGAGATGAGTATTTTATCCAGTATATGGTCATACGCTTTTCTATTACTATATGTATTGACAGTTCCCCTAGTTCCCCATATGTCATGTATTTAGGTGTGCTTCGCTTAATTTGTAAAAGGTGTCTTAGACATTCTATACGTGCGTTCTCGATTAAAATATATTTTCGATTCCAGGAGAATCTATTTGTAACACCAACCGTTCATGATGAAATGTCTTTCATTGGAACCCCATTAACGACTCGGTCTGATGATTATAAAGTTCATATACTTCATTCCTACATAATATGATAGCATGTGTTCATTCATGTCCCATGCCGATGACGGCAGTGGTTTCATAATGCTCGTGGTAGGAACTATGCACTCATACCATTACAAGTAGTTGTGGCACGCAATGTGCATACTCACTTGTGTTCCAATGTAATTATGTCGCAGAGTAATTTATCGTGTGGTGGATGGCTCAGATTTTACGTTGCAATTAATCATGACAAATATGGGCTGCCGTCACAATCGTAATTGATAGAGAGAGAGAGAGAGAGAGAGAGAGAGAGAGAGAGAGAGAGAGAGAGAGAGAGAGAGAGAGAGAGAGAGAGAGATAGAGCGAGAGAGAGAGAGAGAGAGAACAGAGAGAGAGAGAGAGAGAGAGAGAGAGAGAGAGAGAGAGCGAGCGAGATAGAGAGACTTTCTTGTGATGCTGGAATAATTCGCCAAGTGCAGACCTACGAATTATATGTCTCGTATGGGTTTACTATTATTAAACATTATTTTGACACATTTTGAAACTACTTTGCCTGGGCGCTGTTATTGCCACTAAAATAGATTTCAAATTAGTCAACATCTTACCTATATAGTTGCCTTCACAGTTGGATTCTTGATATTCAGGTATCAATCAATCCCAGTACGGTGCAAGCTTGACGGGCATTAGCTAAATGGGTGGGGCGTAGCTAGAAATGGGTCACACTAGTGTACATTCCCATGACAGGGGCGAATCAATGGGGGAACTTTATACACCACCGTCATTTGAACCCCAAACAATATGTATTATGACAAGGGGGATCCATTATGTCTTTAGACACCACATCATGATGGCCCATGCTGTGTTCGTTATTGACTGCTTAAACTGTATATCAGCGTTGACTGGTTAGTGAGTAATGGCGAATCTGTTTCTCGATATGCGAGGATAATCTGCGAGGGACATCTTGCCTTAAGCAATCTGGAATCTGTTCACTATCGGTAGGCTAATAATGAGAGATATTAGTAATAAATCATACAAGAGGCGACAGAGATATCCTAAATATGACCGGTCTAGACTACAGGAACTGCCTGTGGATGGTTGTTGTAAGTGCACTGTAGATGTAAGCTATTCTTGTAAGATGTATACCTGTAGAGCATTTGTGTGGCGAGGTGATATGAAACGAAATACAACTTAAGATAAGATGAGTTCATTATGTATATATTAATACAATGTGTTTATATTGTGAAATTGAAGGAGAGAAATTATATTAATATATACGTAATACAAATCCCCATTTGTTAAGATGTATTTCGTTTCCTTATATTGAGGTGTACAATTTAAGCTTCTAAATGTATACAAATAAATAATTTTATTTTAGAATATTCTGGTTTGAATATGCACCTTTAAGGCCGGTTTGTTTTCGGATAGAATAGGATATAACCCATCACTCATGCATCTGACCTCAAGCCCAACATCCGTCGCGGGTCAGTTGACGTCACATGCAAAGTATGTATGACCTCCCTGAAGTCGCAATGGTCCGTCAACATGCGCCGAATACGCCCTAGGACAGTATCACACGCCGTTGACAGGAAAGCGCGCAAGGGGTGTTGTTAGGCTTCTGCATTCTTGCCAATTAGATTTGTATATATATCGCCGATGACTAAAAGGCGGAGTTGTTGTAGTATTCATTTTCCGCACGATTACAAGGAGGTGCTCCGATTACAAGTAGGTACTCCGGGGCAGTTTAGACCTAATTGTCTTTTTAACTGTATAGCTTGTACAGGCGAACGCCGTTTCTAGAACATGTTTATCTAGAACAATTGTGTCTAGAACATTTTTCTATCGTTAGTTAGTTATTAATTTCCATAGAAAATTCCGCACTCACGTTAAGTTACACTACAGACATTCAATAACTCACGCATTACCAGATTCTAAACGGGAACACTCCTCCATTAGCGTCGTTTCTCATGCCTTTGTGATGGGCACGGGAAACGGCCCACTTCGCTAAATGTTATATACGCGCAGACATCTCATATAGCACTTATCAGTAGTTAGGGACGGCTGCTCTACCGAAAGTCGACTGTTGAATGTAATGTCAATTTCACTGGCCCATGACCAATTACATAAGTGGAGCGTATTTATATATACTTCGCTGACCGTCCTTTATGGCCTTCCAATTATTTTGATACAGCTCTCCGGCTATCTGGCTAAATACTTATCTTGGTAACTCGCTCTGCTGATTTGGTTGGACCAGATCTCTGAAGCGACTGGGGTTTCTCAATGGCTAGGACCAAAGTGGCGACCTTCCATACATTTCCCCTATTACCTTCACTGGTACCTAATACTCCAAAGTAGGTGTTTCACTGAGAACACAGTAATTAAAGTAACACGCCCCTAGCGTGTTTCGCTGCGAACACAGTAATTAAAGTAGCACGCCCCTAGTAGTGAACATTTAGGCATTTTCAACATAACCTTAATACAGCTAAAAGTTAGCTCCCAGGGAACGAGTCTAAATGGCTTGTTTTATGGTATTTCGGGTGATGGCAACAGACGCGATAGCTGACTAACTCTTAAGTGACTGGGAGAGCTAATAGGCATCCACGCCTTTCAGGAAGGTCAACGTAGTCAGCTATTCGTTTCTTCGGCCCCACCACAAACAGATTCGGTGCTTACGTTTACACTTTTGTCTTGTATGCTTGTCCTGTGTTATATCTGACTACCTCAGACACTTGGTTAAGAGTTGCTCTTCTGCTTCAGTACCAGTCGCCCTGGCAATCATGCGTGCGCTGTCGGCCTGAGGTAGGTGTTCAATGAGTCAAACCCGAGATGCGGACTAGAGCACACACATCAGGAGGATGACCTGTGTTAAAGGTTAAGTAGGAATAAGCCATTAGCGGCCTAAACATCTCTGTGTATGTACCTAACACTGAATTGTATCTGCTAACTCCATAAGAAGGCCCTCCTAAATAATGCGGCACCTACTAACTCTTTCCTATAGCGCTTCGGCCTGGACGGCTGCTGTTGAAATTATCTAGCCGTGCCTACCAACACGTAATACAGTACGCATCCCAATATATGATTCGGACACACATACAATTCATCCCTTCTTTTTCATTGTCGTTTTAGGCTGCTCAGTTAGCTGATCCTCCTCCTCCGCATTTGGCATGGAGGTGTTCCTGAGTCGAAGGCCCGCATGAGGCACTGTCCTCACTCGGGCGGACGCTTCTTGTTGCAGAGAGGTGTATCCCCTTGTCTTTGGTCGGAGGCCCCACGAGACACATAGTCCGTGTAAGAAGAAATATCCTGCCAAAGGAGTATTTTTATACCTACAAATGTGTAACCTTTTAATCTAAACAGGGTAGTGGCCATTCCTCGTTGGGACAACCTAAAATTCAATTATATATATATATATTTATTTATATATATATACACACACACACACACATATATATATATATATATATATATATATATATATATATATATATATATATACACACACACACACACACACACACACACACGCGCGCACGCACGCACGCACGCACACACACACACACACACACACACACACATATATATATATATATATATATATATATATATATATATATATATAATGGTATTTTAGGTTGTCCCAACGAGGAATGGCCACTACTCTGTTTAGATTAAAAGGTTACACATTTGTAGGTATAAAAATATTCGTTTGTCAGGCCCAAAACGTGGTCATTTATATATATAAATGACCACGTTTTGGGCCTGACCACCTTTGGGTCTGCTCAGCGTATCGGCGCTGAAAGGCCGCGTCAAACAGCTGTCTCAAATTAGCCAGCCTTCGACTCGCTGTGCTATAAAGCCTTATTTTAAAAGGTATTGTGAACACGTTAACTGATTATGCAGAGAGATATGGGACAGACGAATAGATGGGAAGAGACGGAGTTCTTGAATTTTGGCGGGAATGCTCGCAAGGCCCCACTGGAACGTGCTCATCCCCCTGGTCTGAAAGCCTGGTCTCTGTATCCCGCAATAGCACCCCCTCTTCCTCCCGTATCCCCATGTCTGTCTAGCCAGCAACGTCGTCGCATAGGCGCATACCATAGGCGGGTCTGACGGCGAAGATGTCACGGCTTGATGGCGCGCAGCCGCTGGAACTACAATGACACATGTTAATGAATATGTATAGAAATAGTGTCGGACTTGTTATGATCACTTCACCAACTTATACTACAACTCTACTATTTTCCATGTGAGTCTTATATATTATTCATCAACATATTCCTCTGAAAACAAATCAGCAAGGATGTTCTCAAAATGAATTCCTGTAATAAATCGCACATCAGTTTGCACCTGGTAACGCTGCTCGATCATTTGCATAGAAATTCCTCATCTAACTGTTCTAGATTAGTTGATGGGCACTCTAAACTACTAAACGACAACTTGACATGACCATCACGGTATATTAACGCAGTACATGCATAGACATGTGCATGCTTTGCACCGAACACCTTTCATAGAAAACACAGAAAAGCGGTTATGTGTGGCTGGATAATGTCAGTAGCGTAAGATAAACTGCCTAAAGACGATCACAATCTGACCGCAGATAGATAAAACATAGTTGCCACTCATGCAGCAACAGCTACAGCGATCCATGATCGCACAAACGCAACACAAACTATATGTAAGCGTAAATATACATTCGGAAAAACGCCCATACATATTCGCACACACTGATATAGTTGAGTTTGTTTGCACGCGTTGATAGCACACAGTTATAGTAAATCATATAGTTGCCAGATCAATGGCAGTGCTAATATTTGGGGATGCAACTTAAATTTATACTTGGTGTATGAATAGCGAGGGATTTATTATAATTAACTTAGATTTATTACAATATTGACTTGCTCGAAATGTGCTATGAGCCACCAGTCTATGCGCTGTTCAACCCTTCGTGTGTCAATGGCAATTCAGCGCGTTTAGAAGCATACTTCATTCAAGTATCCATTGAATGGCCACGATCTGTCAAGAAAAAAATGTTCACGGGAATGTTCAGTTGCTGCAAAAGGCCACACTTTTATTACTTTGCCAATTGATAATGTTTTTTTAATAGCTTTCTATGAGACTGCACATGGCCAATACCACTGTACTTTTGGCCGGCTTGACCATTAATTTCTGGGAAAATGGGCAAGAAATAACATCTTTCCTTTATCCGGTGACTATTTGCTGGCCATGATAAGACTTTTTTTTCAGTGATAAAGTACAAGAATAGTCTTCTGTACAATTTCTGTATTCCGCGGCTGTAGTAGGAAAACCATCCCACTGCAGCTGATGCATTCAGCCCTTCTTTGCTTTTGCCCATGGTGTTTTGTCTTCAGCCACAATCTTTAGCTTCTTCAGGTTCATTCTTTATCTGAGTGCACCAAGTCCTAGTCTCTTGAGGACACCTCTCACCACGCTTAGCTTATTCATGCAATGGCGTATTCTCCTGGCATTATATGTGTCGGTTCGCAGGGGGAGAGGCGAGTACCAAGTCTCCATGTTCTGGTTTATCTTCTGGCATACCTATCATCCTTAGGCCGAACATGAAAGGGTTAATTAACATAAACAGCATTTCGCTTAAGAGGGCTTAATTGCCGATTGCTCGGCATGTAGACTAATCATGCTCTCTAAGAAGCGCAGCACAGTTAAGATGCATGTCACTCTAAATCACCTAGCCGAAGCTAACACGCAATCATGTGCTGGATGCGAATCGGGAATTCAAGATAATCTGGGTCCGCAACACATATCAAGACCAATTGACCTCCCCAGGGCACTCCTCATTTCTGGCGAACACACTTCACCATGTTCCACCATAGATCGAGTCGTGCGACTGTCTGGCGGTACCAGTTGCGACATTAATAGTTATCATTGACAAGTACGAAGAAGTGTAGTCTTTGTCGATATAGTTGTTATGCTTGGTGTAGAAGACTTGTTTGCGTATCACCAGAGGTAATTGGTTTGATTGGCGTCTATCGAGTCCCTGATTTCACCTCCCATTCGCACCATATCTAGGCTGGTTTATATTTCAGTCTATTATTGGTAACTTCCCCAGCGTTAAACTGGTACACATGTACACCCTTGTGTGGAGAAACAACGATAAGTGAAGGCGACTGTCTAGGTGTCCACCGAGTGCTCGCCCACCGGGTGGGCGCCTGACAGTCGAGCAGGATGTGCGCATCAACTGTGTTTAGTTTAGTAGGCATGCAACCTGACCTCTGACAATGTATAATCCTTGCTATATGATTAGAGTGCCATACACTCATTATTAGACTAATTTAACACTCCTGCTACCAGTGCATGTAATTGTGGAAAGCAATATTTCAAGCACGATCTGTGTATTAATTGTGTTATTTTATGTGTAAAAAATAGGATGAAAATACCATGCCTTGCTAATCGTTTAGTAGTGAGAGCTACGCATAATCTCAGGTTAAACGTATTTAACTCTTCATACCTCAATTTAACCCCTAAAAGGGGCATGCAGTTGATTTTAGGAGTCAATTTGCAGGTCAAGAGAAGCCCATTTTTTAGAATTTACCAAAGGAAAGATTGGTTCTCTAACAGAGCCCGGGATTCCAGTCGCAAATTTTCAAAAAATAGTTTTTTCTTGTGCTGCAAACCATCACTGACAAATCGCACATTTATATATTCTTGACCCGTAACCCGTTGCCTATTTTCTTAAATTTCAGTGGTAAATTTACAAAAAAAAGTCAGTCTTCTCTTGGTTAGCAAATGTTCATTCACTGAACAAAATGTGTAATTTTCTTTCGAAATTAAAGTGTTAACTGATAGAAGTAGCAGGTTGAGCGCTTTGAAGCGCCATTGACACACAAGACGTGTTAACGGTTATTTTAGTCCGTAATACATTATATGATTACGATTTTTATAAACGTGGAAGCACATGCGCGACATACGTTTATTACAGATGTAGATGTAAAGATTGTTACAGGTGTATATGTGAAGATTGCTACAGAAGTAGATCCAGTGGTTGCTACAGGTGTAGATATGCCGATTGGTACAGGTGTAGATGCGACGATTGCTCCAGGTATAAATGCGAGAACGCTACATGTGTAGATGCGAGGATTGCTACAGGGGTAGATGCGAGGATTGCTACAGATATAGATTCGACGATTGCTACAGTTGCAGATGAGATGATTGCTACATGTGTAGATGCGATGCTTGCTACATGTGTAGATGCAAGGATTGATAGAGGAGTAGATGCGATGATTGCTACAGGTGTAGATCCGAGGATTGTTACAGGTGTAGATGAGATGATTGCTACAAGTGTAGACGAGAGGATTACTAGAGGTGTAGATGCGCTGATTGCTACATGTTTAGACGAGAGGACTGCTAGAGGAGAAGATGCGACGATTGCTACACGTGTAGATACGAGGATTGTTACAGGTGTAGATGAGATGAGGATTAGAGGTGTAGATGCGCTGATTTCCACAGGTGTAGTCGAGAGGATTGCTACAGGTGTAGATGAGAGGCTTGCTAGAGGTGTAGATGCGATGCTTGCTACAGGTGTAGATTAGTGTATGATTAGAAGTGTAGATGCGTTGATTGCTACAGGTTTAGACGAGAGCCTTGCTACAGGTGTAGATGCGAGTGTTGGCACAGGTGTAGATGTGAGGATTGACACAGATGTAGATGCGAGGATTGCTACAGGTGTAGATGCGAGGATTGCTACAGACATAGATGTGACGATTGATACAGGTGTAGATGAGAGGATAGCTGCAGGTGTAGATGAGAGGATTGCTACAGGTGTCGATGCCAGGATTGATGCAGGTGTAGATGCGAGGAGTACTACAGGTGTGGATGTGAGGATTGCTACAGGTGTAGATGCGAGGATTGCTAACGCATGGCTGGAGCATAGAGTGTTAATGTCACTAGCGTGCCGTGTGTGAAGTCATTGTGGCATTTAGTTGTCATGAATGTGGCACGATTTGGTGCATGCAGTGACAAAAGTGTCATCTTATGGATATTGTGTTATTGGTATCCATGTACACAAGTAATTAAATCATTGTCTGACATGCCAAGTAATATTTATGGAAACATGTCGTCACATGTATTGCACAGAATAGCATGCTTTATTCGACCTGCTCTAAACTATGGAGGGTTTATTGTTAACGTCCTATGTGTTGCATAGATACCATGAGAAAGCAGCTCAGTGCAATCTTAACACAGCCCATACTTAGGTATTCATACTCGATTCAATAAGGTTTAGGTTCCAAACATGCAGACAACACCACTATACGCAATAGAATGTGATCAAAGGGTATTCACATTTCTTGCCCGGTTATCACTGCGTTGTCATATAGTAACAATACACGCGGAGGTTTACATCACAACAATCACAGCACTATCTTACAATCGATGACAAGATTGGTCATGTCTCTTAGTAATGTGCATGTAACAATCTCAATTTGACATGCTTGTGGCATGTACATTGTGCCAATCCTAACTTAAGAAACATACCAACTTAAAAGGAACGTTCCAATTTATCCAACCATAATATGACGTCATAACCAAGTACGTGGCGTGTAGGATGACGCCATAATCAATGCCGTCCTGAATGGTGTATATACGCGCGTCACAAACGAATACTCGGTGACGGACTAAGGGCTGTTGGACGAATTGTATGTCTTTACTGTTTAATAAACATGTTATTTAATATTTTGAAACTAATTTGACTGGGTGCTGTAGGCAGCAACACCACCCAACCAAATTAGTGCCAGTGTATTCAACAGCTTACCTGTACAATTTTTTTAGAAATTGATAACCAGGGAGTTCAGGGATCGAGTGATCCCAACACAAGCGAGGTTTTGGTGGAGCTTAGCTAGAGATAGGCGGGGCTAGCTAAAACTGGAACAAGTCAATTAACTCATCAACACGCAGGTAATAAATCAGTTGTGATTTTCTCTTTACACCTGCGTCCATTGAACCAGATACATGGCCGATATTAACCCTTTCACGCCTCTCTTGGGGTTGGGGTTGTTTAAAGTGGCCAATGGTTTTCGTCTGCATACCTATTCTCCATGTGCTAGTTAATTACATCGAATTATCAGATATAGTGTCAACACATTTAAGAATCGTAGTGGCACAGCATAGTGGCTGACTACTGGCTAATACTCTATTGCCATTTAACCATGTAGATATGCTGACGCCAAACATGCATAATTTAATATACACCAATCCCGACAGCGTAATGAAGACCTCTCCACATAATGCCGGTTAATTGCTTAGCGTATCTTCACCTTCCCGCAGATAGCAGGGCTGTTGTTTCTTCCAGAAGATAGATATCTCGTCCAAGACATGAGTGTGGGTGCGCGTGTATCTGTGTTGTATCTAACGGTTTCTGATCCTCATCTACGATCTATATGCAATATAAATATATATTGTTTTCAATCCTTCCTCAATATGAAACCTAACTTTAGAGTAAGACCACATTGTCTGGCTACATGCCGATTATGAAAAAATGTTTCGATGTCGAAATGTTTGATCAGATGTTATGTCATTTAGCGCGAAGGCCATACCTATGATAAAATAGTAAGACTAGGCAAACCTAACGTTTGCTTATGTCTTCCTCGCTCACGCATATTTTGTCACTGCCAGTTCGTGACATTTACTATATACAGGTGCGCGTGTCAGAGGAACAGGTACGCACATGGCACGCTCTTCTTTGATATACTGGTATATATGCGCCCTAAGGCTTACTGTGACATTAAAAGTATGAAGCATTATCTATCTAGTAGAACTTACGTGGAGATACAGAATGGTATTGAGCACACAGTAAGCACAAAGAAACGCAACGAGACACTCTAAACACGTATGGATGATGAGACGGGAGGAGGTGATGGCGGCGTAGTGATGGAAGCAGGACCCAATGGCGAGAGGGAGGAGGAGAGAGAGAGAGAGAGAGAGAGAGAGAGAGAGAGAGAGATGGAGAGGAGCGAGAGAGCGAGAGAGCGAGAGAGCGAGAGAGAGAGAGAGAGAGAGAGAGAGAGAGAGAGAGAGAGAGAGAGAGTAGCATGAGAGGAAGAGATTGAGAGAGAGAGAGAGAGAGAGAGAGAGGGGGGGGGGGGAGAGAGAGAGGGAGAGAGGTTGGGGTGTGTGGGGGTGTGTGGTACAAAGACAGAGACGCAAGCGTGATGAATGGTCAACTGCATGATTACAGCCCACTACATTGACCCATTGTTAGCAGCGGTGGGTTATCAACCCAATAGCTATTAGAATGGGCGAATCCAGTTTTAGCTACACCCGTCCATCTATAGCCATGTGGCCGTTGTGTCCGTGTTGGGATAAATCGATCCCTACATTATCTGAATCTCAATTTCCAGAAAACTATACAGGTAAGCTGTTCACTATTTTGAAATCCATTTGACTGGCTACGGATGCTGTCTCAAAATATTCAACAGCAAGTTTGTTTTAAATAACAATGTCATGCACTGTTCGATGTAAGTGTGCTATATACTACCGTATACTACGTCCAATACACTCATTGTCCGACGAAGAGGTTCAGTCACGGAATCTCTGGATAAACCCCAGTACATTAGTCCGACTAATCAAGGCGGATATCATTCCGCAAGACACGTTTAACACTGTAATGTCTAAATTCAATCAAGAAAACCAAAATATGTGCTTATTGAATGTCCATCATGCGGCGTTACAGGCCAACATTTAAAAAAAAGTAACACTAGAATGTCTGGCTCGGTTACCGAGCCAGTCATTCCAGTGATAAAATATCAAAAATAATCTTCGATTGGCCAGCACATGGACATTCCTCAAGGTCACTATAAAGGTCGGTGTGGGCATTCTTCGTCAGGAAATGGTTAAATGCATAGTTCGTATCAGGATAACACTGAGCTAATTACTTTACTGGTTTTAGATGTGTCTGTTTTGCCCAATCGATATTAATCCAAACCACTGCCGAGACAGTAGCTGATATGTACTTTTAGATACAGTGCGGATGGGCGATCAAATGAACATGGGTGCCGCATGCATGCACGGTTCTTACATATATTTGAAAGAGCATGTATTAACCGTTCATAGATTAGTTCATAATATAGAATGAATTCTGTATCAATAGTACGTGTTATTCATCTGTCTGTGTGTTTGAGACTGTATTTATTCCTATTCTAAGAGCAAGCGCTGTATTCCCACTGCGTGCATACGCACGTACGCGTCTGTGTCTGCACGCTTGCATGTGTGCATGTGCGTGTGTGTGCATGCTTGCGTGCATACACATGTGCATGTGCGGGCGTGCTGTGTATGGACGTCCTTGCAGGTGTGCATGCATGCATACGCATGCGCGTGCATACGCACCTACGTGTGTGCGCGTGTGCATTCGTGTGCGTGCGTGCGTGCGTGCGTGCGTGCGTGCGTGCGTGCGTGCGTGCGTGCGTGCGTGCGTGCGTGCGTGCGTGCGTGCGTGCGTGCGTGCGTGCGTGCGTGCGTGCGTGCGTGCGTGCGTGCGTGCGTGCGTGCGTGCGTGCGTGCGTGCGTGCGTGCGTGCGTGCGTGCGTGCGTGCGTGCGTGCGTGCGTGCGTGCGTGCGTGCGTGCGTGCGTGCGTGCGTGCGTGCGTGCGTGCGTGTTAAAGATGGTTCATCATGTGGCGGTTATGCCGGTAGGGACAGCTAATTGTGTTGACTCTATGCATAGCCCTACCATGTGACAACATGGCTTCCGGATTTCCAGTGATATGTGCGGAAAACCTCGTCATTTGGTGGTCTGATTTATTCCTGATATTGATTTATATCCATTAATAATCTCCAGATCGTGAACTCATTCCTAAACACTCGAGGCAAACTGCCAAGCGATCATTATCCTCGCATATCAGTATACACAAACGTTGCCAACTACACTGACCAGCGGTCAACCCCGTCAATAACGAACGCGGTATAGACCACGAAATCAAAACTGGTTTCTAAATACGCTCTGTCGCTTAAGGCAACTCATCGGATAAGGTATATTTAGCTTGTCGATGTCAAATGACGCTTGTTTCATTAACTGCTTTCTTGACGAAGCAAACCAAAACCCGCATCTGTGGTTGCAATGAGGGGTGGACACATCACACTTACACTTAATTGCTATGCACCGCAAGTATGGCAAATAAGTACACAGCCACAACTACTTCTACCCCATAACGCAGCTACTCGCAAATACCCAGTGACTGACAACACTGCTACCATTGTTGTCATGGCAGTCAGATGCAGTTATTTGGATTTCAGAATTACCAGAATGAGCCAATATCGATATGGTGGTTCTTAGGAAAGCTATTCTAACATGGTAGATGACAATACAGAATGGATAATGGTAGATTAATGAAGGAATCTCGTTTTTGCTATGCTCCGCCCATTTTAGCTAAGCACCACCTCTGCCTCGTCATGTTGTGGCCGATCGATCACCGCATTCTTTGAATCGGAATTTCCATTTGCGCTAAAGTAACATGTTGGATATTGTGAAACTAATGTGACTGGATGCTGTTGCTGCCTAAGGCAGCAACAGTGCCAGTCAAATTAGTTTCAATATATTCAACATAATGTGTATTAAATGGCAAAGACATACGATTCTTACAGTGACGCTTAGGCATTCATGAATTAAGCGTATTTGATTAAGTTAGATGTATTATTCATGATCAGGAAGTTGGTTATGATATCATATGATTAATGGATAAACTGGAATATGTCATCGCTCGACGACACATTGATTTGCATATCAGTGTTTGGCATTTACCGTTGATGTGTACTATAACTAGAGGTACAGCAATGTAATAGCGCTGAAAGAACGGTAAACAAATTTACAGTTTGGAAACACAGCATAATGCGTTACCGTGTCCTTGTCCTATCATTCACCATCAGCTCTCTAGGACGCTGTGAAGAATGATACGATGATGTGGCAAAGCAGCCGATGTGTACCAACAGATAACCAAACCCATTAAACACACGATAACAAAAGAGCAGTGTCTGTTTTCTCTTAGTCGAGCACTATATTGCTAGAGGTATGTTAATTTGTCGGTATTCATCAGCTACATAGTCAACTCTACGTCGTGTTCTTGCTACTGAGAGAAAGCGGGGATTTACACCGATGTTCATGGCGCCTGTGACACCTTTTTTTAACTGAAAAGATGCATTTGCCACATATTTTAAAGTAAATCAATGCCCATGCCTGCAATCATATTTCAAGCGACACATATATCTGACCAACGGTTCAACCAATGTGGGGAAATTGGTATGTTGTTATTCTTGTGCACATTATTGCACTCTAACTCACAACAAGTTATTTAAATCGCGGTACCAGGAACAACATTATGAAATGACGGACACAATTGGCGATGTTTTGGAATAACAATGCACATTTTAAACGGCATGTATTTAACAATCCCCATATATTGTGACGTATACATATGTATTATATGGAGCGTGGGTGGTATATACGCACACGTAATTAAGTCGGTCTAAAGGAACATCCGCTATCTAGTCATTCATCTAGGACATTTTTGAATTACTTGATGGCAGTTCTAAATGAATACGCGCTAACTTGACAAACATTACCTTCAGGGATTATGCCTACTTACCCGCTCTAATAGATGGCTAATCAATTTCTAGATATGCCTGTCCAATTCTAGCCATGCTCCGCCAACGCTTTGCCTTGTTGGGATCGAGTTATACACCTTGAATCCTGAATTATCAAAATCCCAATTTCAAGGTAAATATACGTGTAATATGTCAAATATGTTGAAGCTAATTTGAATGTGCGCGGTTGTTTCTTGCGGTAGCAACAGCCCTCAATCAAATTCGTTTCAAAATGCCATACAGAATGTTAGTAGGCCTAAATGGTAAAGCAATCAAAGACATCTAATTCGTACCCTTGGCTGACTATTCCAGCATCTTGACAGAATTCATTGCTGATTCTGATTGTGATGCCAATCTGCATGAGACGTACTTGATTAATGTGGCATATAATTGAGCGAGAGATCGGATTCAGCGACATCTTTTCTAGTATGTTGATGATTCAGTCAAGGACAATACATGTATATTCCTTAGACCATCTCTTCAAGGACGCAATGCGTAGTGATGTCAAACGTGGTAGCTACAAGCATGCCCACTGTTGACCTATTTTGCGTTTACGATTTAGTCTTGTACGCTGATAATCAGCATAGGTACAGCTTGTCATCAGTAATACAGGCAACTGAACCGGGGTCTACATGAGATAATACATCGTCATTAATAAGTATAACGAGGAGAAGAAATTATGTTTACCGAGAAGTTTGATGGACACTCATATTGTCTTATCTTCTCTATCGTCTAATGAATATAGAGTGCTGGTAAACATCGAACTTGCTGGTTTGTCAAAAACGCAGCATCAATATAGATGTATTCATCACAACTGTATGTTTGGCGTTATCAGCATGATAAATTGGTTGTTCGAGAACTGTGGCATTATTATGAAGATATGTCTCATCACCGGCTTAGGGAGATCTGAGAGAAGCTATTTTTCACATCCACTTGGCGGATTAATGGATATATGTATGTCCGCTTGGATAGATGCATGCCAGAATAACAACATATATATCTAGATTATATCGTAATTGAGGAATACAGTTTTAGCTATGTCCCGCCCATTTCAAGTTAGGCTCCACCCACGCTTTGTTCGTGTAGGGATAGACCGAGCCATGCACTCCCTGTATCTCAATTACTAAGATCTATACTGACGACATGCTGCCTATTACAGCAACAGTGTACAGCCACATTAGTTTCAAAATATTCAAAAAATGTGTTTATTAAAGAGTAAAGCCATAGAATTAACACAAACTGACAAACTAGTAAGCGTGTAGACGGACTAAATCGAGTCATTCATGTCCTAATTGATTATGACGTCAGCCTGCATTATGGATCGTGTATTTTGATTGGGAATTTTCGTAAAACCAAACATTAAATTTGTCGGGTCTTACCGACACATTTATTTATTTGTGAGGGGTGATTGAAGCAAGTGTTGTTCAAGATACATACGGCATATTGACATCTGCGTGAATTTGCTAGCCATGCCTAACTCAACGCACGCACGCACGCGCGCACGCATGCACGCGCGCGCACGCACGCACGCACGCACGCACGCACGCAAGCAAGCAAGCAAGCAAGCAAGCAAGCAAGCAGGCATGCACGCACGTACGTACGCACACACACTCAAGACTGCTCATACATATATCCACATGCATGCATGTAAGCATGCGCACACGCGGACGCGCGCACGCATCTACGCAACACGTAATTATTTGTACAGTAGCGAAAGATTATAAATATATTAATCGGATAACGCTTAGTGTTACTGATTGGTGATACATGGCAAATATATATGAGACCTCTCAGTATAACGTGTCATCTAGCGATGCATCCCAATTCAAGCACGTGATTGATCCACGGAGAGCAACCATTCTCTCCAATGTACTTAACATTCCTACACAGATTACTTCACTGCTTGTGAAATACCATTTGAAGAATGAGCTCTGGAATGATCTCCGAATTGGATGTTTGCAATGCATACCGCGGTCGATTAAAGCGACGGTTCTTCAAAGACACTAGTTCATCTGGAAATGTTCTTACTCTTTCGACCTTACCACGTTGTGAAAATAATGCTCCACTACTGAGTATTGCGGCCAACACACTCTTATACCTATATATTCCAGCATGCCTCAAAACTCGACATAGAACACATACTTCTGGTGCGTCGTGTACATTATAAACTCTTGACATGTATCATTCGAATCGGTTAAATAAAAACACGCATTAACCAGCATCCTCTGGCATTCACTCACTGTCTCACGTGCACAGGCACTCTCGTAAACACAATAGCAACTCTCCTGCCACTAGCATGTACTCATTGCCGCATAGAACCAAACTTATTATCAATTTATTGATATATTAATTGGCGTTGATTAATTACACTTGTAAGCATCTTGATTATCATTTAAATGCGTGTGTCAGGAGCTAACCAGCATGCCGGATTGCAACATGTATACTGTACAGCAAAGCCCTGTTGGGTAGTTTTGCTTTAGAAATTCCATTTTAGAAATGATATCTTTGTGCTTTGATTATCATTCCTCTTTTACGAATTGAAATAATGCTATTAAGTATTGAAAGTGTTGTCACCGTAGAGGACGTTGTCAGTGCTCGCTCCCATCGTAGTGAGGTCCCGGTTTTTTGCCTGGATGCCAGTCCTGGTAATTGCGAATTGAATAGCATATTACTTGCATTGCATCTTCGACATATGATATATTTAGAACAGTGGTGTCCGTACCTGTGTCTTATCAACCACTTCACTGTTTAATCTAAACAGGTAATTAGATAACGCTATACATGTACATGGCCTGGCCATGGCCGTTCAGGGAGCAGTTGTAGGCATTCCCCAAAATGTAAATACTATGAAGGGAAAGAATAAATGCTATACTATTGTAACACGTATCCACTATTAACTCATACATGCTGTTCGTCTCAGTCTTAAACAGCATGGTCCTGTAACGAGTGTAATGATACACGCACCTTGCTCCATGCTATAACCAGAATACAGCAACGTCTATGACTGAAGTATTGTAATGTGGAATATTTAAACCTAATTCGTCTTGAAACTGGTTGCTCTTTAAGGCGACAAGAACTTCAAGTTCAATGACAGTTTCCACAAATTCTCACTACCGTGCAACATAAATACAGTTGTACTTCATAGACATATATCTTGTTGAAAGTGTTATTTAGAAACTAAAAAAAATAGTCTGTGGAATACCCCGACTTTACCAGCTCGTCCCGCCAGGTCTACACTGTCACATAGCGTGTCACAGAACTACCCCATTCATCTAATAAGCAGATTGTCTACACCCGCACACCCAACATATTCTGATCGTCGATTCTTGGTAAGCGAGAGCATGCAAATAAAAGATAATCCGTTCACGGTAGACTGGTTTTCCAAAGGCCTTGCCAGTGTATCCGAAAAGTACTGGCTTATGAAGTCAGCCTTGTCGGAGAAGAGGCGAATCATGTGCGATAACTCGTACTGGCAAATTCGAAAGTCCAGTGGTGGGTATGATAACAACAACAACAACAACAACAACAACAACACCAACAACAACAACAACAACAACAACAACAACAACAACAACATAGTAATAATAATAATAATAATAATAATAATAGTAATAATAATAATAATAATAATAATAATAATAATAATAATAATAATATTAATACGATGGGTGTTCATCCAAAGACATATTCTACAGCTTGCGTGCATTAAGATGACACGTGTCTATCACATCTACTTACCCACACTCATAGATTTGGATATACTAGCGAGATGGCTCATGTGCATACCCTCACTAGGGCGCTAGTTGTCGCGACCGCCAGAGTTCAGTAAATTGCAAGTGCGCGTGGCCAGGTATTCACCGTCTGGCTGACGCAGCTGATCAGCTGCATAAACAGCCTTACAATTCACTAAATTATCTTTTGGTAATTTTAGGAGCAATTGAACAGACGCAAATGTACCCATTTTTAAAAGAATTAGAATTGTATTGGCTATATTAATCTGAAACTGTAATCGACTACGTAATACGTTTAGTAACAAAAGCATAGTATTTTGACGGCTATACATCCGGTGGAAAAATACTGAATTCTGAAATGGCGCTTTTGAGAGGGTTATGAGAGATCTAGCAAATAAATACGAAATCTATGCTCGCAATCCATAGGCATTAACACGACGTCGCATTTCTTTCTTAAACACGCGTGGTGCGCTAATTAGTGCCAATGCACGTCAACCTGTCTATTGATGAAACAGGGCATTCCACATGACCGCATCTGGTTATCTTCCCAAATCGGATGCCATCTCTACAACAACGATATTCCCATCGTCCTATCCCATGCCTGTATTTACTTTTTTCCACCACCCCCTATCCCCACCCCCTCCACCTTGCCATCGCTCCTTCAACATGGACTTATTTATCGGATACTAAGTTGTGCCTCGACATCCAGAATTGACCGTATTCTAACCAAGAGCTAACCCATGCCATGTGTTAGGAAAGGGCAACTTGCTATATTGTATAATGCTAGTGAGTATGCTACCACAATAACCTGGCTGCATGTCACAAATAGATGCAATGACGCTTTTCAAGTAAATAGTTTTCTAGCATTGCAACAAAGATTAGAACACCGCTTTGTAGAAATGGTGTGGTGCCGGAATATAATGTCTTAGCCTGTAACAAGAAAATGTATAATCTGTTCACCAGCCTCACAATGTTTAATGTGAGCATGGAGTGCTGCTTCGTCGTCGTCGTGGTCGTCGTCGTGGTCGTCGTCGTCGTCGTCGTCGTCGTCGTCGTCGTCGTCGTCGTCGTCGTCATTGATGTTGTTGTCATTGTTATTAAGCCATTTGTAACAACTTTAGTTCTAGTGGACGGTTCATTTCCTGTCATGGACGAAAGCTTACCCGTGGCGCCCGAGGACGTGTGCTGAGTTTGGGGTTAACAGCTGAAACACAACAGGAACAAAGTTCATCGACATTGTTTTCAAAGTTGACACGTTGATGCATTTTTCATTAAATCTTGTTCTGTTAGAGAGATCTTGTCCGAACTTGAATGCATTGATGGATGTATATTTGCGCGACATCGTCTGCCAATTTCGGGGTCCAAAACTAAATCCAACAGCAAGACCTTTCATTTTTCTAGCCTGTGGGTGTGTGGCGGCAACGAAACTCTTCGGGAAAGCACCTCAAAGATACACCTGGCTACAACAGCAACAACAACAACAACAACAATAACAACGGCAACAACAACAATAACAACAACAACAACAACAGCGACAACAACGACAACAACGACAACAACGACAACGACGACGACGACGACGACGACGACGACGACAACAACAACAACCACAGCAACAACAACAACAACAGCTTTTAACAACATTATTGATGACCTCGCAGCAGCCCAATTGAAAAATGACGCCTATATTTTACAGTTTTGTCCTTGGTTTGACACGTCTCGGTTCATTACCAAAACACACATACCTATAAGTGTTGCTGCACGGTGCTGTATGTACGTTTTCTGCGGTATTAAATTAGTTCCAAAATGAACCTATGAAGTTAAATTGAGATTCTGGGAATTCAGGTTGCAAAGGGTTATCTATAATACATCGACATAACTAATATGAAGACGGCATTATGACAGTCTCTCGAATAATGTAATATCATTTAGATAGTTAGCATGAGTATTCGATAACTACGACTTTGGAATTATAGGTTGTCTATAGCGTTGGCTTTACTGGTATGACACTGATGATCGTTGATCGCCCTAGCTGTTAAGCTGTGATGAAGACAAGCCTACACGTGTGAGCACATGTTCGCAATCATTTCAATTCAATGACGATTTTCGCATAAATGGATTGGGATTTGTATGCGCAAAGGATAGAGATGCGGACAGAATCTAGTACGCATGCGTTTTACCATCAATGTGATTCTATACGGTCGGAAATTAGTTTAGCCTGCTATTTCCACCGCTTAAAAATTGAGCATAGCATGCACAACACGAGAGTGTTCACATCTCGCAGAGTCTTTGAGCAGATAATGACACATTTCTTTACCAATCCAGGTAGACATTGACTATCTCAATAGACGATTGCTGAACCGCCATTGTTCTGGACGGGGCATTGTATTGTTTAGTAAGACTATACCCGCTGTCTGTAAAAGTCGCCAAGCAAAGATGGTCCATAGTTGGCCATGTGCTAAGAATACCACACGAGATACAAGCACAGAGAGCCTTGGAATTCGCCCTACTCGGAGCCACCACAGAGAAAGATAGGAGCGGGCGTCATTCCATAAATCTGCTAAGCGTGCTACGAGGTGACCTCAAGAACGCCGGACTCGGTACACTCAAGTCAAGAATAGGCCTGCGGAAGCTAAGGATTTCGGCTGGGGACGAGTCACAGTAGCCAACCGCGAGAACGGGCTGATTGCAGCTGTATGATGTTTCTATTATTACAGCCGCAGAAAACAGTACTCATACATACAGATTCAGATTTTGTATTGGCACGAAATCTACATACATATAGATATAGCCATACACAGATAGTACATACGATATACAGTTGCCAATAAGTAAAATATACATGATATGTACAATACGCACACGCATACTCTCACGCACCCGCCCACGCACACGCGCATGCATGCACGTACGCACGCACGCACCCACACATAAGATGGCATCCACGAATTAAGGCTGATGGCTCTGTTATCAAATTAAGTGAGTAAATCAATATATGAGCAGACACTACATCTCATTCATAGTGTAAATTTGAAGTTAATGTGGAAGTTAATGGTCTGCTAGGTACTGTCGTCCCACCCGACGTTTCTGGTTTATCCATCACCATATGGCGTTTTAATCACATACGTCGCGTATATGGTGACGTCATTATCAATTACAGCATGAGTGCCTCGATTTATTCCGTCTTACACGTTCTAAAAACTAATTTGGCTGGGCGCTGTTGCTGCCATAGGCTTGACCGCATAGTTGATAGTCAGGGAGTTCAGAGATCGATCCCAACATGAGCTAGAGATGGTGGGGAAGGGTTGAGGGGTAGGCATAGCAAAGCTGGAAGGGCCGGTTACGATCGCGGTTTGACAGTTATAGCCCGATATGGACCATCCATTTAAATGAGGCCCATGTAATACACTCTTTCTGGAGTAGGTTGATTACTGTACGGAGATTTGTCTAGATATACTGCTGTGGGCATACTTCTTCGGCGTAGAATAAATTAATTGAATTTCTGAGTGGTTTTGATTAAAGTGGTCATGGCATAAAATAGCATCTTAGCGTGTTTGTGTCAACGAGATCTAAGGCCAGTCTCTGCTGAGCCGAGAATATGGATTACTTGTTCCAATGAATTAGCAATTTAATATGCATGCCAGATCACGTACTTTGCACTTTTTAAACCTCTAGGAGCATGGTCTAATAGCAATATATCATTCCATCATGGCACGGTGCGTTATAGTCACTTAAGTCACACTATTAGCTAGCGACATGCCCAAATGCGTGATACGTTAGCTGATGTTAAGATTAAAATGGCATACATAGCTCCATCACGACAATCGAAAGGTTAGTTACCAACGCGTACGAATGGCATGCATTTAATGCATTTAGAAGTTAATACAATACATGTCTAATATTTTGGTCAACGTTTCAACTGTAGCCTAACACGTGTACAGTATTGATGGCGATTAGTTAGAAATGGGAGGGCATAGCTAGCAGTAAATACATAGATTAACCAGCGTTACACGCAATACGTTATAATATCCGTCATACCATCAATATAGCATGGGGCATTGTTCATGGTTTGATTTCATCAACAGTTAATGCATGAAGGCAAATGTATGACTACAGATGCACCTATTTGTAACGAACAATGCATGCAATACCGGCCAAACATGGCAGGTCGTCCCTGACTACACATACGTTGCTATGGCGAATACCGTGTCAGGCCAAAAAACGTTTGGTCGTTCGAATCTCTTGCTCGTTCTATAGAGGTGTTTGACTTACTGAGATAGCTGAACAGTCAGCCACTCTTACTGTATCTGCTATGAGGGAAATGCATTGGCCAGATCCGATCCGATACTCAAGTTCCTTTTTCACAATTACAAGCATTGCGTGTCGGCCAAAGTTATAACCAGTATGGCGTCACAATATGTTGAACATAAGTCCGCCACAAGGAAAGTGTATGAATTGCACGACTTTAGTTAAGTTACAATTTTATAAATTTTATATTTTGAATCTAACTTGACTAAAAGTTGCTGCTGCCATTGTTAAATTAGTTTCACAATCTTTACCAACTTACCTGTGTAGTTGCCTTGAAATTTCGATTCAGAAATTCAGTTTTCAGATTGCAAACTCAATACCAGCACGCGTACACACTGGGAGGAGCGTAGCAATGACCTGCAACATTGAAAAGTAGATGCCTCAATTATATAACAAGCTAACTTCTCTTTTGGACAAGTAGTATTCGGTACAATTACCTATATTCAGAGAAAATTACAATGTCACGAAGGTGCGTGTTTCGACGACTTTAACTAATTGGTTTAAAAGACGTATAATAAGGATGTGGCCGATAACGCCCTACTGCTAACAATGCGAGCATGAAATACGCTATAATCTGGCATGCCAGCCTTCCTCTCCGGCACGCTCTCTCTCTCTCTCTCTCTCTCTCTCTCTCTCTCTCTCTCTCTCTCTCTCTCTCTCTTGTAAATCAATAAATAAAATTGCAAGTTAATCGGAAATACATGTATCTTTCCTGGCTGATTTGACACAAGGTCAAGCGTAATGGTGTATTCACACATTGACACATCCCCGATCAATAGTAGCTTATCATATGCATGCACGTATATGTTAATTAAATGGCAGATAATGAATATATGAAAACAAACGCCATTGTCTAGTGAGTAGAATGTGCAACCAACAGTTGTAGCTGTCGTGGTGTTTAAAGAAATGCGTATGCGACTATCGTGCTTGTCTTCGTACATGCCCATGTGCATATGCGTACATGTGTGATTAAACGCGTGCGTGCTTACACCTGCTTCTTTGTGTATCTGAGAATCAATGTGAGAGTAACTGTAGATGTAAGTGGGTGAATACCTGGATATGCATCACTGTGGCTGCGCACATGCGCGTAAGTCTTTGTGTTACATACCCCGCAGTAGATAGAGACAGCAGCTGCTCTCAATCAGGATCTTTCTCGAGAGGTTTATAACAATACTAATGTTGCCAGTAATACACGGACCTTCTTGATATATCAGATGGAGTCCAATCTGTCAGTCAACTATATCACGCCATAACGGATTACGTCAATCGAATATTGCTGCTATAGTATCCTTGGTGATGAGAAGGCAATATGACGATGATGACGCTCGTTCCCATTGATGTGTTCCCCTCGTTGACCCACATCAATGTCGGCATAGACGTCAAAGGTAATTCACATTAAACAGCCAACGCATCCAAGAAATGCGTCCAGGTGCTCCTTATGTTCTCTTTTATCGGGTGCCTATATAGAGTATATGTGTGTGGATTATCTCGGTATGTGTCTTTCATTGGTGATTTATCACAATGCATTGCTGGCAACAGGATATAGCCTAATGGAGATATGTTCATTGACTATTCACCCCCATGTGCACAGAAGCAATACTCTTGCTGAAATATTCATGGGAAAATAGTGCCTGGACGAAATAATATGCCGATAATTTCACAGGTTACAATGCTTAATGTTGTGGGTGTCTACATACATTTATGTCAGACATACATTCTTTGCACACGTGTATATACTGTTACTGTTAACACAACATACATCTGCAATTATTCCTTCTTCGGTTTTGGCCACTGTGGCTTGTCCTCGGCCAACATCCTTACCTTCATCAGGCTCAATCCTGACTTGAGTGTACTGGGTTCTGCTTTCTTGAGGCCACCTCATAGCACGCTTAGCAGATATACGCAATGCCGTCCGCTCCTGGCTGTGTATTTGCTGGCTCCCAGTAGGACAAATTCCAAGTCTCGTGGTGTTGGCGTGTCTTCCAGCGTCCTTAACACATGCTCAAACTTGGGCCATCTTTGTTGGGCGACTTTACAGACAGCGGCGACGTGCTGCACATCTTGTATAGTGCACCATTGGCAATTTTGCTGTCTGACCATCGACATCCAGTGATGGCGTTCAGGTGTTTGTGGTGGCAGGCATCGAGTTTCTCTAGAGCTGCCTTTGAAGCTGCCCAGCTGTTACAGTCATACAGCATCGATGAAACACAGGTTGCATTGTATGAACGTAGTCTTTTTATGAAGAGCATCTTTGATCTACGAATCCAGAGGTTCCAGAATGACTGGAAAGCTGTGTTTCCCATGCCGCAGCGTGCAGCAATGCCAGCTGTGCGGTAACGCAGTGAGCCCAGGATTGTACATGTTCTCCATTTTTTGGCCGCTATGAAGTGGATCGTCATTTTTCTTAGTGTCATGCTTTGCACACATGCGTTTTAGAAATGGGGATTCCACAAAGACATGGGTAATTCTGATGGTATTCTTACCTTAGACCATGCGTCTTATTCTTCCATTCACACAACAATCGTGACCAACATAGTTATGCAATTCTGCCTATCAGCAGTAATTTCATAGAGTCAGTAATACAAATACTCTCTCAAGGCAACCCTCCCAATGAATGGATTAATCGATTCTCGAGCTAAGTTCCGCCCATGATGTGTCCGTACAGGGATACATGTATATACTTTGAATACTGAACTCCCAGAATACCAATTTCATGGCAATTATATAGCCAACCTGTTAAATGTATTGAAACTAAATTGACAAGGGCCTGATGCTTCCTATTGTAGTAACAGCACCCTGTCAAATTAGTTACAAAATAGTCTACATACTGTTTATGAAATGGTAAAGACATACAATTCGTACAACTGGCTGATTGGTCAAGGTTTAACACTGAGTTAGTTATCTCTTGATTACGTAGTTTGCTTACGCGGTCAGTCTACATGGAACGTACCTGACTATG
Source organism: Chaetoderma sp. LZ-2023a (assembly GCA_034401795.1). Lineage (NCBI taxonomy): Eukaryota > Metazoa > Mollusca > Caudofoveata > Chaetodermatida > Chaetodermatidae > Chaetoderma > Chaetoderma sp. LZ-2023a. The sequence goes on from CM067364.1 coordinate 12,671,921, forward strand.
ACGTCAATGCGTAAGAGAGTAAACTATATTAGAATACGCAATATGTGTAAGACATACCACACACGCAAAACAGCTAAAAGATTGCGAAGATCGCAATTCTTCTCATATAATCTTAACCTCTTAAAGCTGCTGAAATCGCCACTATTGTATATAAAGCACCAATACATAAATGCATGTAGACATTGGTCCAGCTAAATACATAATCTGTTTACCATTATCTCAAATTGGCAAGTGGTTTCAATTAGTCTAAATCGTCTATCCACAAGCATAGCGTTTGTTTTGTTTAGCAGACTCTCATTCACGGATATATAATATGACTATAAATGTAGAGCTCTCTTCACTGGATTACCGTTTATAGGTATACCATGTTGATGTACTCTCTGATGTTCATAATAAGCAACATTCATTGTCGCTCATAGGATATATAACTATATGATCAGACAACACAGTTGCCGTGTCTAAATACATAGTGCCGTAATGCAATTTATATGTCCGTGTGCGTTCTTTAACGAATATTATCTTACGCATTGGCTTTCCCTATAGCTCTATATACACATGTGCATTGCAGATTGTTTAAAATCCAGGTGTTAAGAATAATTCAGAACACAGCAGCTGGTCTCGCACACGTTAATGCTTCTCACCTGTTCATTGAGTAACATATGCGACAATAACGACTACACATATCACGTATACATATTATTGAATCTATGTTCATAGAAGTTAGCATCGAACATGACTTTGCACAGATCTTCTTCATAAATATGGTATACCGAGAATGTAGTTTGTACAATTGCTAGCTAATCGGCTATTTCTACATCTATATTAATTGTATTGTATGTACAGACATCCTTTATAACTTCTGTTTCTGTTTTATGTACGTGAAATCGTCGAGAGCGGGTTCATCAGAATGATCGTTTACAGCATGGATACCCGACTGACAGTGTGGATACCATAATTACTTTTTCTAAAGAATATACTGTAATCAACGTCACGACATTGCATTGCTAATAAGCCGCATTCGAGATGACACATTCTGGAACACTGCATATTCCCAACGTCCATTGCGCCGGAGTAAGCAATGGAACTGCCTAGGCCACACTAAAAGCATTGCTTCGTATCAGTCTGGAAATAGATTTAAATAAAACGATAGTCTGGTTAATAGGTTGGAAACTATTTACATCTGTAAGGCGAATTACTAACTCTCTTTGGTGCATCCTAGCGGCTTTGTCAAATAGTAGTTCATATCGCACTAATTACTACCCAGATAATTGGATAAACCACAAACAGAGTAACTATTACAATGATACTATATCAAACAAACCGACTACTGCACTGCACATTATGTACGATATCTCATCTCTACTAATCGGTTTTACATCCGCATTTTCCTTGTACCAGTTGTGAAATTAACCAACGCACGAGTGTGCATGCCAAAATAATGTAACATGCAGTGCAATTTTCCTGTACATAAATGCATCACATGACATGCCATATGCTTTTTATTAACTTTTACATATCACTCAATCATTCATTCAAATGCATGTGCTTTAATACGTATGACATCCGCAAAGCAGTTCTTATAAGAAGATGTATATTCCAACTAGCAGAAAAATAGTGTAATTATGTAACTCTGCACTGTCTTTGTGCATGTGCATGAGAGAAATGTCATCATTCGATGCCGTCAGTAATTTCCAATAGTCTAATATTCCATATTTTGTATGTAGTCCTTGCCAGGGTTCTTAGCCAAATTCAGTTGAGCAATACGGCTAGACCGAGTCCATGGTGGGAATTTAAATTTAATGGTATTCTCGTCGTTGACATCTCACAGCCGTATGTGCTCTCCTGTAATAGAGGTTAGGCTGCGTACATACTGTGAATAAACACAGTTTATTCAAAGTAGTGTACTGTATGCCAAACATGGCTATTTTGCTGAGAACAATTAACGACGTCTTCATTATTAAATACCAATATAGCTACAGAGACTTGATCTATGATGGACTATGCTCACGTTTGCTCATCTATGCAGAGCTGTGCGCTAGGGAGTTAGTCAGAAATCGGTGATATATGTGGTATATTTAGATTACCATCGATTATTGTTTGAGATCCAACAGATGTTAGCATGTTAACTGATTTACATTGTAAACTGAGAATAGCAACTCAATACACTGCCATGCCAGTCAACCGCTCAGTCGATCAGTTGTTCAGTAGGCCAGTTGGTCAGTCTGTTAGTCGGTCAGTCAGTCAATTACTCAGTCAGGCAAACATACATGCATAGAGGCAGGCAGAGATGCAGCCAGGCAGTCAGCCAACCAACAATCCGGCCAGGTACAAATGCTTGTTCTGGACTGTCGTTGAGTTTTTGGTATACAGTAAGCAAACCCGGGCAAAGGTTTCCCATGGTGTCCCATGTTGTGCTGAACCTAGCTGACATGTTTTGGCTCAACAGGTCATATGACAAGTCTATGGTGGGCCGAGTGAAGTGATTATTTTCTTAAATGTGTGCATACATGACTCATTTGGCATTCATTGTGGGCTTATGGTATGCATCCTAATAAAATATGGCAAGAGTGTGACCTGATTTCCATGCATCACCTACAGCCAACGAGATTATATTGGCCATGCTAGGTATGTTGAATATTATGGTGGCAGGCTGCAACGTGGGTAAATGGCGCTTCCGTTCTCATCTAGAATTAGGCAGACAGATGTACGCGGTAGCAATACGCCCGCTATATTAACCTTAGAAGAAAATGGTAGAATTGTGGCAATGTGTTTGGTGAGTTTTGCCATGACATTTCCCAGTGAATAGTTGAGCAGGTGAATGATGTGATGGAACACTGATTCGACTACAACATGGGACTAGAAATGTAGGAGACAGAGCTAGGCATGTGTGACGCAACGCTAGGGGTGTGCGAGTCAAAAGTAGCAATGTAGACATGTGCCCTTATAATCAGTGTAATGTTTACATAAATTGGTGTGGGCACGACATAACATCGATTTGGTGATGAATGTTTGCCAATATGAGTTGAGCATGAGTGATGGTTCAAAATGTAATTGTATCTTTCTTTTCAAGTATTTACCCTGCCACCATAGTGGCGCCTTTCTGTGATTCCTACCTAGCATGACAGCATCTGATAACACATTGCTTAAATTTGATGAAGGATTTAGATAATGCAAAGTGATAGATGATGGCTAACACACTAACTAAACCAGTAAAACTCTAAATATTTTATATCTTGAGCAACAATGCAAACAATATGCTTTTTTGGACGTATACATGCACTCCATTTCATTTGAGGAAATACGAAACCACAGAGAGGTACTCGACAGGAGAGCATAACCAATAATGTGGTTAACAATAACATACACTTTGCTCAATACAGCAACAATTATTCTCAATTTCCGAGTTGTATAGTGCCATTTCATAAGCAAAACAACTCAACGTGCGGTGTTAGCTATCCACCATACAGAGTGTATGTTATTCGGGCAAGCATATAGGCACGTCAGAGAAAATATTCCGTGGACAATTAAACAGCACACGCCATGTATACATCAGTGGAGTGCAAGAGATTGCACATCTTGCTATCGCTATCGGGCTGAGTAATAAGAACATGATTGCGGAAGGGGCTAATCAGTGGGTGAGTGCGCGTACGTGTCATGCGCAACTAATGGTTCAATAAACGAAAAAAGGAGATTTAAATAGACCGGGTGATGAGGCATACTGGTATATGATGTGGGATATGTCTGATATGTTCATACACTTGTCGCAGTATGATGTACTGGATATGATTGCTGTGCCATCGCGTCTAGTCCCAAAAGTGATGTTACTTTTATCGACATTGTAATAGGAATTGTCAAACGTGCATGTGTTTGCATTGTCGTGGAAATATATGTTTTGGCAATGTTCCCTCCAAGTGTATTTAATCAATCTTTGTAAGAATATTATGCAAGCAGAATGCGAAGATTAGCTGCAAGGTAAAATACTGTCCGTGCTATGATAAATGCGAACATAATAATATGTATGCGTCACTCTATGCATACATCGCACAGACGTGTTTACAGTGTATCTCCACGATGTGTCTTCAACATATAACACTAATCTTGATCAGATGAGCATACCTCTAAGATTTTCTTCGCTTTTGGAGATGTGTGTCGATGTGAATGTATATGTGTGTTACTCTGTAGCATGCACGCGTACATGTGTGAGGTCATCGTCATGTAGTTTGTGTATCCTACTGGCCCCTTCATAGACAACGAATCTTGTGTCATATCCGTAGATGCTGTAAATTGAAATCAACCAATCATGTGCATTTTATTTTGAGAGAGTGCCTGCACATTAAAGGAGCAGTTATAATGACAACACTCTGATTCCATTGCCAAGGGATATGGTCTGTGTCGATTTAGGATCCACACATGAAATTATGGTGCATTGCATTTCAAAATAGTATAGTTTAAATATATGGCTATGATGGTCACGACATGAAAAGGTGGTCATTAACTTGCTCAGCATGTGATGACATCCATCGACACGTCGGCACACTGCAAAGCAGCACTCATTCAACGAGATTTGGGGAACAGTTTCCCTCACATATTAATTTGCCGAACTGGACTGGGCATATATCTCTCTATATACAACAATACTGTCACATGTCTTGTAAATCTCAGTTATCATGATGCTGTGCCAACCTTATATATCATGTTGGCGAATGCATAGATCAGTATCGTGTGATTGTTGGCATGCTAACAATATAAATGTTTGCGGAGCGAATCATCTATTCTCGCTAGATGGGACACGACTTCTGCCCAACCAATCTTCTTCTGAGCCATCAGTTTCTCTTCCCATTATGGTTGTTAATATAATTATTTCATTATCCCACGTTGGATTCCCTTACTGGTGCCGCAGATGGCGTTTTGCTGAATATCTATATTATTATCATTTCTTGAAATACTGTCTGTATCAGCGATATGTGATTATGTTATGGTGAAATATGACAACTCGAAAATGATTTTTTTTTAGTTTATCTTAGTTCCGGTCAGGGTATAATCTGCAAATATGCAGCTATATGCAAGAATATCTCATCACTAGTCTTATTAGCATGATTTTCTAATGAATTCTATGAACTAAATTAGATGTAAAAGAAACCTTATGCCACAATATAATCTAATTGATTGTACTCATGAACGTGCATTTATATATATATATATATATATATATATATATATATATATATATATATATATATATATATATATATGTATATACATCAGGTTTATGAATCGGTATATATTGGCCAATAACGGCCAAAGTCACATGGAAATTACGGACGGTAGCAGCGCAACACAGTATGGTGTCATGTGAGCGCGTATACAAAAAATCGGCTCCCCGAATTCATGTTGTACTGGTGCAAATGCAAATACTGACACAGCGCGAACGCTGGACGCTGTGCATTGTAGATGAGAATATCAAGTTCACAGACAAAATGACCATGTATAGCCATTGCTGATGACTGACGTAATTCGTTGTAGATTATAGGTAAATATGAAGCGCATACAGGTGATAAACATATGAGGCTCCTGAGCTGTATCTTGAAATGACAATTAGAGTACACGTCTGTATCTTGAAAATGGCAATCATGGGTAGAATACTGTTCCAATGTTCAATAATCTAAGTCAACAGCGGGTTTACAGTACTCATCCTAGAAACAGACACGTCAACTCGCATTGCATCAATGTTCAGCAAATGAAATCAAGCATGACATGGCACAATTCTCAGATAAAATGTCAATAGCTAATGTAATCGTTGTAGTCAAAATTACAAGTGGATAGAAACATATCATTATAATGCAGTTAAAACTAGATTCACGCAATTGTACCCAAGCTAAATCCCGAAAATCTGTCATACAATAGAATGCCTGTAAACTATTACAATTGCCCTTACATGGGCTTCTAGGACCTCAAATCTCTAGAGCACATCACACTTGTACATAACCCACTTGTGCATACAAGATGGTATATATTAAAGTGTATATAACAGGAAATATTTCGATGAACAATGTTTACTGAAACCAACACCATCAAGCCCCCTCCTCCAGTAGAACCCCCCCCCCCCCCCCACCACCGCACCCCCAGATTACACATACCACTAACGAATTATTTCTAAGGCATCATCAAATAATATAAATACTCTCTACACGATCAGGGAATGTTGTTTGACATCGATTTGAAATAAATGAAAAGTGTGCCACATAGAATCATAAGACGTGCCGCGGGTGTGGACTATTTTGGTTCGGCCACGTATGTATCTGATGCCATAATTGAATATGTCACATTCCAGCTGACATCACACTCACAATAGGTGTGAGCTTTCCATCATGAAACTCGAAAAGTCCATCAAGTGTACCAATTCTATGGCGTTGGCAAAATTACAACTTAACAAACATTAAACAATTTTGAAACGAATTTGCCGCGGAGCTGTTGCTACCATATGCATCAGCAGCAGAAGCCGTAAAATTGGGTTCACAATACTCAACAGCTTACCTGCACGTAGAAAGTGGAAGGATCTTATCCAGAAATGGCGGGGATTACTGAAAATTGGCCCATCTATTGCCATATATTGAGAAAAGATAACTACGTAGCACAAATAACAATCATAATTGAAATATCTCCACACATCTGTGTTGCATGCTTTATTGATATGCTTTGATTAGCTATGCGAGTCATTTGGATAATGGAAACATGTTGACTGCTCGTATGCCACACCTATAAATAGATTACATCATTGCTTACGTGCATAGTATTATATTACTATTTCTGAGGAATGCATTACAAGCACCTATGTTGAATCTAGCGCATGACTCTCGTCAGCATAACCATTAACGTAATCATATTACAGACATATTACATTCTAGAAATAGAATACCTCTCTAATAGTTATCGGCTGGAGGATTAGCGGTATCTAATTTATGTAAAGTTATTTAGAATTGCCATCAAATATGAACACATTTATAATATAGTAATTTAAATAATTGCACACACTTATTCTGAATCGATTCTTATCTCTTATCCATGAGATCCAGAAGACAAATAACCAATTTGTGTTGATAACTGATATGAATCATGAGATGATGCTTGCGAATGGAAGATACACCATTACGATCATGGTACTGTTGTTGTTGTTGTTCTTCACTCTTGGAAGTCTACAGCGATCAGGTACTCTTGATTTCATATACTTGCGCTCATCGGACGAGTGGATACGACAGCAATACGAGATCTGATCTGAACAGTAAATTCCTCTTAACATTCAGTCTGGAAATTAACATTTGAAGTGTACGTGTGCCGTACATAATAGAACTAGAATTTGACAAAAACCTTGTATTAGTTCTAGTCAGTTAACATGGGAATAGGCCGTATGGCTGGGTGAATGGATGGGTGAGAGGGATGGAGGGAGGTAGGGGATGAGCGGGAGAGGTTGGCCGGCTGCTTGGTAGGCTGGCTGGCCGGCTGGCTGGGTGGAGTAAGGGAGGGAAGGAGCGTTGGGTGGGTTGGTGGGTTGGTGAGTGGTCGGCGGGTGTGAGGGTTGGTGGGATGGTGGGTGAGTTGGTGTGAGGTAGGGTGGGTGGATTTAATGAATGGACGGATGGGTGGATGGATGGACTGGTGGATATACGGATGGACGGATGGATGAACAGATGGATGGATGGGCAGATGTATACATGGTCAGTGTAGGCAGGCAGACGGACAGAAGGGCAGATGGACAGGGGCGGGGTGACAGTCCAATGGGCGGATGGACGACATCAACCACCAGACTTGTAGTTGCGTTCAGCAGCGGGAGAAAAAAAAAATCCCGTAGATGCGGGATATATGTATCGATCATGACGAGTAGAAAACAATACTGGACATATTTTGACCATATGGTCAATTGTATATCATTTTTTAAAATTGCACAAAAACCATCATTGTGTGGTCTAGGGATACTCACATATGGCCATACATAACACCCTGGAGGCTATGTATACACAGTTTGCAAGGTAAATATGGCGGGTCCCTTATTATACATAAGGTGTAACGGATTCAATCCTGAAAGGCAGACTATCACAGTCATCTTCGTTAAGCACCAAGAACAGAGCGTACATGAATCCGTATTATAGCATGTGATACTTACTTCTACTATGAGCTTAAAATCACGTGTGGATACGTTAGGTATACGTAACATTTATTGTTTAGCATTTCATAGTGCGATGACATTTCGACCGACCGCAAACGAGTACTTTTCTGAGCATCGGTTCCTTGCTTCAATAACACTATTTCCCACAGACAATTATTTCTCCAATATCCTCCGTTATACTCTCCCATGCAAGTATTGACTTATTTGACACTGTCTCTGTCAACATCCAAATTATCCATCGCTGGTTCAACATGGACTTATTTGTCTGTTCCTAGGTTGTGTCTCGGCTGCCAGAATCGACAGTGTTCTAATCAAGCGCTAGCCCAATTAACCCCACGTGTTAAGACAAGCAAAGCGTGCTATACCTTATACATAGCATCAAACTGAGATGTTAAGAAAATAAATTAATTGAAAGCCATCGATGGATGTAATAACTCTTTGCAAGTAAATAGTTGTCTAACATTGCTAGAAATTTGACAACACACCCAACGTGCAAATGACGTGATATCGGGATTAGACATCTTCATCTATATAAGAAAAATGTAGAATCTTGTTTAGACACGTCTCACTTCACTAGCATCTCTGATCTGACCACAGTGATGTCTTTCTTCAAATACAAAAGCCTGAACGTAATGTTCCATATTGCGGGCTAAACGGCTAATGACGCTAGCTACAGGTTTAAATTAGTTCGATAATATTCTAACACAATACGTATGAAGTTATATTGAGATTCAGACAATTCAGGGTTCAAAGGTGTGCATATAATATATAGAAATAAATTAATACCAAGACACAATTATTAAATTATGTTTAATTATTGAATAGCACGTAGATAGCTAAACTGGGTATTGTATAGATTAGCATACTTTTGCATTTGTATTTTGTTCATAACATTAGCATTATTTTATGGCACAGTTGATCCACATCCAACCCAAATCGCCCTTGCTGCTTAGCCGTATGTGCGCGTGTGGTAATGGCGTTACCCAAACATTCCAATCATCGAACAATTTTCGAAATTTTCACATAAATGGTTTGGGATGTGTATGGACAAAGGATATGGATACGGGCAGAGGCTAGCGCGCATGCATTTCACCATCATTGTGATTCTACTTTTAGCAGTTAATGCCATATTTCTTTACTAATCACGATGCCCTTGACTACCTCAATAGGAGATTGCTTAGCTGACATTCTTATGACTGGGTCACTGTATTAATAGCAAGACCATAATTAAGATCGCAGTTTGACCATTGTAGACTGATATGCACTCTCCATTCAAAAGTTTCTCCTGACATAGTCTCTCCCTGGAGTGGTTGATTAATGCATTGATATTTTCTAGATATCCTGCTGTTGAGTCTTTTCTTCCGCGTAGAGCACGCTTTGTTATATATAAATGGAATTTCCGAGTACTAATGCGTAAATTAACCATGGCATAAAATAGTATCCTGGCGGGTTTGCCTCAATGCGGTGTATGTCAGACTGAGTTGAGGCGACTATATCGCCTCCTTGTAAATATCAGTGAATGGACCTTTTCGGTTTTAGCTATGACACGCCCATCTCTAGCTAAGCTCCTCCCACACCTCGCTCGTGTTGGATCGATCGATCTCTGCATACCCTGACTATCACTTTCCAAAAAACTACACAGGTAGGCTGTTTCATATTTTGAAACTAATTTGACTGGGTGTTGTTGCTGCCTAAGGTAGCAACAGCGTCCAGTCAAATTAGTTTCAAAATATTCAACAGCATGTTTATTAAATAGCAAAGACTTACAAAGACATACAATTCGTACAACGTGCCGGACTATTTGAGATTTGATGGTGGTCTATATGGAACCTTTTGTGACGTAATGATGTTGACGTCATCATAGACGCGCTGAGTCGAGTATGACATCATACGAGGTCTGATGATGGATGGATACTCTGGAAAGTTGAATTATCAGTATAAATAGATTTGATTCAAAATCTGGTCTTATTGAGGTGTTTGCCCTACCAACATAACTGAAACGCCAAACAATGTAACTCTAGCAACTAATAGAGAACGTAAATGGATGTGTCTGATCCAGTACTCGAGTATCTGGTGTTATAATCAAATACCTTACATGTTGCCTACCGCCATAATCAATAGGACGTACGTCCGTCATGAAACTGCCAATTGTCCGTAGCGAAAGTGTCTAAATTGCAAGCCGTTAGCATATTTAAAATTATACACACATTTTGTTGAATGTCTTGAATCTAATTTGACTGGGAGTTGCTGTTGTCATAGGTAGCACCATAATACAGCCAACTTAGTTTCAAAATGCTCAACCACGTACGCGCATATTTACCATGAAATACAGATTCTGCCAACTCAGGGTTAAAGTGTCTAAGCGCTATACCAGCAAGCGTACAGACTGGGAGGAGCGTAGCCAGGAATTGGCGGGGTATAGCGAGAAATGGGTCCATTTATTATATCCCGAACCCGCTTCTGTTGTAGACAAGCGTTATTCGGTAAACTTTTCTATTTTCTAAAAAACGTACAATGTCACGAACGTGATTGTTAAAGATGATTTAGACTAATTGGTTGTTAAGACGTATAATAACGACAAGGAAAATAACGCCGTACCTGTAACAATGTGGAAATGTACCGCAACACAATAAAGTATGCCCTAATGAACCTTTCTAGTTTTCGCGATGCCCCACCCTTCTCTAGCTAAGCGTCAATTTTACGATCTAATTAAAACTACCATGCTTTTTTCAGGAACCATACAGGGTTAAATATCGATATATCTGAATGTATGAGATGATTAAAAGACGTGTACCATGATTGTGAAAGCAATGCCATTTAATCCTGGCATGCTGAATCATGCCAACACCGACACATATAGTGATCTCGGGGAGTATCCATGTGCCGTCTAAGAGAATACTGGCTTTGGAAAGTGTCCACTGGAATGACTGGCTCAATAGCTGACTCAATATGAGATGAATACATGATGAGTACCACATATCATCACAAATTCCACAAATACATGATTAATGCCGACGATATTCTTACAGATCATTTGACGCATTTGTCTAAAAACCCAACAATTGTGACCAACATATATATATATAAATAATGAACACACTGACTATCAAAAAATCTACACAGGTAAGCTATTGAATATTTTGAAACTAATTTGACTGGGTGCTGTTCCTAAGGTAGCAACAGCGCTCAGTCAAATTAGTTACAAAATAGTCAACAGCAAAGAATCACAAATGCATACAATTCATACACCGTGTCGGACTGTTTGAGATGTGGGTACGGTTTATATGGAGCCCTGTGTGACGTAATGATTGTGACGTCATCATACACGCGCTGAGCTGGTTATGACGTCATATGAAGGCAGACGATGGATGGACACTATGGAAAGGTGAATTATTTCACACACCTCATACATCCAAAATGCTGAGAAAATCAAAACTCTTCATCTAAAGCTAGCCCTTTCACACGGCACACAACACGTACAATATAACAAGACAGCCAGCATGCAAATACTTGAAGTGGTCTGCCTAAAGCATTCCATTTCCTAAAAAAACGTCGCAAATTGGCAAGGCACTTCAATTGTTCTACTCGCATAATCCCAGAACAAGTGGTTGTTTTGTGTAGCCAAACCATGTTCGTGGAGATAGAATATAATTATAATTGTAGTCCTCCCTTTAACCATTTGGGATATTTAGTGATAACCTTTCGAAGGATTAGTTGATGTTCTTTATAAGCAAGAATTAATGTACCACATGTGATGCATGCCTATCAGTCAGGCAATATAGTTGTCACGACCAAATACCTTAATGCACTTTGTATGCCCTGCGTCTTAACCGTTCGCATGCTAGTCTAGCACCGTTAAGGTCAAGCCGGTCAAAAAGGGCATATTCACTGAGGAAATATCTCTATTTTCGTGAACAAGTCCGACAAAGCAAATCGATGCTTACTTAATTAATGTAGCATTTGTAACGCCTAGTGACGCAGTTGATACAAAATGTATTAACATTACACGAATCTCAGCCTTCACTTGCAGCCCTATATCCATAGGTTCAGTACCGAGTATCCTAACTCCAGGCAGCCAGCCATACAATGGTCACTAACGTACAATTCATTTTCATTGCCTACATTGATTTCTTTTAGCATGTGGCGATCTTTCTACTTGGAATGACCATTCAAACTGCAACGCATGCTACTGCCTAGCAGACTAATCCAGAATACTTCAGAATACGCATGGGTCCCTTACAGCTCGTTGCTTCTCTAAAATATTGTAAGCAACATATGCGACATTAGCAATGGGTGAATACAATCTGTTACTTAAGTATAAGACGCTATACTCATCTATATCAAATCAAAACTCGGAATGAATGCCGTATCTAAGTCCACCATGAGCGCTGAATTGCATGTCTACTATCCTGCATTAAATTGTCTGGTCACTATACGAATTAGTTTCGAAATGTATATTTATCATGAAATAGGGATTCTGGGAATTCCGAATTCAAAGTATCTAAATTGATCCCCACACGTGCACGCAATAGCTAGAGATGGGCGGGACATAGCTAAATATTAGGGATGTGGCATGTCTAGCTTCGGAACTGTTAGGTGGACTGTTATGCTGGCCAACATAATGTCAACTTTCTGTACGACTTTATCATGGCAAAGGTATAGTTAGTATATATGCTATTAGTTCGTATAACGCACCATAGTTGAAATAACGGATTGATCATCAACTGATGGATACCATATCAGCATGCGCTGCACCTATTTGGCGATCATATCGGACATTTAGTCAGGATAAAGTATGCTGTGCATGGTATGTACACATCCGCATTAAAAAACATGCACAGATTTGTTTTGTTTCAATTTATCTGTACAGCATCTGCGGAAATGGATCAAGGTTTCTTGTCTAACGCGAAACAAATGTGGTGGTTGGCACCATGGCATAAGAGGAACAGGAACATAGCCACATAAGTGTGTTGCATTTGCAGTAGCAACTCCATCAACTTATAACACGTAACTTCTCTGTTGTAGTTAGTGCTGCGACTAATTTGCAAACACACTTTTCATCTTTCGTAGACACCTCATCGCGGCAATGGAAGTGCATTTGCGCTTCATCTAGAATCTCCGTATCTGCTTGCTCCTGATAGTATTGGCTAAAAGATATAGCACATCTAGCCTTTCGTCCACTAAATCTCCAAGAGTAATCGATGGAAATACTATATGGCAAACTGACACATTACGGATCGTGTTCCGTTCACCCGCTAAGCTCAATGCATCACGGATCGGGTGCTCGAATCGACATCTCCTGATCGAATACATGGAACAGCTTTTATGCGTGGTTTATCACAGCGGTCAAGGCGCACAATGCGATGGCTTATAGTTTGCACTTTTGATGTGGCACGTGTTATACACGTATACGCATGCGACGCCATCACAAAGAAATTAACGCACCGAGAAACACATCATGCTCACGCTGTCACCCAGGCCGAGATAAATATAAAGAAACAACAACAATCTTAGATATATATTAATCAGATCAAGGTTAGTGTTATAGGCTGGAAATGCCTCGTGAGATACATCGTAACCCCGTCCATGTGATTTACTCATCTAGCTGTAGATGGGGCATCGGTATTGCACCAGGATGCATGCTCTAATCCGTGTCCAAGCTACGCCATGTTCATTTTGCGGTCCATTAGCATCAGCACTATACACGTGCACATGCATGCCGCCATAAGTTCATATTTACAGATAGCTCGGCCGGAGCAACGCAACGTGTAGTGACTTACTCAAGGGCACACCGTGGCGGACTGACAGGGAAACGAACTTACTAAACTAGAGTTACTGGCTCACGTCCGTAGCCACTCGCCCACCACGATGTATATGGATCAATATTCAGCTTCCCTTTTATCATAATATGGCAGTGTAGATCAATCATGTGTATTTGCATAATATTTCTACCCCGAGTGATTCAATGCAGTTAGTGCAAACAATGCAACAACTAGGTATGATGTCAATGCAAATATAATGTCTATAGCAATGTCGGTACAATTTAACACTTCTTGAGAGGGCCGGACATGAACACTTAGCAATACTATCCAGAACGTGCATTATTTGATCATGATGTGTACATACTTTTCAACTACGGGCTATTGCACATCAGACATATATCGCCAAACATATCCCACTATGGCTCATCACTCAGTCTAAACACTAATTTCGCTTTCATTGAACAATGGCTGAATCTAGTTTTAGCTATGCCCCTCCCATCTCTAGCTAAGCCACTCCCAGAATTCGCCCGTGTTCGGATTGATTGAGAGCTCAACTAACTGACTAGCAATGCCCAGAAAACCATACGGGTTATCTGATGAAAACTTTGACCCTAATTTGGTTGAGCGCTGTCACTGCCTATAGCAGCAGCAGCGGCGAGGCATATTAGTTTCAAAATATTCAACATCAGTTATATTAATTAGTAACGACATACAATTCGTCCAATAATGCTTAGTCTGTCATCAATTAAGCGTCACGTACTTGTGTATAACACACTCGTATACACCACGCAGTTGATTATAAAGTCATATGACCGATGGATACACTGGAATAGTCCAGTAATTAATAGCTCATGAGTATGCATCCTCCGGATCGTGTATGTGAATGCACATAAGAACACGCATGCGCCCGCACTCACCCACTGACTAAGGCCATTCTACAATCATTTTCTAATTAAAGAGGCCCACGAGAGATATCAATAATGTTTTTCTCTTGCACGCATATCGTGTCTTAATGACCTGCTTATCTTTGCAAGTGTCGGTGGGCATATCTTCTCTGAAGTTATTGCTTGTATGGCTGAATAAAACACATTCTATAATTCTGACATGTTATGATGATATAATTAGGCATTTGAGTATCCTCGTTGCTGTAGAGGACGAAGGATATTTTAATCTTAACCACATTATTGTGTATTCTCACCATTCGAGACATCTTAGTAGCTTCGTATCTCCTGAAATGAAACAGAGGGTTGACTATGCGTACACGTACCATATCGTGTGCCATGTTGTTCGAGATATGGTAGATGTAGCGAGCTGCTACTCTGGTCAATTTGTTATGCACCACTTATCACATAGTATTAGCTAACTCGTTCATCAGATGTAGACAGTATGTTCGCATTTCATGCTAGTGCTGGCCGCAAAGGGACTAATTATAGAAATGCATCAATATGCTGACAGTACACATAATTGAAAAGAATTCCAATTGAATTTGGAACAAGTATCCATGCTCAGGTTTTATTGGCAAGCGGTCCACATTAGATTGTGGTAATTTACTGTCCAAACTGGTTTATGTAAAGCGACCCCATGGGTTTCTACAGCTATGCCTCACATAACAGAGGCATCCACTTTTGCCTATATCCCACCCAACTCTAGCTAAAGTTCACCCATGTTATCCCGTATTGAGATCAATCGATCCATGCACTTTCTGAATCTCAATTCAATGGGGGTGTTGATTTCTCGAAACATATAATGAATTTAAAATGAATCGTCAATACTATTAAACACTGGGCTTGCACGGGCACAGTGGGGCACTCTCCCTGAATTACATATCACATGTGTAATTGTTAACATGTGAAATTGCTAAATTGTGAGATTTATAATTCGAATTGAATGTTGATATTCAATTGTTTTTTATAATAGCAGTGTTCCAGAATGGCATCATTGATTTACTCATCATAGCACATGTATTCGAGAGAATGATTGAGTGATATGTGATTCTGTATAGAACCGAATAACATACGATTCGTTGTCGTATGCTATATTCATGTTCATGAGATATTCAGCCTTTAAGCACCATCTTGCCTTATATGCTGTAGGCCAAGAAACCCTTATCGCGCTACCCAAACACTAGAAATCGCCCTGGCCTCCAGGCAATCTGCTGCCAAGTATACCCCTTAGCAGTATGGGCAGTCCTATCAGACGTTACCATAAGCCGCATCCGAGACAAAATCGATGAACTCACAGGATCCTGTCAGGGTGGCTTTGCACATGGGCGCAGCTGCCCAGCCATTGTGTGTGCTCAGCACATACTCGCATCAGTAGGTAGCCACGGCAGTGAAGTCAGCGGGCTTTAAAACACCATCGCTTCCTTTAGGGCGATGTTATGCCCCCTATGGGTTTCACCAGCTTCATTGCTACCGCTTTAAACACAGTGCGGCGAGCTTACCCAGGACGACCAGCTATCCACCTCACCCCAATATCCATAGTGCCTATGCCACTAGAGATGCACACGATGTGGACTTCAGATACGATTAGTAGAGACGTCTTGACGAACTATTACGGATAGATCAATGTACACTAATCAAATTGAATCTTTTATGAATGAATCCAAAAACAGACACCCACATTTTCCTATCCAGAACACATGCAGCTATAGAAAATGATGACCCAATTCGAGGCAGCGAATCATGGAGGTAGAGTAAAATCTCATGTCATTGCTCAGCAGTGCCGTTGCCATTGCTGCACGCTGCGTCATGGGAAACATATTGTTCAGGAATTATGGATGTTGTGGACTCGTAGATCAAGTTGCTCTTGACGAGATGACTACGTTTGCATACCGCAACCTGCGTATCATTGATGCTGTACAACTGTGACAGCTGCGCAGCTAAAACGCAGCTCTAGACACACTTGTCTGGGGCCGCAAACACCTCCGCACTATCACTGCATACTGATTGACGAACAGCCTAATTTCCAACAATGCGCTATAGAGAATGTGTAATGCATCGCTGCTGTCTATAAAAGTCGCCGAGCAAAGAGATCCATGTTTGGCCATGGGCTTATCATGCCAGAAGACCCATTATCACCCAGGGCCTTGGGATTCGCCCACTGGGAGCCAGTAAATATAACCCATGATAGGATGACATTGCATAAACCTATTAAGCGCGCTGCGAAGTAACTTCAAGTAAACAGGACGCTACACATTCAGGATGAGGACACGATATGGTGATCAAAAGCGAGACAATACTGATTCTGTGTCTATAATGATTCTACTACTACAGTAGGCGTCGTCAATAGAAATCAAGTTACATTTACCACACGCATGACACGTCATTTTGGTATGTTCACACGTAAAACAGATGCTTAGCTAATCCAAAAAACTAATAATAGGAAAACGCAGGTGTACAATTCCTTAGCTAACAACACACATGGCACATGTTTTGCAATGAAGGTATTGTTGTGTTTGATATCTTTCTCGTATTGAGATTATATGTCGTTTGACAAGTTGAAGAGTTGATGATTGGTACGATATGAAATACCACGTGAGCATGTCACTAGGACGCGCCAAACTAAGAGGTAATGCACCCTTCCAGGTTTAGCTATGACCCGCCAATCTCTAGCTAGGTTCCACCAACATTTGGCTCGTGTCGGAATCAATCGCTCCCTGAACTCGCTGACTAGCAATTTCCAGAAAACTATATAGGCTAGCTGTTGACTGTTTTGAAACACATTTAACTGGGTGATGCTGGTGTCTATGGCAGCAAGAGCGCCCAGTCGAATGGGTTACAAAATAGTCAACAACATCATTAGTAATCGCTCTTGTGTCAACAGCGCCTCAGAACGCTCAAAATACTACTTGATATATCAAGTAAACATTTTGCCTTGGTCAATATTTTTCAAGATATTTTAATTTCAGAAGACTGTTTCTTTAAATGTGCAACTGAATTGTTTTTCGCCGGCCTGACAATTAGAGGGGTAATGGTAAATAAAATGACAGTTTTTAAGTATCTATCTGAAGGCCGAGAGCAGAGTATGTTTGAGAATTTGCCAATAGAATGACTGACTCTGTTACCGAGCCAGCGATTCTAGTGATACATATTTAAAAAAACACTCTTCTCTAGGCCTTTCAAATGGCCATGCTTTTTGTCAGTTTGACCATTAAAGGGTTACGTTGACACAGGAGCGGTTACGGAGAAAAAAAACCATACGCTCCGTATAACGTATCCTACTATTAAGCGTTTAAGACGTACTAAATCGAGTCATACAGCTGTAATTGATTGTGACGTCATCCTACGCGCCACGTAGTTGATTAAGACGCCGTATGATGGATGGATAAACTGGAAAGGTCCATTCACCTTAGCAATCGGTATATTTTCCAACCTATTAAACAGTGTATCGTTGTATTTAACCCGTACTCTGATTTCTAAAGAGCTTTGTATTTTAGTGTGGTCTTAGGCAAATCGCTCGCATATTCTGGCACAATGAACATTGATTGGGAATATCCAGTGTGCTATAGTTAGTCATGCTGAAATGATGCATAGTAGCAATGCAAAGGCGTGACGTTAATCGCATTGCATTCCTTTTGACATATAAATTCAATAATTTCAATAATTAGTAATGCATTGCTTTTGTAGTAGGCTACATTATTAGCCTGCTATTCATTTTGCGAACAATGGCGGTGGAAACTCTATCGACGAGTCGAATGCTTCATGAAATGGACAACGTACATACACACCTCAGAAAGCGTTGCTATTTACATATTCCACAGGTGTGTAAATGCAATTGGAGCGCATACGATCCACATATAAGTTATAAATGATGTAATTATATCCAATACTATGTATATCTGTTATCAATAGCCGATCGACTGGCAATTGCATAATGCACACATGGTTATACCATATATGTGAAGAGATGGTTATGTGTTGATGCCATATGTGAACATAGATTCAGTAATATCTCTATGCCATTAGGTACGGGATACATTCACTTTTAGCAATGACCCTCCCATCTTTAACCATGCTCCGCCCCTGGTCTGCACGTGTTGGGATCGATTTATATTCTTTGAATTTCGAATTCCCATCATCCCCATTTTATGGTATATATACAGATAACCTATTTCAAAATATTCGACCTAATGTTTAGTAAATAGTAAAGGCCTACACGTCGTATAATTAACGGGCACTACAGCGTCCATGGCGGACCTCGATATGTCATTCATTCAGTATGTTGATTGTGGCACCAGCCTACAGGTGAAGTAAATGATGATGCCATCCTAGAGTTGAGTAACATGTTAGATTCGTCGATCGTTATAGTCGCATACACTGCTTAACATATATTTAGACGCATTGAGCTGTAAGCGACCCGCTAATGTATTTTGGGTCATTCTCAAAAGCAATAGTATGATTTGCAGTTTTATTGAACATTCCAAGTTGACAAATCGTCAATGTTAAAAAGGAATGAAAGTAAGATATGGCAGTAACACAGCACCCCTTAGTATGTATGTATGCTTACTGTAGTCTGTGGCTGCAGTGGTAGACACACCCTACATATGCAATGAGCCCTTCTTCACGTTCACCCACTGTGTCTTGTCCTCTTCCGAAATCCTTAGCTTCCTTATGTCCAATCTTGACTTGAGTTTACCGAGTCCTGCTGTCTCGAGGTCACATCTTAGCACACTTGGTACGTTTGGCAGATATATGCAATGTCGCCCTCTCCTGACGTTGTATTTTCTGACTCCGGGTAGGGCGAATTCGAAGGCTAACTGTGCTGGTGCGTCTTCTGGCATCCATAGCACACGACCACACCGGGACCATCTTTGCTGGGCGAGTTTTATAGACAGCGGCGACGTATTACACATCGTGTATAGTACATCATTAGCAATTATGCTGCCTGGCCATCGGTGACCATTAAGGGTGTGTAGGTGTTTTGCGGTTGCAGGCATCGAGTTTGTCTAGAGCTGCCTTTGGAGCTGCCCAGCTGATCCAGTTATACAGCATCAAGGACACGTCGGTTGCATTGTATACACGTAGTCTTTTTATTAAGGGAATATTTGATCCAAGAATGCATAGCTTCCAGAAGGTCTGGGAAGCTATGTTTCACATGAAGCAGCGTGCAGTAATGTCAGCAGTACCGCAAAGCAGTGAGCCCAGGAGTGTGCTTTTCCTTCATGGTTCGCCGCCACAAAGTGGATCGCCATTTTCTTTATGGGCATGCTTTGTTGATAGGTATATGTTGGTGAACTCTTAATTCTCTTGATTCTTAATTTTTAGTTTGCGTGCAGCTATTGGGAGAAGTTTGGCAACGGGTTTCTTTTCCTCATCTATGGAGTCCACATCGTCAGCATACTCCATCTCGAGCATCATACCCAGTATTGACACTGGCGTTTGATCTTGTGGGACTTTCCAGCACGGATTGCAATGCAGCAGCAAGGTAACAGATGAAAAGCATAGGAGATAGATCATCTCCCTGTGGGGAGCCGATTACTGTCTCAAACTCTGCAGACTTCACCCACTGGACTCGTACTCCCAGCTTGGTGTCTGCGAGCAGCAGTCCCTCTAGTCGTAGCTCATCTGCATTGCAACTGGCCTGGCGTAGTGCATCTATACTCTTTGAGGGTTTAATTATGTCGAAGGCTCGTGACATGTCAATTCCTTTTTTTGCAGAACCCATTCTTTGTGCATAACTACCAGCACATGCATGCGTTGAGACCATACAGTGTCTGCGCAGCTGCGTCCACGTTTGACGCCACTTTAACATGGTCTGGTGAAGTCATCGATTTTGACTCGTATACGGCATAGAGTAACACTGGATAGTATTTTCCGCATGCCATTGAGGGGCGCAATGGGCCGCAGTTTGGCTGGGCGTGGTGGGAGGGGCAGGTGGCTTCTTGGGCTCGGATAGTGCGATACGGTTGCATTGGCCTACATCGTCGACGGGAAGGTGGTGCGTAAAAGCTGAATGAATTAGGCGTGGGATCGGTTTTGAGATAATGGCACTTGCATATTTGAATCGTGAAATGCTCATGCCTTCAGGTCCAGACACGCGACCATTTTTATGGGCATTAAGTGCCTTCTAATCGTCTGGTGATTTAATTGGTGTTAGTCATGGCATGTGCTCTCCTGACAACGGATGCAATGGCTCATCATCTTGGCCCGTAAACTGTTATTTGCACCATTCTAGAAGTACATCGCCTTTGCCCTGGTCAGTCCCGATCAAGTGTCCTTCAGATTTGTGTATGGTGATTGGTGGTGTGTGGTCAGTAACTATCAGGGATCGCGCCGTCCGCAACACTTTGTGACAGTCATCGGTGGCAGTGATTGTATCTGCTAGGGAGTCTGTTTGTTGAATAGCATGACCTTTTTATCGCACACTAACGTGGTGCAGAATGCTATTGCGCCCCGTCGTAGTTTGGTGTGGTCTTCACGTGGCCCACTTTGATAGATGCGCAGCTGTAGTGCTTTCTGATATGCTGACAGTTTTACTACTAGAGTGCCGTCAGTATACCTAGGTCGGGTGTGTAAAAGAACACCACCTATGGTGCTGAAGTCGATGTTGGCTATCTGTTCCCCGAGGGCATATGTGTATGGCAGTTGAGTGTCGGGATCGCTGATGAGCGTGGGTATACTTGTCCACTTAGCCCGTCATCAATTCGTGATGGGCCTATCTACGCCATTCATGAGGTCATTGATTATGACGCCATCATACACGGCATGTAGTTGAGCATAACATCATATGATTGCTGTATAAACTGGAAATCGATTGCTTTAACTGTAACCTTTCTTCATGTACATTCTTGCTGATGGGCTTGTTACAATTGGAGTGATTTTTTCACTATGAAGGGGCTATCTTTTAATGAGAAAGGTTTCGAGTTTATTCATATTTTACGTGTATGAGGTGTGTGACATAATTCCCGTTTTGGAGTAGCTGATGTGTCATGGTATGCTCTAAGATGATTAACTGAAGAGAGTGTGGGCAATATTTGAATCTGATGTTGAGAGTGTTTATATATGCTGGTCACCATTGTTGTGTGTTTGGACGAATACGACACATAATTCATAGGTACTTATAACGTCAGCATTAATCATGTATTTGGGGAATGGCTGCATATAACATGTGTGTATGCACATTGTGGTATGAACATAAGTATGACATATATATGTTTTGACAACAATCACAATGCAATATATAGCTAAGTGTATATATAGCTACTTTTTGTATGGCTATTTTAGTACGATTACTGTTATGAAACTAATACACGAATATGTAATGCACATATGCATCTGCTCAAAGAGAAAATAAGGGGCAAAGGTAACAAATATTACATGTATTCATATATGGGTATTTGCCTATGACGTCTATGCTCGCATAAATGGGTGCATATCAAAAGGGGCCGAGCTGTTAGTGGCATTTAGTATTCAAATATTCGATTGAACATATGATGTGTATATATCGCATTCTCGTACCTCGTGTGTGCTATGCACTTTCAGTCTTCACATGCAGCGTTATTTCTTTATTGTGTTGACGGTGTCCACACTGGCTGCTTGTGGCATTTGGTATTCAAATGAGAAAGTAAGCACACAATATGACCTTCCTACATATTGCTTGTCATTACATTGCACAGATTTGCCAAAGCATCTAGTTTGAAGAATGCAAATGCACAGAGAAATATGTCTCTGATAACGTAGTACACATGTTTCCAATCGATCTTTCCGTTGTATTTGCGGCCAAGCGAAATCGCCAATAGATTTTTAATATGAGATGGGGCATGCTTGGTGGAACAGAATTATACTGGAAGCACAGCTATATTTTGTCGACCCAGAGATATGAGACATATGGATGGCACATACAACGAGCGCACACAAACTCTCAGCCACTCATGCACGTACGTACGCACGCACACGGGCACGCACGCACGCGCACGCACGTACGCGCGCACGTTGTATTTGCCATTTGTTTAATATGTCGGCCACGATTCGTGTGTAGTTGGAGGTATATAACAATATATCTAATATATCAGAATATGGTAGATGGTATACACGTGTATGTAGAATAGCTGCTTAGAAAATATCTATAATCCTAAATATGTCTAAAATAACACTCACTTCATATGTGCAATTGGCGGATTAAATAATTTTAAAAATATCCTCAGAAATTTGGTTTAGCTAGTATTTTCACGTGTTTTCAATATATTTTTTCTCAATCGCAAACTGAGAGAGCTGCTTGCGCTGAAAGTTGTAATGGCTCAATGCACACCTAATTATGTTGGATACTAATTATCTTCCTTATGCATCGGCCATCCACATCATTTATTATAGATGCCCAGTTGGCAGTGAACATCATTTGAACACCATTTGGTGCAAAGTAGATATAATAGTGTAAACCGTGTTTGTTAAATTGAGTCAAGACAGTTGCTTTTGTAACTGTGCCATTGGAATGACAGCTCGGGTATCGACGAACGAGCCAGTTATTCCATTGAGACATTAAAAAAAATAGTCATGTCTTGACCGGCTGATGGAAATAGCTCAAACGCACTGTAAATGTTGGTTTCGGTATACAAGTATCACATGGGCCTGTCATAACAATGGTATGGCTAGTTCGTACTTATCTTTTATTCATCTCATACATGCAGATATGGCTATGGCGTTATGATGTGGTCACGAACGTGATTCAGTATATCACTGAACAGAGAAATGTGTCTATGATATATTGGTAACAGCGTACCGCAACACTCGTCACTCCACGACCGGATATACGCCATTCTATCTGACGTATGGTCGACGTGTAAGACTTCCGTTTGCTATCCCACTCGATGCTTCGCATGATCATGGCGAAATACTAACATGTCTCAATAATGCTTTGCTGCGTGATCGAGGAGAAACGGCCAAGTCTCGAGAAGTACACCGAGAACAGATTAACAAGCGTGCAAACGCTGGTGGGTTTAAGGTTGGCGATTCAGTGGTTGCAAATCTGAGCAGAGGATGAAGTTGACCTCTCGCAGTGACTCTGAATATGAGATCTTTAAGGTCAATGTACCCATGGTCCATTTCCGCCATCAAAGGTCTGGGAAGGTACGCGTGCTTAACATATCCAAGTTACGTGTAGTCGACTCAGAGATGTGCTGGGACAAAGTAAGACCACGCCCTATTCGTAGCCCTGCAAAAGTACGAAAGCCAACCATCATCCAAGAATTGTACCATTACCCGAGTCCGTACCTTTGCCGGTACCAGACTCTGATTCAACACCTTGTAAAGTAGCTCGTAGAAAGCGACCAGCCTTTACTTGGGAGCCAAAGGTGCGGAAGGTGGGTAAGGTGGTCGATATGGACGTATATCGACCGGGTACAAGTAACGATCCGAAGTATGAGTCACCAATGGATACATCAGAGACTCCTTGTACTGTAATGATGGACACCTCGGAGGGTATACCCGAGCCTGTCATCGAGCCAATGGAAACATTGCCATCGCACCCCTAATATCTGCGAAAGCGCAGTCATGCTCCGGAGTTCAGCTCAGCCAGTAAGCGTGTTAGGATTGGTGCGTTTGGCTGGTATGAATATGACGACTTTGTCGGTCGTATTGAAGACGTTATAAAGCGGCATAGCATGAGATAATTGTAATCTCTGCTTAATCGCTGTAATAGTAACAGCGCACTTAGTGAATACCATTGTGAGTTTTGGGTTTGCGTTTCAAGATTGAACGATGAGTCTGTTTAGAATGTTCATGTTAGTAATAGTTTTCATACATGTAGTTTACGGAAGGGATAAGACTATATTGAGTAAGTGTATTAAAGTGGATGAATATGCAACCGTAACCAGAATGTTGCACATCACCGCCTCCGTTTTATCTGTCGTCAAAATGCAATTGCGGTTATACTACCCCTGGGTAATGATGTTACCTACCGCAAAGTGGGTACCTATAAATGGACGATTTTCGGATGATTATCATAATTTTGCTGGAGGTGAGTGGGAATACGGACCATAGCAACAGTATGACATTATGTAAGTCTCTTGATTTGGTCAAGTTGTCTGGGTCCAACGAAACATCTGGTAATTATTTGCCCATAAGGAAATTGGAGTTGTGTTGCACACATTCGGTGAACAGATAGAGGTACGCGGTGGAGGACGATTGACGGACCGATGTGATGTATCTAATGGATTGTATGCGTTGATGTCGAGAGAATCTGATTATAGTGGTGAGGGCTGGCGATTCGAACCTGTACCGACCTACAGGAGGTCTTATAGTCGGATCTGTCTAGCGGTAGATGCCCCAAGACTGGATGTGGCCGGTGTGTTGAACCAGTCCTTGATTGTGAACCATTTTAAGGTCGAGAAATGGGACCATTTACGGAAAACAAAATATGTACCATTAGCACCACTATCAGAAGTCGACCCAGCGATGGTCGATGGCATCAATGTACGATCTCTGTGTTCATAGTCGACGGCTTCTGTCGTCGTAATTCTCGTTATCTTATTTATTTTATGTAAGTGTGGGATCCTGCACCACATGTGGATGTGCTTTACACGAAAGCCATGTGCGGCAGGGTTTCCAGGAACCAGGTCCGCTCAGATCCGACGGCTGCAGCTGCCTGCAGCGCTGCGAACTCCGTCGAGGACGCCTAACGGGGGGGGGGGGGGGCGTCGCCTAACACCAACTCTGGGACTGAGATCGACCCTACGCAGATGGCTGGGTGGACGTGGAAATGAATAGCATTCACATGGAATATGAGGACTTATAACATATCTTATATGTTATGATGGATGATTGTAATATTATCGTACTATTATCTAACTGTTTCCATATCGATGTTTATTTTGACTATTTGATATATGGTTAACTGAGTATTGTATTCTACTGTTTATTTGATAGTTTATTGGATTTACTATTTAAATTACATTGTCATATTGAACGTATTTACTTTGATTCACTGTCCAGATTGTTTGTCGGTAAGATTAATGATTAACTGTTTTACTTATTGTATTTAGGATTGTAGGTGGGTCTTAACAGCCCTGGTGTAGTGCGGTTTTGTTGTTGATGTTGTACAACGAGTTAGTGAACACTCTCTTAAGGCCTTAAGAGGCGGTTAACTAACTTTGGTTGATGGGATTGTCTTGTGGGAAGTCATGACCCCGCTAGATGTCTTATATCTTCGAGTATGTCCTAAGCGAAATTTATGATTTGAAAATACCAGGTGAGCTAATGGACCGGTTGACTTTATACTTTCAATATTTAGTTTGTCATTATTACATCAGCTAGTTGGCATCGGCTAGTGCTGATGATATTCAGTTTCTAGTAAATGGATGGCGTGTGAATGTAGCACACTCAGGATTGTTGGATACAGATTTATCGTCAAATTGAAATAGTTGAATTGATTGGAATGAGTCCCACGGTTCTGAGTTGGTGTGCATCTGGAAGTAGTTTAGATGAAAGTTGTTGCTGCTCAGTCGGCATACACTTGTAATATATTCAACAGTCGTTTGGATCGATAGTTTGGAAAATAATCGAGGTCTAAGAATCACTGGAATCGAACGTGACAAACGGACGTAGTTGATGACGATAGGCATTCTGATTCTCACACGGGAATAGAACAACATCAGCTGGCAAT
The DNA here is from genome assembly GCA_034401795.1 of Chaetoderma sp. LZ-2023a. NCBI lineage: Eukaryota > Metazoa > Mollusca > Caudofoveata > Chaetodermatida > Chaetodermatidae > Chaetoderma > Chaetoderma sp. LZ-2023a. The sequence goes on from CM067364.1 coordinate 12,698,441, forward strand.
GAGATAATACAGCTCATGTGCCTATTAACTCTAGCATCCTACAGGTCTATCCATCAATAGGCAATGGACAGGATATGGACATTGTAGCGTCATGTAGGAATTAATAACATAATTGAAATGTGTATATCAACTATATGTCACTCATACAATGGCATGCAACAACAACACATTCCGTAATGTTGTTAGTTAGCTGACAGCTCGCATCAAATCAGAACCAGCTACCACCGCTTTGTCTATGTGAGGCCTCATCTCCATAGAAGAATAGCACAGAGTGTGATTGCTCAGAATGACGTCACGATCAATGAGCGTCGATCAAACTCTGTAGCGGAGAATTAAACAGAATAGGTTTAGTAGTTGAAATCGAAATACAGGGATCGTTGATTGGTCAGAACAACCAATGTGTGTTAGGTAGAAAACTTCTAAGAAGACATAAGCAGAAGTTGATTGGTGGACTGATTGTCCGGGCCAATCAAGCTGTGCTTATAACATACCTAGAAGAGCCATTTCACGAATTCAGGAAGAATCTAAGTATTATGATAGTTATAGAAATTGGCTAGAGTGCCAAGATAAGTTGTATATAAGTCAGCATTTCAGACTTATAGATTATTCAATTCACCATCGTGAATCACTGAACGTCACGCTGACGTTCAGCACTGTGAGCTATTGCTTGGCATAACAGAGCTCTGTTGTGCTTTGAGTTAGAGTAGCACTTATTAGTAGCGTACATCGAGTGTACTAGTTTGCTTGTGAGAAAATTTTGCTCTTACATTAAAGTCTTGTATATTTGTGAATACACAGTTTAACTTACGTATATGTAAGTTCGGCGTTAGTCAAGTTTGTTAGTATTAGGAACCTAGTCTTGAACTGGAGGAAACCTCCAGTCCTTACCTGACAAACACCACGTCAGATAGACCCAGCAGTCAATAGTAAATATCGTCTATTCATTACTACAATACTTGGCTTGGAAAGTTAAAAATGAAGAGATAGGGTGTTAGGTTTTAATTAGGTTCCCGCAACCAACTACCATGCGGGAACAAGATGTCACTCCTCGAAGATTTAGCATTGTCGGATTCATCTGAAGAAGAATCGGTACCAGTTTCAAAAAGAGTCCCGATCAGCTCGTTATTAGCTAGCGGAGAACCCTGTACCAGAACGGTTACGAGAAATTCCGACCGCACACTTCATATTAGCAAGGATCATCTCATCCAGACAGCCTTCTGTGTAACGTGTCAATACCTCTATACCGCTACATGCTACGGAGTGACCCATGCACTCCGTCATAAGCACCGTGTGTTAGAAGTGACATTAATTCGGATAGGTGTAATATGATAAGAGACAATTTCTTCGTTAAGAGACACGTTGTGTACGCCTCTTTTCCGGTAGTTGGGATAAGTTAGCCCCGCACTCCGGCAAGGTTGTGCAAAATTGGCCAACATACCTAATGGTCCTCATATTTATAAGCTATTGTCGCTCTTCATGTTCCACTAAGCCTTATGGCTTCTTAATTGTGTGGATGTCCCTATCCGCATCATAGACTGATCCGACCCTAGGAAACTATTGGGGTTTCCGAGCGGTGTTGACCAGGGTGTGGTGTCACACACATTTCCCGTGTATCTTCTGATGCTTAGTAGTTAGAAATCCTTGCCAAGGTAGGAAGCACTGCGAAAACATATCTGAATTATTATTTCCTTTTATCTGCTGGACAATCATCCCGCACCACAGTGCATAACCCGGCAAACTTGCGTCTAAACCTAACATCAGGTTAAAAAGATAGCTCCATAGGACCTGGTGACGGGCGAGATGCACATCCCCACCTAATTCCGTAAGAATGTCTGGGCATGATATCAAGACCTGCCACGCCCTCAAGGGAAGGACATTCACGGTGGGTATTCGCCTCTCTTACCCCCACCGTAACGATAGATCAGTTGCCTAAACTTGCTATTGTCAAAATAACCAAGGTCCTGTGACATGTTGTGTGGTTACGGAGCAAGATGTCCGGATTCTTACACAGTTCGGAGATCTTGCGAGGTAACATGAATGCACGCGGTCTTCAGTATTGATGTCTTAGGGCATCCGTTCTAATCGACAGCCATATCTAAAAGCTAGGTAGACGCCAGCCAATTGCGTCCTAAAATAGTTCTTGCCTCTAAAAACTAAATGTTAGTTTTATTGAGAATTACATAAGACGGTGACGTGGGATTCACATCAAACAGAACGCAACCGTATAGTCATAATTTCACTAGGTATGGACTTTTCTTTACTGCATTTTGGTTGAATATTAGAGTAGGCCCCATTTGTTGGCCAGTACTCTTCTCCTGCTGTAAGCGATGGCGACATTTTTTGGCGATGGAGACCCGCGCGAGCGACTTGCCTCTCACATGGATTCAGTGGCTGCGGCCCACGCGAGGATAATACTCCTCACCCAAACTAGCACTAGGAGTAGTGCCCGCGTGAGGCACTTGACTTTTCGACACTGTAAAAGATAATTTTCTTTTTGTTCAGCTTAGAGGTATAATAGCTTATATTAAGTTAATTAGTTATCTCGTATACGGGAGCCTCCCTTGCGGGGATACCGCTGCGGACCTACGAGTCCGTGTGGTACCTCCTGGAGCCCCACGTTTAAAAGTTCATCAGACTGTCTCTATGGCTTGAATTTTCGTATGCTCATTTTTATCTAGCATAATTGACGGTCTGTTTTAGTTAAAATGATTCTATAGACTTATTTGAATTAGGTCACCAATCAAGTCTTGTAAGTCCATAGATCACTAAATTGCTATGGACAGCCATACCGGTGACACACACTTTTGGGATGAGACTGTAGTGTTTAATGTTCGCGACGATGGTCGCATGGCCCCACCGGAATGATTGAGTTCCACCGGCCTTAGGAGCCGGTCTTTGTTACCGGAAGCTAACTAGCGTCATCACTCGTCATGCACATGCGGCACGGCGAGTCGACACCAGCAGCATGGTTGAACAATAAGATCAAGTAGCTTGTGCACTGCTGACAATGTTACAAACGTCGCGAGACTGTTGTCATTAACTTGTCTTACATCCGCGGTTACACTCACACGCATTCTCAAGATACACACACACACACACGCATACGTAAACATGCAGTAGGCATATATGCACGGGCATGTGAGAAGACAAGCAGAACACACGTTGGTAACTTTTTCATTTTAATCAGGGACACAGTTAACACTTTTAGCTACACTTTGCACTCACTGGACAGACGAACGGGGTGTGTATGCATTACCTCTCTTGTAACTAACGTGTACGCCCATGCATATGATACGGTGCTATCGAATTGGACTGTGACAACGTAACCACACCCACGTATTCTAATCATACGGCAAATGAACCGGGAAAGTACACATACTGCCAATTAACTTAAATTGTCTCCATTCGGCTACCAGAAAGACAGATGGGGAGGTATGAGAGCATGCCTGATTGTGGTGCATTATATTTGCACGTTGTTAGCAGTAGGCCATTATCGTCCACGTCGTTAGTATATGTCTGTAATGCCAATTAGTCAAATTCCGCTTTAACAAGCAAATTCGTGACATTGTAATACTCCCAAAATATAGGACATTGTACCGAATAGCACTTATCCGAAAGAGAAGCTAGCTCGCGACATAGTTGAGGGCTTCATTCTTCAATATGCCCCGCCCATTCATTGCTACGCTCCTCCAGAATTCGCAGAAGCTAACTTTCACAGTCGCTAGGCAGGTAAGCGGTAGGACATTTTGAAACTTCTTTGTCTGAATGCGTTTGCAGCACCATCTTCCAGTCGCATTAGATTCTAAACAGTTTGCATAATGTTAATTGAATTGTAATTTCACTACAAGCATGCACTTCAGACACTTACGATGCAGACGAATGCCAGTTTCATGACGGACTAATGCCGTGCTGAGTATCATGGCAGGCAACATGTGCGGTAGTTGATTATGACCCTAGAGTAGTGAGTGTTGGATTGGACACATCCATTGCCTTTCTCTGCTAATTGCTAGATTGATATGCTTGACCTTTAGGTTATGTTAGTAAGACCTCAATAAGATGCCTAAACCACCAACTGCACCAACTGTTATTTGCCCCGAAATTGTATTTTTCATCGTCTCTTTGCCCTGTAGGTGGGGCTTAGAAAACACCTTCCATATCCTCTGCGTGTCGTAAGAGGCGACTAAAGGAGGTAAGGGTGAGGTAACCCTGACAGAAACCTCGAGTGCTGAAGACGGAGGTTCCAGGCCGCATGGCGCACTCTAATAAACCATGGAGCCACGCACTTAACGCTTATGAGCATGTCGATAGTCACTTACAGGACTGGCGGTATGATCAGCGAACGAAAAGAAGAAGAAGAAGAAGAAGAACGTTTCTTAAGTGTATGCAGTGCCCACCTGCTGTACGTGCCCACTATTGCACATGGTGCCCGTTATAGATAGAGGCTACTGTAGTTGTGCATTTGCTGTCCCCCATTCAGTACTGATAAAAAAGCATGATATGAACGATGCGCCATGCTTATCACATGCCGTGAATGATATTATAACTCATTGAGTCTAAATCTGGTTAATAGAGCTGTCCACCTCTCGCTATGTCATCCCGTTTCTAGCTAAGGTTCGCCAACGATTACACGGATTGGGCTCGATGTGAAGCTTTGAAACCTGAATTCTCACAATCTAAATGTGTACGCATGTAACAGGATCAGTTCAAAGTAGTCAACATTTTAAACACAGCGTTTATTAAATTGTAATCCATTCCATTCGCGCTCTTTAGTTAGGTGCAAGTGATGTTGGCAGGTCTATTTAGATTGCTATTTCATTGGGATGTACCATTAAGGCATATACTCGGCTCAGCCCAGCTGGACCTATATCTCGTTGAGGCAAACACACACATATGCTATTCTATGCCATGGCTAATTTAATCATTACCACTCGGATATTCAAGTAATCTATAGCAAAAGGTGCTCTGTGCCAAAGAAGAGAGCCCGCTGCAGGAGATTTCGACCACTCCCGTTACATAAACCAACCTAATACAGGGAGAGAGTAGTACATTAGACCAGTTTAAATGCATAGTCCATATCAGACTATAGCCGTCAAACTGCGTTCCTAATTATTGCATTGCAATTCAAATAGTAGCTCAGTTAGAACCGTGGCGGTTAAGCGATCTTCTAGTGAGACGTGTACTGGAATTAGTAACGGAATGTGTCATTGCCTTGAAAAAGAGTCTGCAACAAGCGTTATATTTTACATGTTAGTTTCTATCTTTACTCTGTTTAGATAGCAGCTTAAACTACGTTCCTACCATGAAGAATCATAATGATTGCAATAGGCATACACGCTACTCACTGTCCGAATCCTTATTATTTATCTATAGAAATTACAATCACAATTCACGTTCACGAAAATTGTGCAATGTTTGGAATGGACCTTTCCGGTTTCAGCTATGCCCCGGCCATCTCTAGCTAATTTTAAACCCACACTTCGCTCGTATTGGGATCGATCGATCCATGAACACCCTAGCCTAAGCCAGCAACAGTGCCGAGTGAAATTAGTTTCAAAATATTCAACAGCATGTTTATTAAATAGAACATGAGTACATGGACATTCACTTCATACAATGCGTCGGTCTGTTTGAGATTTGTTGACGGCGTGTATGGAACCGTTTGTGACGTAATGATTGTGACGTCAGTGTACACGCGCTGAGTTAAGTATGCCGTCATACGAGGTCAGATGATGGATTGCTACTCTGGAAAGGTGAATCGGCAGGTGGGGTGTGGGGTGTGTGGTGGTTAGTAATGCACATGCACATACTTGTAGAGAGTGTTATATTTTGTTGGATGCGGATCAACCGTTTTATACCACAATGCTGCTATTATAACCAAAATACAAATGAAAAACCAAAACACAATAGAGATTAAGACATCTAATCCCGACTTGACCCCATTTGTACATTGTGGTGTTGTAATACTTCTATCAAGGTTCGAGCCTTATTTACTTGCAAAGCGTCATTACATATATTGATGGCTTTCAATTATGTTAATTTGTTAACATATCAATATGATACTATGTATAAGATATATCCAGCGGTGGGATCCTTACTCATACTGCTGAATGCGGGTATGCATATGGTGGTTGGTGTTCCCCATCCATCCATCTGCCCATCTATTTACCACACCAACTCAAGCCTGCCCATCCATCCATCTGCCCATCCATCCATTTGTCCATCCATCTACCCATCCATCTGTCAATCCACCCATCCATCCACCAGCCCATTCATCCATCCATCCATCACACCGACTGTGAAACTGACCATACATTATTCCTGCCATACGGCTGTCCGGCTATCCGACCTGCCATCCATCCACCCTTCCTTCCATCCATGCATGCGTCCTCCACTACCGTCCATATGCCACCCACATACATCCAACCATCCATCCATCCGTCTGTCTGCTCGACGGAATATATGACTGTATGCCTGTTTGTGTGTACGTGCGTGCGTACGTGGTACGTACGTACGGGCGTGCGTGCGTGCGTACGTGCGTGCGTGCGTGCGTGCGTGCGTGCGTGCGTGCGTGCGCGCGTCGTGCGTGCGTGCGTGCGTGCGTGCGTGCGTGCGTGTTTGCTCACAGTATATAACCAGAAGTTCCAGAATGTAGAATCACTAAACCTGGCACATGCTCTCATACTGCGGCTAACTAGAGACGGTTTGAGTTTGAAGTAAAAAATCAGTATTTCAGGCGGCCACTACGTGGACGCGGTAATCTACATTTTTGTCAAAACCAGGGACCGCAAGATGATATAGTGGGTATATATGGCATCGTCATTCCTATACCGACTGGCTAGAAATAATTCAGTGTTATTTTCAAATGGCCAAATATCTAGCTTCCCGGATCGAACAGCACCACACTCGCAATGATGGTGCTTCCATTCTCAATCCCCCCATCTCACGGTTCACGTCATTTTTTCATAACATATGGATCTGGCGCACACAAGAGACAAGAAACAATTTACATTAAGTGTGTGCAATAACGTACTGTATTATATTACGTATGTTTTCATATGTCATGTCAATTCTAAACAACTGGATATGAAATTAGAAAATGTCATCTTCCAGACGTAAACTACAAGTGAGGTATTATATGTATACAATGTAATATTGCAGTACTGTGTTGCATATGGCATCTATGGGTGAGATGGCGGATTACAATAATCGCCGTACTGAGGATAATCCTGCGCTAGATTTACCATATGTGTGTATGGTTATTTCTCAGAAATAGTTATATTATACTATACAGGCAATCAATTGTATATACTGTTTGCAAACCAACACTCGTCACGTTCACATTATCGAAATCATCGGCATAGCTAGAACAATAAATCACATACACGGATATGTGCACGTATTTCAAGTATAGTTATCATTATTATCTGGGCTTCAGTGTTATCATTTGTCATCATAGGGTAATAGGAAGATCCGATTCTAGTGCGGGTCCCCACCCCATGTGTTGCTAATCTCCACCCACCGTGTATATAGAATTCACATTTATAGCTAGAATTTCGATATAACTCTACATGCACGCTGTTGGATATTTTGAATCTGCTTTGGCTGGGGTGGTTGCTGCCTATGGAAGAAAACCTCCGAGCCAAATTAGATTAAATCGAGTCAACATAATGTGTGTTTAATTGTAAATCTGCCAATGTCATAACATGGGGACACGTGATGGCGTTTCGAGTTTCATGATGGAGAGCTCTGTGCCATTTTGATTGTGATTGCAACTAACACGTGACATATTCAAGTATGCCATCTGATACATGAACGACATGTCAGAGCACTCCAGTGGCTGAGATTCTCAAATTTATTGCCACGTTCACTATTTTAGATTGCGATTGGATTCAAGTAGGTGTACATTCAATAGCGGTGGTTCTAAAAGACAGAATCGTCACAGAACATAGTATTGAGCGAAGATGTCTTGGACAGACAGAAATGTAATTATTTCATTGAATAATATACCCACTCACACGCAATATAGGTTTTTATGCCATTTACAGAAGCACTTTTGTGTGACTGAATGAATATGGAGACATCTGCTTTGGACATGAAAGTTCCCATTTTCTGTACACACCCTACCACATATTCCACAATGGTATCCATGGGTTGACGTCATATGACGTTATACTAGGCTAAGTGGCGTGCATGATGACGTCATAATCATTATGTCATAAACGAGTATATTAGGGCCGTCTTTAACTCGTAATAGCCCGACACGTTGTACACCTTGTATGTCTCTACTATTTAATAAACACCCAGTCAAATAAGTTTTCAAAATATTCAACAGCTTACGTGTTTGGTTTTCTGTAAATTGATAGGCAGGGAGTTCAGAGATCGATCAATCCCAGCACGATCCTAGTGTGGGCGAAGCTTAGATAGAGATGGGCTGGGTATACCTAAACATCGAAATGTCCATTCTACGTGACTACCATCATGACATAATTTGCACTTATTTCATATCGATAATAAACAACAATATTTTTCAGATATTAAAGTTTTTTCTCTACATCATGTGCACAATACAATTATAGTAATAACGCAAAGCACGGTCCTTTGTATGGTGTTGACTTAGAAATGATTCGTTAGTGGTATATGGAATCAGGGGTGCGTGCGTGAGTGTTGCGGCATCAGTGTGATGGCTTCAGAAAAGTAGGATTCGTGAATATTTGTAATACATATCTGAGAATCTAAACATGTCCCAAAGGCGTACACTGTTAATTACTTTGTTCATTGCCAGATCATAGTTCTTATGGCTTCAGAGGAGCATTTCAACCTTGAACTCTGTGACACATATCGATTTTTGTATAAATCATCATCATCATCATCATCATCATCATCAACATCAACAACAAATATATAGGAGCGCTTGGCACAGCAACATGATACATGCGGTTTACGGGAAATGTGACTGTCGGTTGAAGATATGTTTCAGGTCTGCTTTACTTAATCAATATGTGAGGGAATCCCTTTTTCAAATTTCCCTGGCAGATTTATGTCCATGTGCAAACGGATGGAATCACATGCTGACCAAAATAATGCCCACTTTATTCATATTTAAACTATGGTAGTGATATATTTAGATTATACTATCATTAAATGCAACCAACCATATTTTCAATATCGGCCATGTGTAGATCCAAAAGCAATGAAGACCGTATCAGTGTGCACTGCACTAATTGGCAATTGAAATGGAGCGAAGCCATTATAACTGGTTCGTTCCGTGTTATATGTAGATCCTCCGTCGAACTAAAATCCACAAATGTGGTTGATTTCAATTTACATCCTCTACGGAAATGAATCATGAAAGCCAAGCCCACTTGTTATCAATACGATTGTAGTATCTTCATTAGATACCTCATTCCAGAAATTAGCATAACTTAAAGCTGCATACACTATCTCTGGATCTCTTTGCTACTGTGATCACTGCTCATAAAGTTCTACGCATCAAAACATTCCTCCACCAAAATCTCAGACTAATTGATCGGAATTCTAAACACGTGCATCGCAAATTACGTTGTTAAATAAGAAATGCCAAATAAGAAAATCCATTTACAATGCAAGAATTATTCGTCAGAATATTTTGAATCTAATTTGACTGTATTCTGTTATTGCATAATGATTCCCTGTGAAAATTGAGATTCTAGAACTTCATGTTTCAAGTGGCTAAGGGACATGACCTATAGAATATATCATCTCCAGCCATGCAGAATCGCGTATTTGTATCGACATCAATTGATATACAACTGGGATGTGTGCATGCGTGCGTGCGTGCGTGTGTACGTGCATGCATGTGAGCGTGCGTGCACGTGCGCGTGTGCGTATTTGCTTGTGTGTGTGTGTGGATGTGCGTGCGTGCGCGTGTGTGTGCGTGTGCACGTGTGTGCGCGCGTGTGTGCGTGCGTGCGTTCGTGCGTGCGTGCGTGCATGCGTGTAACTTATTAGCAAGCTCGGGGCACTTATATTTGGTATGCTCATTTTGTCTGCGATCGACTCGCAACGTAACCAAATGCCGTGAGTTTGAAGCATGCCTCTCTATAATGAGCACTGCCACTGGGAAATTAGTCGTGGAGTGGACAACTCCAATGTTGTATGAATAAGTCAATGCTCAATTGCATTGCACGTAATCTAGATAATGTAGGATGGCGTTAGGGAATTGTGTGGGCAAGCAGCTGGGTGAGTGGTGTTAGCATCTAGCTGCAAGCCGATACTCTTGTAGAGATTGGTTGCCAGTTCATTCTCCGCGTGTATATTTCACGCTATTCTTATCAGCCATATATATATATGATTTAGTATGCAGACAAAAAAGAATTCTATCCTTCAAAGTAGCAATTCTCTATGATGATCTATGTAATTTGAAGCATTTGCAAAATGGACTGAAAATGATTTACCTGGTGAAACACTATAAGTGTCACTTGGCAAATGTGTTCGTACGCCATGTGCGGCTGGGTGTGTGTGCGCGCGTGTTCGTGCGCGCGTCTGTTTGCCGATGTGTGTGTGTGTGCGTGTGTGCGCGTGCGCGTGTGCGCGTGAGGGTATGTGTGTGTCCGCGTGCGTGCACACGTGCTCGTGGCACTGATGCGCGGGCATGTATGCGTGGGAATTCCACTCGTCAACGTGTGTAATACAAAATTAACAGTAGTAAAAGGGAAGCTACATTTACCAGTTGCAATGAGCACGTGTAGAACTTATATTGTAATACCTGAGTTCAAGCAAGCCAAATTCGACGCGTTGTTATTTTGTTATCTGAACTTTCTACTGAAAGTAATAAATCATTTATCCAATATATAGTTTCCATTATATATTCTGATGGCACGCAGCCATGCATTCAAATGCAATTCCTTGGTGACATGTTATGCATGAGTGATAAATACATTGAACTAAGGCGAATGCTGAGCCAGAGCGTGACATATTGCTCTTTCATTGACCGGCCTCAAGTCTGCATTATTCAGGTGTCATTTCAAGTGTCTTCCCACGCTGTGTATCTGATTTGGCTAATGATGTGCAGATGATGCATGGTCTACGAAGGGAGTTTGAGCGCAGCTACTCACGTGTTAACTGCTTAGTAATCACGTCAGGGATTTAACGCTATGATCGACGAAATTCTAATTCTGTCACTGCATGGGATGGAAACTGATAAAGCCATTGATTGAGTGTCGGCAAATAAAACAATGACAGAAACATAACTCAGTCAAATACATTTCAAAATAATCAACATAAAGTGTATTAATAATACAGGCATACCAGTTGTACAACTTGAAGTGTTATTAAGTAGTTTTGCTGGACTACGAAATACCATTCATGCCGTATTTTATTGAAATGCCAGCCTACCTGTGATTTAATTGTGTATGACGTCATGTACTTGACTGACATGCTTGATTCCTCTCTTAAAGGGCATTCTTGACATTAAACACACGCACGCACGCACGCACGCACGCACGCACGCACGCACGCACGCACGCACGCACGCACGCACGCACGCACGCACGCACGCACGCACGCACGCACGCACGCACGCACGCACGCACGCACGCACGCACGCACGCACGCACGCACGCCCACCCACCCACACACAGACGCGCGCGCGCACACACGCTCACACGATCCACGCACGCATACATACAGTCTCTCTCTCTCACACGCACGCACTCACTCACACACGCACGCACGCACGCACGCGCGCACGCGCGCGCGTACGCACGCACGCACGCACGCACGCACGCACGCACGCACGCACGCACGCACGCACGCACGCACGCACGCACGCACGCACGCACGCACGCACGCACGCACGCACGCACGCACGCACGCACGCACGCACGCACGCACTCACGCACGCACGCTCGTACGCACGCACACACACGCACACGCATAAACACACACACACACACATAAACACACACACGCACGCACGCACGCACGCACATACGCACGCACGCACGCACGCACGCACGCACGCACGCACGCACGCACGCACGCACGCACGCACGCACGCACGCACGCGTGTCAACGTACGCCACAACCAAATATCCTGCTACAACAATTGAGTGTGAATTCACATTCTATTTATAATACACAGAGGCATGTTATAGAAGGGATTCGGGAAGCCACAATAAAATTTCCTGTTTGAGACTGCTCATTTATAAGGATAATATATAGTCAACGCTTAGAGGGAAAATCAATAGTTTCATTCCAGCCACTTATTTGGCATTGCAAGGAAAGTAATCTTCGGATGCTTGCTCTTATGCAAATGCTGAGAAAGTTTTCGCTTTTCAATGCTACAATTGCGTTGTTCTGAACACGTGTGTCACGTCGCATATGTCAATGCTAGTTTCGTATTCAAGCGAACAACTGATAAAACCTCGTTTACCGACGCAGTCGCAATACAGGAACCAACCGACTCACGCATTTTGTTTTAAAGGATTTGTGCTGCTTATGCTTGGTATCCTAAGCTAGCTATTGCATCACTATTTCTCAAAATTAAAAGGACCTATTCACAAAACTAAGCATGGAATCTGATAATTGCATGAGAGACTATGTAGGGGCTATCCGGACAGAATTGTCAAACGTCATAGATTGACATACAACTGCCTGTATAACGCATGCTTGAGCATGGCAAATGCACGATTAAGTCTTATATAATGATGCAGATATGATTGCTTGCATTCCTTAAATATCATGTTTCGGAATTGATCACGCTGATGCAGTTAGCTAATCTTGCTATTAAAATGTGGATATAATAATAGTATGTGGCGTTTGTGTAATAACCAACCACAGTGAATCGCATTCGTGGAGAATACGAATACTGGCAATTACATTTCACTAACGTTTAGACTACTAACGACAACTTTTCTACATACACGTGTGTTACGTATGATGGAGTGCATCATAGCTAGTGTATGACTGTTCTTTCACATCTGAAATAAGCACCATGCTACAAGCCTCTAGACACATATGTTATACCGTGTGCATTGAACTGAGAGCTTGACAGTCTCTGTAAGTATCTTACTAAAACATGTGATCCCACAAAATCTAATAGCAAAATTAATTTAACAATGAAGAACTTTTTCTTCTATTATTTGCAAACTATTTTAAAGACCATGCACGTGATCCTACGTAAATCATACATATGGCCAATAAATTGCCAATGCAGCTTTCTAGCCATGCACACTGCCAATGTGAGAGAGTCCTGAAAAGGTATGTTATGTGTCAACGTGTGCCGCAATCAAATGTCCTGCTAAAACCAATTAGTGTGAATTTGCATTCTCATTATAATATACGTTGCTGATATGTTAAAGAAGTGATTTAGAAAGCCACAATCAACTTTCCTGTCAGAGTCCGCTTACTTCTAAAGATATAATTAACGCTTCGAGAGATAATTAATAGTTTTGTTCCAGCCACTCCGTTGACACAGGACAGTAATCGTCGGGTTATTTTTCTTGTGCAAACACGGAGACAAATCTCGCTTTCCATTGCTACAATTGTATTGTTCTGTGCGTGTTCTAGGGTAAGGCCATATTTAAGATATTAATAAGAGAACAACAGAAAAGACCGGTTTATCGAAGCAGTCATAATAAAGAACCCGCCGACCTACTCATTTGATTGGCTTGAGATATTTTGTTACATTTATACTACTTATTCTGGGTATTTATAAACTAGCTATTGCCTCGATGTTTCCCAAATTTAGAAGTCGCTAATGAGTATACTAAGATAATCTCCTGATTGAATATGCAAGGACTATCAGGGTAGAATCACCAAGCACCGTTGATTGAGATTTGCTTCAAAATAGCCAACATAATAATCATTGCATTCCAAATATATGTTTTTTAGTATTTGACCTCTCAGTGTGAAAGGGTTGACGTAACGTGTGCTTTCGTTTGCACAGTGAAGACGTACACCTGTTTGATACATGATCCTGCCATATACAGCCTTGGCGGTCTGTACCATCACGGAAACACACCAGGTGTCCGGAACACAGCCATTCCGGAGTACACTGTATGTACTAACATTGTGACGAACACAAGGATGGCTATAAATCGTATCTAGTAGTGCAGCTGAAAGAGAACAGACGGCATTGCGCAAATTGAAGAGTGCCGTGGTATCCTCTTGGCACCCACTACTGGTGCCAAGGAGATATTGACTCAATCCTCACTCAGTATTGCTGCCTACACGCTAAAGGACCCAGCTTAAGTTTGATCTCAGCAGTAATGTACGTGGGTGTCACCATCACAACTAGCCTAAGATGGAGCAAACACATGCCAGTGATTTACAGCTCATCGTTCAGAAGTGTTGTATTGCGGAGAAAGTGATCACAGTGTTCCCAAGAAATGGTACCAACAGTAATCACATGAGTTTCCAAATATGCAACATACTCTTTAATAAATAGTAAATCCATCAAAGGCATACAATTCGTACACGTATCGGACTTGATAAGGGGTTATTTCGGTCAATCGTGATTGTGGCGTAATTGTATATGTCTTCATATTCTGAATGCCAGATCGGATTCATCAATTCTCATATAAAACCAGAGTATCTCCCACCATGTATTAACTCAATCACCAGAACCATTTCGAAGTAGAAGCACTTGCCTGTGTGTGGCAATTGATTACTCCGATCTTTCAGTCACGTATATAACGGCATAATCATAACCGTCGCATGCATGCTGAGGTCACAATCATAATTGAGAGAAATACACCATCATGCACCTGAAATATTCCGTCAGTTGTCCGAAGTGTATGTCTTTACTCTTAATAAACAGCATGTTGAATATTGTGTAACTAATTTGACTGGACGCTGTTGCTGTCATAGACATTAACGCCCAGCAGTCAAATTCGTTTCAAAGTATCCAGCATGTTAGCTCTATAGCTACCATGAGCTTGCGATCCTGGGTATTCACGCCTCAAAGTATATACATCGATCCCGACACGTGCATAGCATGGGCAAATTCTTAGCTATGGATGGACATATCGGATTCATCAATGCTCATATAAAACCAGTGTATCTCCCTCTATGACTGGACGCTGTTGCTATCATAGACATTAACGCCCACCAGTCAAATTAGTTCCAAAGTATCCAGCACGCTAGCTCTATCGTTGCTGTCATAGACATTAACGCCCAGCAGTCAAATTCGTTTCAAAGTATCCGTCATGTTAGCTCTATAGCTACCATGAGCTTGAGATCCTGGGAATTCAGGTCTCAAAGTATATAAATCCATCCCGACACGCGCATAGCATGGGCGGAGCTTAGCTATGGATGGGCAGATCGGATTCATCAATGCTCATACAAAACCAGTGTATCTCCCACCATGACTGGACGCTGTTGCTGTCATAGACATTAACGCCCACCAGTCAACTTAGTTTCAAAGTATCCAGTACGCTAGCTGTATAGTTACCATGAACTTGAGATGCTGGGAATTCAGGTCTCAACGTATATAAATCAATCCCGACACGCGCATAGCATGGGCGGAACTTAGCTATGGATGGATTCCGGTAATGGTATCTATATCCCAATAACCCTGTGCTAATTTGGCATCGAAACGCTGGTTGAATTAAATACCTGATATTGCCTTCTCATTCCTTAGTGTCTATCTATCACAACTCTCTGATTCAAATACCAACCATACCATCTTCCATCTTACACACATTAATATTTGAGAAATTAACGTATTAGGTGAAAATGAACTGAATACATGCAGACATAAAGCACTCAATTGCCCAGCATCAGAACATGTAAAAAGAACATAGATACTAGTCGATACATTATTATATTGCGACTTATAAATGATTCGTCCACGCACGCACGCACGCACGCACGCACGCACGCACGCACGCACGCACGCACGCACGCACGCACGCACGCACGCACGCACGCACGCACGCATTATCTTCCATGTAGGCAGTCTTCATACGAAACAGTAATTCAACATATAGAATGGCGCCCGTGCTGTATCTAAGCAGGACATAATAAGAGCACTGGCGGCATTTGTTCGGTTTATTTCCTTTCGCGTATTTCCCAGAGGCAATTCTGTCACTGGCAGTCAATAAATACACTTAAGGATATCTGAATCGAATTTCCGCTAGGGGTCTGAGATTTCTTGAAGATGGCATGTATCATACATTTCCTTGGGAATCCATATTCCGAGACTATTATATGCAAGGGATGGCTATTAACACCGCCGGCTGTATTCCTCTCATTTAAGCGATCGCGTTGTTCCTGCGCAGCAGAATTTGATGTGACTTTCTTAGCCACTAGCTGTTATGATTTATGCCGGATTTGTTCTTAGTAATCCCGTTGCTATTGTGGGTGGGAGACCAGCGTACAATAAGTGTTAAGACCAGACCAATTTAATGAAGTTTATTTTTACGAAAACTCCCACTTAAAACACACAATCGGAGATGGGTAACAACTAAACTAATATACAATTTCAAATTCAGAGCGCGTGCGCTGTATATGTTAATTGTCAAGATTTATCAAGAACACCCAAAGTGTTTTGTTCAGTTAGTGTGCATTTGCAGGCGGAGAGAGGACTATTTAAAAAAAGTTACCATTGAAATGGCCGGCCTGTTAACGAGAATGGTGGTCAATTTTCCAAAATAGCATTCCCTTGACAAATGAACTTTGTCCATCGCAAAGCCATTTTGAGCGGCTTGACGAGTACTGTTAACACAGCTACAGAGATCAAAAAGAGCTACGGAAATTCGAAGGAATTCCGAATGATAATAATTGGGCTGCGATACAGTGCTAGATGGAAAGAATGTTGAAAATAATGCAATTGCAGCATTACATTTTTCTAGAAATGGAAAGATTAAGGTAGGATGGTGTGTAAAACAAAACATGGTATGGCCTACGCAGTGCTTCAAATGCAGTCTGCCACTCAGGTATATGACACAATAATAGATCACATTCAGGCTGGAGCAACACTCATGATGACGTATTATAAGTTATAACACCATCACGGAGAGTGTATGAAGTGTATGTCTTTGACGAATATACAATGTAATACACATCGTGTTGAATATGTTGAATCTGTATGGACTGGAAGCTGTTACAGTCATAGGCAACACTATCCCCCTAGCCAATTTAGCGTCACCGCCTTACCTTTATAGTTACCTTGGTGTTTATAGTCTGGGAATTCAGCGTTCAAGGTATATAAATCAATCCAGGCACGCGCGCATCGTTGGCGGAGGTTAACTAGAAATGTACAAGAAATAACTAAAATAGACCATTTTATTTATAAAACATAACAGATTTCTCTGCCGGAATAACTAGCCGACGTTAGGACTCAGGGGGGGGGGGGGTGGGGTTGCATATGAAAGGCACAATCTATTTTTATAATACTAGGTTGGTGGTAATGATGTAAGTAATACATTGTATACTGGATGAACACCAGGATGCAGGCAAGCGCTAACGGAGATACACTCCCGGTCAATGAAAACAATAAGGGGAATAGTAAATAAAGTAGTAGTTCGTGTAGTAGTAGTAGTAGTAGTAGTAGTAGTAGTAGCCATTTTCTCCTTGCCCTACACAATATGGGCACACACACCTAAGTAGCCGTGGGGCCAAATAGGCTTACTCTGTCTCTGATAAAAATAAACTGTTCAAAAATTAACATACACGATCACATATCCTCTAATTTCGATGTATAAATGCAAAACGTATTTACTCACCACGTATCTAATTCGCACACCTATTAATATTAATGAATCGGAGATAGGACTACATTGTGCAAAGATTGAATTTGTCCAAGTCGGCATACATCAATATGGAAATCCTGATGCACATTCATGCATTGCGGACGACCGATGAACCAGGTTAGGTGTTGATTTAAAATCCAAATTGGTGATTGGCTGACTTTCGTATTGCTTTAGTGTTTCCTTGGACTATAGGTCAGCACAGATAGTAGCGTACATGACTATTCAGGTCATATGCTTCATTGACCCATGCCTGCGATACTATGGATGCACTTACTATGATCGACGATATGCGGCGGTGAGAATTTCCCAGGGCAAGCAATAGAAAAAAACATCAACATTGAAAAGACGACAACAATGTAAAAGCCATCCCATCTTTGCGACCTTCTAATTTTATTTCGCTTCATAGGCGTGTTTGATTTGATTTCATTAGGGAAATCATTTATTAATTCCACACGCCTTGCTTTATTAGGTTATGTAACCGTGCCGTAATTAGATAGTAGCGCTCTGGTGTACACGTCAGAGGTGCAGACACCTCAGAGGAGTATTCGTTGTGTGTTCAAGTCTGAATAGTATGCATTCGATGTTGATACCACAACTCACATTGCGATCCATTCCACTCCTAATAGAAACCTTTCTATTGCGAACACTTCGTGTTGTATCTTTTACGAAAGTGTTTCCTCTGTATTCCCTCCATAACCCACCGTAATGCGGCCGCGAAAATGCATTTCATACAACTTCGCGCTTGCATTAATTAAATGCGTGTATCAGTTGTTAATATCTATATCAGGTGTCGGCGACTTTGGTCGAATACATCTTCATCTAGATATATTGGTGCTTGATATGATATCGAAAAGGTGCATTGCTCTTCTCAAATAACACTACGCACTTCTTGTATACTTTTATTTGTGTGAAAGTATTACTGGCTAGTCGGAGAATTGTGCTTTATTTGGTCAGTGCACATTGGGGTGTACTGATCAAATATCAGTGGACTGCTCTGACACCCACTGACATCTTTCAACTGTACGACATAGTCTCCAATTCCCTCATATCCATCTACTACGATGTGTGCATTTCTGCAAGTTTTTCGGCATGGATTAAGGATGCTGCTAGGCAAACACTTGTCATGGAGAGAGCATATGCGAAGTTGCGATAAAACCTTACCCGCGTTGGCATCTCGTTCTGGCTGAAGAAACTGTTATCTCAACTATTTCTATATATTTATACGATCCATAATCTGGGGGTGGACATTTTTCATCGCGATTCATTAAACGCAAATATTAAATGATGTGCTTCCATAGGCTGCGTGAGAATGTCAACCTTGAGATTGCCTGAGGGAATGCCATTCTCGACACTCCTCTCACAATTGAGCATTGCATATACATATTTGTCTTCTCAATGTAGGAATATTCACAATTGTTCTACAGGCGCCCAAGCACCGTTAGTTCATATATTGACATACACACTTTTATCGCCTGATAATATTGAGATAAATCAGTCATTCTCTCGACAGTACCCGAAAGAAGAAACGTTGCCTTGAGAAACATGTTTTTCAGACAAGGCAACCGATGATACCCAGGTAATGTATGTGCATGTGAAAGCCTCCCAGTTGACTATATGTGTTTTCGACGAGGCTGTTCTGTCGGAAGCTGTACTTCGAGTTATTCTCGTGTACCCATGCCGAATCTGTCTACTAGTGTATTTGCAAGACTTGATTCACCACAGCAGTCGAAAAGGGCAAGAAGGTTAGGTAGCCAACGTATGTAAAGCGATCTGATATCGTGGCACAGAATGTTGTCTCTCTTAGAATTAGTGGTTGTCATTCAACATCGATGCCAATGTGACTTATTAGGCATAATGCAACACAGTTAAACTTTAGGGCTCTAAATTTGGTCAACAGCTTATACATCTTCCAGTGTCAATGCGTTCCGGTTGCCACCTTCATTTTCTTCGGGAGTGCTTCGTAAATTCCGACTTCATATCGGGTTTCGTAAACATATAACGTTTTCCCTAATCATGCATGCCCATGACATGAGTTAGTCCATGTGTGTGTGTGCCACGTGCGTGGTATCCACGCGCATCCCTACCTGCCCCCGCCCGTAATAAACTGCCTTACATGGATATAAGTTAACTAACATTGTCTCGCGGTAGGAGCTGTGTCGAGCATGTACCCTTAATGCCTAACTAAAAACAACCCTGTCAAGCATGGCAGTGTATGCTTCCATAACACAAGACCATGCGGCATAATAAGTCCGCCACTTACGACTTGCTGCTTCCCATGTTTCAATACAGGAACGGTCTCCATGCATTAAAGGTATCGGGTTCAACCTCCTTGGTGATATACTTTGAAAAATATAGCCGCCAAATTATAATAGCCTGGCATAGAGCGCGTGGTATACTAGTTTCTTAAAAGGCGATGTGTGTACAGTTCTTGTGATGCACGCTGCATGTTAGTACTACACATGTTAAGGTTGGCGTAGCAGTACTAACCGTATGTTGATGCTGTGTTGTGTATGTGATATGTAAGGCTTAACATGCAGACTGTTACTTACAATCGACCCAGTCACCCATCATCATCACATTGTTTAGAGCCGCCCCGACAATAGGAAGTGTCCAGACAGAATGGCGTCGGTACCATGTTTAAACCGCAGATAGTTAGAATACGGATGGAATGTATTCTTCTCACGTAGACACATTTGGCAATGGGAATTCGGCAAGAGACATTCAATAAACCCACTTATGGAAATCTGAATCTAATTTCGACAATGTATCTGAGATTTTCTAAAAGATGACCTTACGCGTAGATTTCTTTGAAAATGCATAAATCACGACTCTACTATTACTCATAAAATGATGAACACTTTCTGATGAAATAAAGAGACACCAGGTAGGTAAAAACCTGCAATTCTACGCTGCGAGAGATTTAACCCGTCTTGCCTCAATTTAAATCCGTTAATGGCAGGTCGGTAAAAAACGGCATCTGCAGAGGAATGCTAATTTGCAGGCCAAGAGAGGCATATTCATGACAATTTATCACTGTAATGGCTGTTTGGATTTCCGTGACCACGCACGCTTATTTATTGCAAATATGAAGTCGTGCCTTTTTTTCGGAACCTTTATTAATTGTCGTCATTAATTTCTTGGACGGTTACTAATACGGTTGCGTTTACCGGAAATACACGCCCCTAGTAATGAACAACCATGCCAATTATGTTGTTGGCAATTCAATCAGGATGCTTATATCTCTATGAGTATACATCAGTGATACGATTTACAATTACCATTACGGTGCATGAAACCAAGCTGCGCCACATAGTGAGACAATCCAGTGATAATTTAATTACACCCTTCATAGCGAAATCGGCCAGAACTGGTCTCAGAAGTGATCTTGAGAAATCTTCATTTGCCGCCCAAATGAAAACGATTTTTGAAGTACTATCATTGCAATTACTGGCTCGATAAGCGTGCCAGACATTCCAGTACAACATTTTCAAAAAATGTGATGTTCTTAGCCTTCACATCGAAATTCAATAAGCACATTTGTTGATATTCTTGACTACATTTAGCCAGTTAAGCGATGCACACTAAATAGCACACATTGTTTGAGTATGGACGGAATGTGCCTCGCTGCGATATACTGGAGGGATTCATTATAGCTATGCCCCGCCCATCTCTATCTACGCTCCACCCACGATTTACCCGTATTGGGAGATCTGCACTAGTTGAAACCCAACTTATATTAAAAAAAATACTGCTAAGCTGTTGAATATTTTGAAACTAACTTTACTGGGTGATGTTGCTGCCTATGTCCAAACCACCCAGTCAAATTAGTTTCAAAGTCTTCAATATAAGTTGTTTTAATTAGTAAAGGCATATAATGTGTACACATTGACGGACTATCAAGTGTGTATAATGAACTAAATCGCTTCACTCGTGGCGTAATTGGTCATGACGTCAGCCTGCGTGCGAAGTAATTGATTAGCACGTCATATGATTGGCTGAGAAACTGAGTATAATTATGTATGTGGGTCATTTTGAGCGGATTATTTGATTGTGTGAATACGCCCATCAGCGGATATCTATTGACCTTATAAAAAGCCCCAGGTGCCAGTATCAGTATCATCTAATACACCTCTTATGGACGTTGCGATGCAGGTTCTGGCTATGGCCCTATTCTGTCAATGCGTCCACCATTGAGATACAGTTAACCTTACACAAGGCACATTTATCTTTTCATTTAAGAGTCCCCAAATGTATATTCATATTACACGCCCAAGACTTGTCAAGAAATAAATTGTCCCACTGTATTTCTTTTGAAATTAAATGGCTGGTTTTAAATCACTGATCTCGACGCTGTTTAACCGTGCTGTGTATTCCGGTAACCGCTGTGACACAACGTATCTACTCGTTCTATTAAAATAAAAACTGGAAAGGTCATGTGTATTTAAGCATCTCATGTAACGACGTTATGAGATAAGTCAGCATGGAGCAGCACATACATCAATCAAGAAACGGGGACGTTAAATATGTGGGCGAGAATGATATTGGCAACAGCTACAGCATGTGGCATGACGCCGATTCTGCCCGCTGGGCTCCAAAATAGTCAGCAGTTGACGTACGGTGTTGTTTGCGCTTGAGATTACTAGGCATCGTTGCACACAGGGCATATGTTGCCCGTTATGGAAATATGATTGCCAACTCATGAATCCAGTGTTGCCTATTATCCGCGCATCTCCACCCACGCTTTGCCAGTGTTGGAATGGATCGGTCCCTGAACTCCCTGACTATAAATTTCAAGAACACTATACAGGTGTATTTTGAAACTAATTTGACTGGGTCCTGCTGCTGCCTATGGCATACTGTCTAATGCATATTAAATGCATACGCTCGTGCGAATTGTCAGAGTATTAAGCATGTGCGGCCATATTGCATCGTTCACTAGATAAGTGAGTATGCCATCAGCCTACACGTCACGTACTTGATTATGACGTCTTATGATTGACTAGGAACTCGTCGATTAACACGTTTTTGCTACATTGTAATACACCTCAATGAAATACTCCAACACTTTAAATAATTAAATTGACATTTTCAGTTCATTCATCCATCATATGACGTTATTATCACTACGTGGCGTGTGCGATGATGCCATACTCAATGGCAGCATGCAATGGTAACTGGCTAAGCGTAGGTGTACGAATTATGTACCTTTACAATTTAATAAGCATACACATAATTATTTTGAGTCTAATTTGACTTGGCGCTGTTGCAGCAACAGCACCCAGCCAAAATGGTTTCAAAACATGTACTAGCTTACCTGTATAGTTTTCTGGAAATTGGTAGTCAGGGAGCTCATGGATCGATCGATCCCAACACGAGTAAGGTGTATGTAGAACTTAGCTGGAGATTGGCGGATCATTGCTAAAACTGGAAAGCTCCATTAAATATAAATCTAATTCATTTGTCAGTTTACTTGGTTGTGCATTAGCCAGAACATGTAGTAGTAACGTGGAGCAGTTACACACAACAAATAATGCAAAATAATACGAAGACCAGACAAACCCACGGGACAATTCGAACTAATAACTGATGTGATACATAATAACTGTCTGGCATGTGTGTCAGCTTCGTCAGCCACGTTCACTAAGTTTCCATTTAGAACTCGCTAACGATCGATAAATCTGAGATTTTCACTACACTAATGTAATAAAGTAATTACAAAATGTCAACTCGGACCAAAACAAACACCCTATGCGTGCAGATAGTATATTAGCTTAGAAACTGAATGGGTAAATTCTTCCAGCATCGGCTTCCTCGTAACCCTGCACAAGCTGAAGTGCTAATGTGTCACCAATATGTACGATACTTGTTTCAGGACGACGCAGTGCCATTTCCTCCCAGAACAAACGTATGCTTACGAGAGCTACGTTCTCTTTACAGTAAACGAATTTCACATGCCACTGATGTTTTGTAGACGTGATTGGAGACGCCAAATCAAATTTCCTGTCAGTGTCTACTCACGTCTGGAGATGATATGCGGTTACAGCTTTGAGAGAAATCAATAGTTTCATTTCAACGGCTTAGTGGTCATTGCCTGGAAAAGTAACTGTCTGCTTTTTCTCACAATAATAAAATGTGTCAGCATTTGTGTTTGCCAATGCTACGAGTAGCGTGGTGTTGACGCATTAGGCATGGCTGTTAATGAGCGTGTCTTCGTTAAAAGAACAACACGCAAACCCATGTTTTCTCTAATGAGTCACACTATATGAACTAGCAAACTCGATCTTCGGATTGGTTCAAGCCCGCATGTGTCACATACACCACATATGCCTGTCAACACTCTTTCAGCGATGATCTTCAGGAATTTCCATTAGCAGGCCAAGAGAAAGCTATTTTTGGAAATTTACTAATGAAATGACTGTCTCGGTAACTTGGCCAGTCACCCAACCTTTCGAAAATAGTTTTCTCTTTGCCCGCGAATGGACACCACGCTTAAACTTGAAAGCTCTTGACCATTACTCCTTTCCTGGCTATGCTGAGTAAGAACGCATCTGTAGAGGCCTCACACAATATTCGTTTTTAGGATGCAGTCAGCTATTCATGCAAGTTTAATTGTAAAAGGGTTAACTTTCTTAGAAATTCTTGACTGTTAAAAGTAAATTGATATGGATAGTATCTTAGGCGCTTTGAGGCGCTGTTTCCCCAAGATGGTTAAAGGCAATCATTTTGGATGTGTGGTTAATTAGTGTATGCATTCCTACATTCAGTAATACAGCAACCTGTCGTTAGAATAGGAGAATATTGCGATACAACAATTAAGCATAGAATTCGCCGATTTCTGGGTAGAGTACGCGAAGGGTTGACGGGATGCAATCTTCAAACAACTTTGAATGGCGGGTAGCAGCGTGCCCAATTCGGACATACGTATGACCACTGCCCCGCTAAATCTGATAAAAAGATGCCATCAGAATGATAGATCACAGTAATTAAACGGCCCTTAGCTGTTTACAAATTGATCATGTTAATGGCGTTAGTTAATCTTGATACTGGAATGTGGAAATAATCAAAGTGTGTGAGCATGTTTTTCACAAACCCACACTACACTAAAGCATTGTGAAAAGCAGTGTGTCGGCTACCAGTCCTGCTAAGTGAAAGCTTAGCCTATTAAAAATATCATTTCTATAAATACGTTCCTTACTTAAGATCTTTAATGGATCCATTTGTTTCTCAAAATCAAAACATGTTCATATTAAATGTCCATTGCGCGTCGATTGGGCTTACGGCTACAGTTTTGTCCGGCGACGCTGCGTATGTTGTGCCACGCCAGTCGTGAACCAGTCCGTGCGCTTCTGAGCAACGGGCCGTCTCCGATAGTGGCGACTATCCGGTAACCTAATAAAATAGGATATTGCTAAGCCTCTGTGGCTATAAAAGACGGTCTCTGGCTAAAACGTAACCACGGCGTAATACGCTTACACAATAGACTGCAACAGATGCGTTGTGAAGGACCACACTCTAAGAGCCAATTGCGGTATCTAATAGACCTCACCAAGTGCGCCAGAGGGACATTTAGCACCTCATCCACTTTCATTTCTCTCGTCTCTTCCTATCACGCATCAATGGATAGATTAACTCTCCCTCCCTCCCTCCCTCCCTCAATCCCTCCATCCCTCCCGCCATGCATGCATCCATCTATCCATCCGTCCATCCATACATCCACCCACCCACCCACCCACCCACCCCACCCCACACACCCACCCATGAAGCACGATGCGACTATATGTGATGTTGTCCAGAGGGACCACAGTTACTGCCATTGGGCAATGCCATTCCTTTCTCTCGTTGGATGCACCGCTCACCAATCATCGGCGGATGCTCACGTGTGTACGCATGGCAGTCCGGTATCTGACAGTATAGAACATTAAAACAAATCTGCTTAAACTGAGATTCTGAGCCAGCATGTTGCAAGGCGAGCAACACAGTTTCTATTATGCAAAACAAACTACCCATGTGGTTAATAGTCGATTGCAGAGGGTTACCTATTCCTTCTGATTAAGCAATGAACCTCTCATCATGTAGGCCTAATGTTGTAACATAACATGTGCGCCATCAATCTTCATCAATCAACATCATCAATTATCATCATACATACTTTAACCGTGGCGCAAGGCGCACGTGCTGTTGAACCATTCAATGCGTACACATACAATGTCTTAATTTCAATACAATTATAAAGGAATGTTGGTGCAGATTTCGAAATTAATTTTACTATGCTTTGCAGCTTTCAGTCTTATTAGCTTCAACATAATCACAGTTCTTGTATTGTACATGATAGGGCCAATGCGTACACACGGGAACCACTTTGGTCCTCTGTGCAGGTGGTGTATCTTGCTCTATCCAAGGAATTTGCAGAATCAACCATTTGTACCCGAAGGACAACTTTCACACATCATTTATTATTTATACTTTTATTTGCCTCAACGAGTTTACTCAGTGAGGCAACAACAGTTAAATTAGTTTTACAATGTTGAACACACTAGTGCTTTGTTGTTAAAAAATGGTCTCCCTAGTTGAAATATTAATATCTAATATAATACCCGGCTATGTTAGACCTAATTCAATTCTTGGAACAACTATACTGCCAGCACATCTATAATTGCAATTACTATGTGATGACTAGAGAATTACTTGATGCATTCACCTATGGGCATGGCGGCAATGACCCGGGTGATGGCAATAGCCCGTATATTTGGCTCAATGTCCATTATCTACCAGCGAATCAAGGAATCCATTTCCAGATATGTTCAGTCCATTTTAGCTAAGCTCCTCCTACTTTTCCCTCGTGTTGGAATCGGGTTATACTCTGAACGCTGAATTCACAGAATCCTAATTTCAAGCTAACTATACAGGCGAGCTGTAATGTAAAATAATGTTTTGAAAATAATCTTGATATTGAAGCAAACGTTTTCTGTCAACATACTTAATAGAATGCTTATTAAATTGTAGATCTATCAAAGGTATGCAACTCGTACACGTGTGACACATTTTCATGACGGAGAAATACTTCATTATGATTGTGACGTCATATAACTGATACATAAACTGGGATTAACTGATCGGATGCATACATTACTGCATCCAAATGGTTGTAAACAGTTGATCATTGAGGTATGTGAAGAAGCATAGGCATGGGAATTGGCCTTATAATGCTCCAGATCTGCCGAGAGCACCAAATGGTTTCCTTGATAAATGTCTATTCACGGTCAAAAACAAGAATTTATTTTGGAAATGTAACCCTGGAATGACAGGCGCGATTATGGAGGCATACACATCAGTGAAACCCCGGTCTATGAATTCATGTACAACTTTTACGTGTGGCGTAAATCATTGAAATACCGACCGACCGCCCGCCCGCCCACCCACCCGACCGACCGACCGACCGACCGACCGACCGACCGTCCGAATGACCGAACGACCGTCCGACCGACCGACCGACACCCAGACAGAGAGAGAGACAGACACGCACGCACGCACGCACGCACGCACGCACGCACGCACACATACACGCACGCACGCACGCACGCACGCACGAACGCACGCACGCACGCACGCACGCACGCACGCACGCACGCACGCATACACACGCACGCATACATACATATACATATATATATATATATATATATATATATATATATATATATATATATATATATATATATATATATATATATATATATATATATATATAGATATATATATATATATATATATATATATATATATATATATATATACGCACACGCACACACGCGCCCTCGCACACACACGCATGCACGCACGCACGCACGTACGCGCGTACGCACGCACGCACACGCACACAGACGCGCGCATACACACAAGCACACACACGCACGCATGCACACACGCACACGCACGCACGGGCGCGCACGCACGCATGCACGCATGTACGCATGCAGGCACGCACGCACGCACGCACGCACGTACACACGCACGCACACACGCACGCACTCACGCACTCACGCACTCACGCACGCACTCACGCACGCACGCACGCACGCACGCACGCACGCACGCACGCACGCACGCACGCACGCACGCACGCACGCACACTCACGCAGAGACAGGCAGATCTCAGCGGCGTGAGTAACAACCGCTTAAATGCGTGTATCCATATCAATCATATATAGCAGTAAATAATAATGGCTGGTCTATACATTAGTTAGATTGCCGTGTTATTTGTGTAAATGACCCCAGAGTCATCATTTTGTGGCCGAGACAAATCTGTTCAGAAATGGCAGCTGGAGGGCGACGTCTATATGTATTGCGAGGTAAGTATGGCAGCCCCGTATTATACGTGCAGTATACAATGTTGAATCAAGAAATGCAGACGAGCATAATCATCTTCTAAACACACCCCACCGCCCCCACCCCTACCCCCGGCACACAGAGCGTGCATTGGGACATCATGCTATATTATCTCATACGAGTGTTACTTGTGCTATGCGCGCAAGTAACATATGTGGAGGCTTGAGTCAAATGTAGCATTTTTACTGGCTTGGTAACCGAGCCAATCATTCCAGTGATACAATTTAAAAAAACAACGTTTTATCTTGGCCCAAATATTGCAATTCCTTAAGATCACAGCAGATGCCGTTTTCTTCGCCTTGCAATTAAAGGGTTTAAATCGACACCATATGGTGTTTAACCCCATATTGTGTCTATGTAAGCAGTTTAAGTGTAAGTCGGAGAAGAACGGCACCTGCAGGGACAAGATAAATATGTTTCCGCATTGCAGCACTGGAATGATTCGTTCGGGTACCCAGCCGGTCATTTAATGTATTTATTTTCAAAAATAGTGACAGTTTGTCCTCCAAATGTACACCGTGTAAGGGACAATATTGGTGTTTCTGCCCATTGATGCGACACTAGCGCAGACAATGATGGTCAACGTGATCAAAAGTGCAGTGATCTTGAGAAATATCAATTGCAGTTCAACAAAAAATATTTTTTGAAATAAATTCCAATGGCAAAGTAATGTTATATACTTTTTGCTTGCAAATGGGTATTCCTTAAGAAAACATTCAATTTGTAACATCTTGGCGATTGATGGGTTACTTCATCTTTCCAGAGTATCCAGTTATCAAGCTGACATCATATGATGTCATAAACAGGTAAGTGTCGTGTAGGATGATGTCATGATGATTGCGTCATACACGATGCTAGTTGGCATGTCTTTAACTCTTAATCGCCAGCCACGGTGTACGAACTGCATGCCTCTACTATTTAATAATCATGCTATTGAATATTTTGAAACACATTTGACTAGATACTGTTGCAGGGCATAGCTAAACGTAGAACAAGGCTATTGATAGAACTAACATTTTGAGCGCGTTGAAGCGATGCCGACACGAGACGGGTTAGCGGTACATGGTGATGCCAACTAGTAGCAATGCACGGCTGAGTTGCTTCTTATGCAATAGTGCATTTTGGACACCAAATGTAGAATGTTTTAACCCCATATTTAAATCATGTAATGGTGAGTCGAACAAAATCATTCAGTTGTACATTTAAAAAAAAGTCTTATCTTGGCCAGCAAATGGAACGAGAAATATTGATTTTCTTGCCAATTAACAAAGAAATAATAACTCGGAAAATAATGGCCAAGGCGGCCAAAAGTTCGGGGGTCTTGAGAAATAGGAATTTGCAGTCCAGCTAAAAGCTATGTTAATAAAATAAATTCCAATTTCAAAATATAAAAATAGTATGCTTTTTGTCTGCAAATGGATATTCCCCGAGGAACACAACTATTGTTCCTGAAAAATCGTAACGATTGAATGGTTAATTGGCAGAACTAGCATTTTGAGCGCTTTGAAGTGATGTCGACAAGAGAAAGGTTATTAGGTTACTGACTTACTGTCGAGGCACATCAAAATTGCTTTTGATGAAATAGGGCTGTTCGGATACAAATGAGTACTTTTTCCAAACCACATTGCACCATTTCAATAACGATATTCCCCCAGTCATTAGTTCTCCAATATCATCCGTCATCCTACCTCATGCCATTATTGACGCATTTGCCGTCATCAACTCTTTAGTCATGGCTGCTTCTACGGACGTATGTATCTGGTACTAAGTTATGTCTCGACTCCAATAATTGCACATATTCTCTGCAAGATATAACACATTTACCGCTTTGTGATAAGAAGAGCATAGCTTGCTATCTCGTACACATAGAGTACCAGTGAGAATGTTAACACAATAAGATGATTCGTTCCGATTAAATAATGGTCTAACATTTTAGAAAGAGTACAGCACCACAACGTACAACTTAATAGATTAGATGCCCTAGCCTATAACAGGACACGCCGCGTCCTATTATATGTGTTCACTTCAATGACATCGCTGATCTGAACACTACCATGCGATTCTTCAATCGCAACAACCTCTAATTATTGTTCAGTAGGATAGGACAAATGATTAATGACGTTTTCTGCACGAATATATTAGTTTCAAAATATCCGATAACTTACCTATGAAGCTAAATTGAGATTCTTAGAATTCAGGGTTCAAATGGTGAAATATAATATATCGAAATGAATTAATACGAAGACAGACTTATGAAAATGTGCCCGCTTATGGAATATCCCTTACATAGCTAACATGTGGATAGATAAGAATGTGCATATATAATGTGTCTGTAACTTTAGCCGTATTTTATGATACTGATCTGACAAAGAAAGGCCCGTGCTGTTAAGCGCTGGTGTACACACGCCTACCCGTCTGTGGCATGCATTACTGTCCACGCCCGCAAAGTTCAAACTTAGAGCGGGGTTCGCGTTCGTTAAATGGGAATTCTATTGATACATGATACGGGTATGGTCCGTAACTAGCGTGCGTGCGTGTTACTATCATTGTGATTTAATATGATCGGAGATCAGTTTTAACTGATAATCTATGTACATTAAAGATCGAAACGAACCTGCAAAACATGGCACGTATTCAAATCGTGTGGACTCGTGTTAGAATGTAATCACACCGCTCTTTAATAATGCTGGCACACGTTGACTGTCTCAATAGGAAATTGATTATCCGCCATCGTTCTGATTAGGCCACAATAGTAATAGCAATACCATAATTAGTAGCACAGCTTAGCGATAATAGCCTCATGGACTATGTATTTAAATGGGCCTCTTTTCCTGGATTAGATTGATTAATGTACTGATCTCGTCGATATATCCCGCTACTTCTTTGGCAAAGAACACTCTTTATTATACATCAATTGAGTTTCCGAGCGGTGCTGATTAAAGTAGCCATGGCAGAAAATAGTATCTTAGTTTGTTTGCTTCAAAGAGATATAGGTCAGGCTGGGCTGAACCGAGAAGTGTGCATCGCAATAAAACATCTGTTTAAATAGACATGTCAACACCACATACTTTGTTATCTTAGTTATCTTTGTTATCTAACCGCACCGGTTAGCTGACATACTAATCAGAAGAATTCGTCACAATACTGACAAGAGTGCATAACACAATTTGTTATTGAATTTGCAATTCAACACACATCTTGTAGGACATTGTGAATACAATTTGACTGGGAGGTGCTAGTGCCATAGGCCGCAACAGTGTCCAGTCAAATGCGTTTCAAAATGTTACGCCTACACATGCAATTAAGCGTTCACATGTGCTTAGCTCGATGCATGCATAGGTGTATACTCGGATAGTAAGCAGGCCGTACCATCATGGCAGTGTTTAGTGGAGCGAGCTTAAGGATCTGACATCACACTCAATTCTGTCACATGTTAGATGGCGTCATGTTGGTGTATGTGGCAAGTTTGATGCAGCTAAAGTCAAAAGTACATAGCTTCGTCATGGTAGTCTCTTGGAGTGTTGTGACGAAGCTATGTAAGTTTGAGTTTGGCATCAACTAACGTAAGTAAAGCCTACGAATAGCATACCTTCGATGAGTTTACAATTTAATACACGTTATGTTAATATTTTGAAACTAAGTTGATTATGAACTGTTCCAGTCACATGGGTACAAATTTAAATTCTGAGAATTTAAGTTTCAAAGTTTCAAATCCAGTCCAATACACATAGCAGTTGGCGTAGCTTAAATAAAAAACATCATGTCTATCGGGGGTGGGGGTCTATTAACCACATTTAGTCACTGCGGCATAGCATCATTCAGTGCATACACTACACACGGAGCGTCGGTCATGTTCTATGTTTTTGTAAGCATTGCATGTGTGAAAGCAAATGCATATCTACATTCGCACACATTTGTAACAGACATTGTATGCAACTGTGGCCACACGCATGCTCAAGTATCTACATCAAAATCAAATACCGCACCGGTTAGCTGACATACTAATCAGAAGAATTCGTCACAATACTGGCAATAGCCCATAACATAATTTTTTAGTGAATTTGCAATTTAACACACATCTTGTAGGACATTGTGAATACAATTTGACTGGTAGGTGCTAGTGCCATAGGAAGCAACAGTGTCCAGTCAAATGCGTTTCAAAATGTTACACCTACACATGTAACTTGAGATTGTGTTTCTGGAAATTAAGTGTTCAAATTTGCTAAGCTCGGTACATGCATGCATGTGCACTGGGAGAAGCGTAGCAAGGAATGGGCGGGGAATAGCGAAAAATGGGTCCCTCCATTATATCATAAGATCGCGTCTCTTGCGGACAAGAAGTATTCGGTATATTTCATATATTCTGAGAAAAGTACAATGTCACGAAAGTGCGTGTCAAAGACTAATTGGCTTAACAGACGTATACTAACGATGTGGTCGATAACGCCCTGCTGCTAACCCCGCCTTCTTCTCCATCCAACTCTCTCTGGTGAATCAATGAAGAAAATTGCAACTTAATCGGAAGTATGTGTTCTTTCCTGCTTGGTTTTGAAAAGGGACAAGACTAATGGTTTGCGGACACGCTGTCGTACTCCAGATCGCAGCGTATCATATGCATGGACGTAGAAGTTAATTACTAGACACATGCTGAATAGCTGGAAACAAACTCCATTCGTCCGGCTACTGGGTGGAATCTGTAGCGCTAAAATAGCGAGTGTTTACATATTGAGCAGGTGCACGTGCGGCGTGCTTGCCTTTCTACATGCCCATGTATATAATATGTGCGCCCATGCACGGTTAATCTGCGTGTGTACGGCGGTTTTGTTCGTGATCTGAAAATGTATGTGAGCGAGGCTGTGGAAATATGTCGGCGAATACTTGGATACCTGCCACTGTGAATGGGCACATGCGCTTAGGTGTTTGCGTTATATTGCAAATTAGAGCTTCCACACACTAGGTCGATAGTCTAGATGCATCTGGATTATTTTCGAGAAGTGTGTAATATCACTTGCGTTGCCAGCTGCAATGCACTAGCTACTTAATCTAACTCCATCCGCGTTGCTATACACATCCATATATTGCACCAACTACAATTCACCTTTCCAGAGTAACCATTCATCATCCGACCGCGTATGACGTCATAATCAGCTCGACGCGTGTATGATGAGGTAATATGCATTACGTCACAAAGGGTTCCATATAGACCGTCACCAAATCTGAAATTGTCCGACACGTTGTATGAATTGTATATCTTTGTAATTCTTTGCTATTTAATAAACATGTCGGTGAATATTTTGAAACTAATGAGATTGGGAGCTGTTGATGTCTTAGGCAGCAACAGCACGCAGTCAAATTAGTTTCAAAATATTCAACAGTTTACCTGTGTAGTTTTTTGGAAATTGATAGTCAGGGTGTTCAGAGATCGATCGACCCCAACACGAGCGAGGTGTGGTTGGAGCTTAGCTAGAGATGTGCGGGGCATAGCTAAAACCGGAAAGGTCCATTAGCATTAACATAATGACGGGAAGCGTTGTGGTACGTGAATATGCACTTTAGCAACAACATTATCACCACATTCTCGTGTGAAAGCTAGATACATTAATGTACTAACTCCAGACACAGCAATGCTAGAGATAACTACTTCAGAAGCACAGTACTTCGCGTTTGTGAATGCCTCTTTGCAAAACAGAGGACGACCTTTCTATTAACCCCCCCTTATGCCAGCAGCACATCACAGCGCCCAGGATGCAATTCATATCAAGTACAAGTTCAATTGCCAAGATTTTCCCATACAATTATAAGGTTTGAAGGCAAGGGAAGACTATTTTTGTAAACTTTCCACAGAAAATTACACAAAATATCGTTCTGCCATTAAAACACCTACAGAGAACGTGATGTGTTTGACCGCCAAATGGGCATTGTTAAGAAAATTTGATTTTGTATTATCCAGCCTCCATTTGCAGCCCAAGAGAATCGTAGGTGCCGAGCCAGTCCTTCAAGTGGTAAATACTATTCTCTTGGCCTGTACATGGGCATTCGTAAGATCATTGCAGTGGGAGTTTGTTGCCGGCTTGGCCAATAAGGGTTAAGCTGATTTTATGTTATCTCTACCAATACTCAATGCAGCATAGGTCCGTGATGTGACATGATGCGGTTAGCCTATACTGTGTGGTAACTTAGCTACGTATAAAAAGGTTACTCACCCAACAGAGGTCTCCAATCGGCCCGTGGAACCAGCGGCATATGTGCGCAGTTCGGATTCCAAGGTACGACTGCCAGGCGTCTGTAGAAACGGCGGGAATCAGCTATCCCGGCGGCCGCGAAACACGAACTACAGAATTGCGGGATACCGCCAGCACCACAACGGATTTGTATCGTAATGTGCCGCCTGTAAGACGGCATACATTAAGTGTGACCTGCCGTTGTCGGCTCTCATTAATATACACACAAGCATGTACATGCTGTCTGACCTATTTGGTACAAACAACCTATTGGAGTTTTAAGATCCATAAATGGGATGCAAAAACGCATGTTATGGCACATGAGTTACATTACTGTCTACACCACTTCTGCAGGGTCAATACAGTGTTATGTATAAATATAGAGGAATGTAGAAGATACACATTGCGTTTAACCTGCTAATTTAGCTCAAACTAATATACGGGCATGCATGCTTGATTTACTTGGTACCAAGAACCATGGTTGGCTGCTCACGATGAATAATGTGGCCACACCACCGATTTGTCATGGCAAATGAGTTACAGTATATACAGTATCAATTTCGAGACCACTTTTTCAGGGTGCATAAATTGTTGAATATAAATATATCTGAAGGTATGAGCTGAATGAATGATTAGCAAAAAATAGCAGCAACATTGTTGTGGCAATGCCATATAAACCATTATATCAGCTTTACCCCAAATTGCGCTCATTGTCAAATTAGAATCGTTAATATATGTGTGGTTTGTCCGATGCATGGGGAAAGGAGATGTTATCCAAAAGGATCATATGTGCATACACCCATTAGCTCCTGCAGGTCAGACATTTCATGATTCCATTTCCGCACTCAATCACATGACGTCATAATCAACAACGTGACGTGTGTGCCGGCGTCATATGATGACGTCATGAATGATTTGATTAATCCCGTCTGGTATGCTTAATAGTCTGATATGGTGCACGAATTGTATGTCTTTGCTATTTAAGAAACTTACTGTTGATTATTTTGAAACTAATTTCACTGGTCAGTCATATTAATTTCAAAATATTTAACAGGTTACATGTATAGATGTCTGGACAGTGATAGCCAGGGAGTTCAGAGATCGATCGATCCCAACATAAGCTAGGTGCGGGTGGAGCTTAACTAGTGATGGGCCGGACATAGCTAAAACTGGAAAGGTCCATTATTTCAGATTATGATTGAGAAAAGCATGATCGAGACGTAATGGTAACATGTATTCTAGCTATGCCACAGATACAGCAGATCTGTTTTAACCTTTTCATGACGATGCCGGTCAAAACCGGCCTCTCTAGTGGTATTGAGGAATGTCTATTTGCAGGCCAAAGAAGACTATTTTGTTTAATATAGCACTAGAATGACTGGCTCGATAGCCGTCTCTTGGCCTGCAAATGGACATTCAATAA
This sequence comes from Chaetoderma sp. LZ-2023a, assembly GCA_034401795.1. Lineage (NCBI taxonomy): Eukaryota > Metazoa > Mollusca > Caudofoveata > Chaetodermatida > Chaetodermatidae > Chaetoderma > Chaetoderma sp. LZ-2023a. Next base: position 12,734,206 of record CM067364.1, read on the forward strand.
AGAAATATTTTAATATTATGAACAACTTTAGGCATTAAAGGGTTACATTATTTAATCTGTCAATTGCATGTATATAAGTCATGTTACATTTGACATGGATCCAATGCTTACATTTTACAAACAGAAGTTAAAGTTGACCATATTCTGATATATTAGGTAATTTGGTATATACTTAGAAGTATGCAAGAATCGTGACCAAATAGTAAGCACATTTCAATAGCTATGTACGTGCGTACATGCGTGCGTACGTGATTGTTTGTGAGTGTGTGCGTGCGTGCATAACTGCGAGCATGTATGCATACTGTAGGTCGGCACCGACCGGACAGGTGCTGGCCGTCCCGGCAAAGCTGGATACGGAACGGCCACTCCGGATTCGCTCCAGGCACGACCCACTGGGTAGAATAGCATGCATACATAGCCCTATGAGGGAGGTTTTCGGTAAAATCGGCTAAGTCCGATAAAGTGCATGGGGTGCATGCGCCCGTCGCAATCGCGTGTATGCATGAACAAATCTAGAATGTTCTAGAACGTGGTAAATACGTCACTGATCTAGCTGCACGCTGATTGTCTACTGCTCGGCCGCTGATTGGCTGAGGCATCTGACTCTGACGTCACGAGTAGTATAAAAGGGGTGAAAAGCCAAGAATCTAGAGCATCGTCGGCGTGGAGACCGACCAGTCGAGAACTGACTGGAGGTGCAGACTAAACGAGTAGACAGGAACACCACCGGACGGTATAGCACATCACTGCGGTTACTTACGGCTTTCAGCTCACCCACATGTAAAAGCAGTTCTCGGACTGTCTGCATTACAGTGAGCAAACTAATTATCGTTATGGTTACCGCTTCCGAACTTGTGTAAAGGGAACACTTCTGCGGAAAGGGCCAAAAGGGCCCCGAATGTAATTCTATGGAATATAGAGCTATGGTGGATGACTCGCTAGATCTGCCAACCACGCTGACAAGTGGACTTCAACCTCCGCACTGCGTGTAGTGTGCGTTTTAATTAACTTTATGACCATGGTCATGTGGACTTTGCTAGGTGCTACGTGCGCCGCAAGTGCTATGCGACGCATCCCGCACCATGTGCCAAGTTATGTAAGTGCTTAAACATTATATACGGCCCTCTTTGTTAATGGGCACACCTTTAACTTTATTATTTTCGTCGCTGGGCGGATAACTTTCTCACTACCGTATACATTATATACTAGTTGCTGGGACCATCCAATAGATATTTCTTCACCGCTCTGTTTCATTGTCATTTCATTATCGACACGCGCTATGAATATGTTACCACCTCAATTTTAGTAACATAGTAGCCTGTTCCATACCGATGACTATTAGGTACTCAAGTAACTATACTATTGTACATCTAATTTTTGTTTCCGTAATTGGTACTGATGACTACTAGGTACCTTCCAGGTCTTAGGACCGCCATTTATAATGTCTATGTTACTGTGCATATTATCTTCGTTTACTGTGGTGCTGTCAACTAGCCACACCGTCTAGGTGTATCAGTATATGATACTTAGCTACCTAATGTAATTACAATCTACTTATTGCATTAGTTAGTTGTATATGGCAGATAGCCGTCCAGTTAATATGTTTGTTTAAATGTAGAAAGCTTTGGACCGCAGTACGCTAGGAGATACTATATAGCAACATTTATACCCGCATCACTTACTCCGGCCATCATCAATTTTACACTGAAGTCGCGGAACATGCTGCACTTGTTTGAGCCCGGCATGTTACTGCCTAAACCTTATTATTCAGCGCGAGAGGATAAGTTAAAGTGGTTAAGGACAATGTCTTCGTTTAGCGACATATAGTGTATGCCTCTTTTCCGGACGTTGCGGTAATGTAGCCACGCACTCCGGCTAGGTTGTGTCAAATTTGCCAATTATCTATAAGGCCTCACATATATTAAGTTATTGTCTCTTTCCACGATCCACCAGCCACATGGCTTTATAATTGTTTGGATTCCCTATCAGCACGTTGATCTAATCTGACCATTGGAAACTATTGGAGGTTTCCTAGCGGTGATAGTTAAAGTACCGATTTACATACATCGCCCCCCCCCCCCTATCTTCGGATACCTGTTAGCTAGATAAGCCTGCCAATGAAGGAAGCACTACGAAAACATATAGTTATAATTATGAGATAGTTAGTTTATTTACCGGCCCGCAATGCATATTTGGGCATATTGGAATTTAACGCTAACGACAGGTCAACTGTTAGACCCATGGCATGCGGTGACGGACGAGATACGGATCTCTATCCAAATCGTTGGGGTGTATGGATGAAGTGTTGGAGCTCGTCACGCCCTCACGGGAAGGATGCTCGTGATGGATATCCATCTCTCTACCCCCACCATAAAGACATGTTAAGTGATCAAACTTGCCTGTGTGAAATGTTGATGTTTTATGTGGTTGCGGAACAAGGTAGCCAGATTGTCATCGAATTCAGATGCCTTGTGTCGTAGCATGTATGTATGCTGTCCATGGAGGTAGATGCTATTCCAAAGTGACCTACGGGAAGCTGAGCGTCTGCACCCATTGGGAAGCTGTATCTAGAGATAGGCAGGACTCCCTGCCACTTGCGGCCACATCTAGTTTTTGTTTAATTATAGGTTAGACTGTAGCCGAAGACCCGCATAAATAAAGCGGCATCTACCAATACAGTATCTTTGGAAACTACATAAGACGGTGACGTGGGAATTCTTCGGAAATCGTTCATCCCGTCTTCACTTAAACCAGCATGCAACACCTTAACAGTAGATTCACTAGGATTGTTAGCACTTAGCATTTTCTGTTTAACAAAACAGTGGCCCTTTTTGCCAGCTCTTTTCCTCCGCTTCGGCGTTGAAGGCATTTTCCTGTGACGGAGGCCCATGTGAGGCATTTCCCTCTCGCAACACAAATATTGTCTTTGTATGTTTTAGGGGTATATTAGCTTATATTAAGCTATGTATTTGCTTCGTTGCGGATGCTTCTCTTGCGGACATACCTCTGCGGATTCCGGAATCTGTGTGGTACCTCCGGCGATGCCACGTAGAAAGGACACCAGCTAGCTCTATATTGTGTAGTATTGTGCTCATTATGCTGTCAAACGATCCACCTTGTTTGTATAGTTTTCCATATCTATGAATTAGTATGGATAGGCATACCGGTGATACTAGTGGTTGGGATCAACCCATGTGGTTCAATCTGAGCGGCAATGGTCGCACGGCCCCACCGTAACAGCATTGCCTCACCGGCTCTAGAAGTCGGTCTTTGTACTTCTCGGCGAGACGTCATATGGGATCCGCAACCCCGACGTCTGCAGCTCACTAGCCATCCCGATCATCGTGCACTTGCAGTGCGATGGGCGTACATCTATTGACAGACCAGTACGTACCCCCGCGAGCTACAGTACGTGCATGGGTGCGTGCATGTACAAGTGCGCGCATTCCTGTGTGCGCACGCATACATGCATGTGCCTGTGCCGTTCGCGTACACATACACCTAGGTCAATAGAATATAGTCGGTGTGTGCGCAAACTAATGATATATTTTCGTTATAGCAGACAATAACCCATATGCCATTTCCATAGTAGCTCATGCAACGACGCTAAGCACCAATTGGATTTTAAGCAATACTCTACCATAGACATGTGTATTTGTGTGCTTCAAACAGATGGGATGCGTTCACAAATCTGCACAATGTAATCACAATCAATATTTAGAAATGACATTTGCTTTCTGTTTCTTCTGACACACCTGCATTTGCATATTAAATGACACTAACAGTCAATGTGTATGCCATCAATGCATGCATGTATGATTACTGTATTCTGCGGCTGTGGTAGTATAACCATACTGCAGTTGCAAGCAGTCCTTCTTCGCTTTTGCCAAATGTGTCTTGTCCCCGACAAACATATTTAGCTTCCCCCTTATTCTGTCTTGAGGTCACCGCATAGCACGCTTAACCGATTCATCCGCTGACGGCCTTGTATTTGATGGCTCCCAGTAGGGCGAATTCCAAGGCTCTTTGCGCTAGGTGTGGTGCGCCACTTATGATGCAATTGAATACAACGCCATCCTACATGCAACGTAGTTAATTATGACGTCATACGAATAACTGTGAAACTTGAATCATCCATTGCATAGTGCACAATAGGTACGCGATCGCGCGACATATAAACACCATACTGTTTAGCTCACTCGAATATTGGTGGCATTTTGACCAGTGTGTGTCTTTCTTGCTAACATAATATGCTGATGATCAGACTCGCTACCTTTGATGTTTTACCCATTTGACACGCATCCATGTAAGACCGCGTAGCAGCATAGACGCCACAGGCAAATACATTATACCCATCAATGAATAGAAGCAATGCATCCATGTGCTCCTGATTTTCTCTTTGATCAGATGCATATATTGAGTATGTGTTCATGCATTTCTGGATAGCTGTCTTTCATTGCAGATTTCTCACAAATCCTTGCTGTCAACAGAATCAGCGATATATCAAATGGAGTCTTTTCCATTTGCCATTCCTTTTCACCTACCCATACTCTTATCACAATAGACATAATAAAATGGTGATCCAGGAAATATTATGCTGGCATATCTCACAGTGAGCTCGTTGATTGGCTGTGTTTGTGATAACAATGCACACGCACATTCTTAACAGTTTGAAAATTTAAAGTCGGATGATATTACAAGAGTGGAAAATGTACTCACAGCTAAGGCTGTGCGTCATCGCATACTGTCAAACCGGCGACGGTGTCAATTTTCAAACCGGTTTGAACCGCATATCGGTGTTATGGGGTGGGTGGCGCCAGGAATGAGTGTGTACAGTTAGTTTATGTAATATTCGCTAAATAAGCATGCAGCAACTATACATCTGGAACTTTTGACCCAAAAAGACACGCGGTGGTGTTCGACTGATAATCGGCCGAGCGAGGTGCAAATGACAGCTAGACTGTCAGGCGATGAAGTGGCGGGCAAACAATCGGTGGACACATAGGCAATTTACGTCACTCCTCACTGCCTCTCTCTCACGTGTCAAACAACGGGATATATACCTTAACTGTTGTTAATCAGTTAAATAATGTGATATTATTTTTAGACTGCTTGTTGAAAATGGTTGATATCACGGAACGGCACAATCATTTAATCAATTACTCTCGTGTTAACATGCTGGTGACACGCGCTCATCGAATCATATCGTGTACACATCCCAGTAATGATGAGTTTGTCCCGTTACAAGGAGTGGGCGTGATTAGAGCATACATTATTGCCTTGATATAACGCAACTGACACAGTTGGTCAAGGTGGTTGTTAACTTGTGATCTTAGCTAATCAATTAGACTTATTTAAACATGGCATCAAAAATACAGCGCCAATACACATGTGTATATTGTATCCGAATTGCGACAATTTAAAAATCCCTCCGAACACGCGATTTGGACGACCTGTTTAGATTATCAGAAGCTTAGATATAGGTAATCATGCGATTTTAACGGAATTGTGATAACTAGTCATGCTGCACAAGTGCCGATCATACATACACGACTTAAGTGGAAACGTCATTTTATACCCAATTAGATTATGTTAACACTGAATAATAAGGGCCAATAGAAAGTCAATCATGTACAATTTTATAAATATTATTGTGTATGTTAAATATTTCGAAACTAATTAGACTGGGATTTGGTGCTCCAAACAACACCAGCATCTTGCAATCACAATAGTTTCAAAATATTGGAAATATTTTTTGAAAGTGTATCCCTCGAGCGTCTGGTTTCACTATCGAGGCGGTAATTCCAGTGGTGATTTGTCAAAAAATAAACTTCTTTAGCTATGCAAATTGAGAGTTCTCAAAACCTCTACAGAGGCCGACTTAGCAGCAATATTTGTAATTTAAAAAATAGGCTAATCAGTATTGGCTAAAGCGAAAACTCGGTTTTTCGGTTTGAAAATGATTGCGACGGTTTGCAAAGCATCACGATATCGAACCGGTTTACCGTGTGAGATCGGTATATCGCGCAGCTCTACTCACACCTAGTAAGATCGGATAGGCATGTAAATCATCAAACACTAAAACAAAGGGACTAAAGAGTAAATAAAAAATGTATTTTACATAAATAAACCAATCAGTCAATAAATAATGAAATAAATGTGTGTATGCGTGCGTGCGTGCGTGCGTGCGTGCGCGCGTGCGCGTGTGTGTGCGAGGGCGCGTGTGCGCGTGCGTATATATATATATATATATATGTGCGTGCGTGGGTGCGTGCGTGCGTGCGTGCGTGCGTGCGTGCGTGGGTGGGTGGGTGGGTGGGTGGGTGCGTGCGTGCGTGCGTGCGTGCGTGCGTGCGTGCGTGCGTGCGTGCGTGCGTGCGTGCGTGCGTGCGTGCGTGCGAACGAACGATCGTGCGTGCGTGCGTGTGCGCGCGTGTGTGTGCGATGACGTGTGTGTGCGTGTACGCGTGTGTGAGAGAGAATTACCACTTAGCTAATAGTCCTTTAGGTCTGGTAATAAAGGCATGTGATGCTATGCTCAGTCTGTACAAAGTGGTCTCACTCCTGGGTGTACAGCGTGTGAATGCACGTGCACGTGGCTATCCTAATCTGGCTTGTATGTATGGCCAGTAATGGTATGCATGGAAGTTCTGATCCACCTGGGGGTTATCTGGGCTAGGAAGGCCAAGAGTAACCATTCACCAAAATGGCCGATTGAGGCAACACACGGTACTTGGCCAATGACGGGCTACAGGTTGAAGATTGTGGTTCTTCGGGTGATGGTACTTCCTACTACGTCGATGGTAAGATTATGATGTGATAGGTTGTTGCTACAACCTCGTACCAAAGAAGCAGTAGAACGATGATTGTCGGCTCGCCTTGGTGCTAGTTGGATTGCAACGATATTTATCAATGACGATCGGGCCTATCTGACTGATTGGAAGATTCCTGGCTTCGGTGAAGTATTGCTCTTCACTCTGGAGTTCTTATCCAAATACAACCAAACTCTTGTCCTGCGTTTGCAAGATGAAATATTTATTACTGTCTACTCTAACTGTACATTTTAAGATGAAACGACTTTGATAATTTACTGATAAGCGACTTTGACAATTTCAACGGTATTCTTCTCTAGTATGAGCTAACTTCAGCTAACGCAGCATCGATGATGACTACGGAACCCTGATGTTGGATTGATTGATTTAATAAACGGCAAAGTGCCCTATTTATATTCTTCAGCAACTCTGAAGTTATGTACATATTACGATATATAGTTATATACACATCGTAACATCTATTTCCTGTTCTAATGATGCTTCTAGGTAGGTTACAAGCACAGGTTGACTGGCCTGGATAATCAGTCCGCCAATCAACGTCTGCTTATTCCCCCCTAGAAGCTTCTATCTAGTACGGTTAGTCGTCCAGACCAATCCATGATCACCTACATTTCGATTCTTACTTTGAAACTCGTTCTTTCTAATTCTCTGCCACAGAGTTTGATCGACGCTCATTGATCATGACGTCATTCTTACCAATCAAACTCTGGGCTTCTCTTCTATGGAGCTACTGCTGCACATAGGCAAAGCGGTGTTGGCTGGTTCAGATTTGATGCGATCTGTCAGCTAACTAACAGCATTATGGAATGTGTTGTTGTAGCATGCCATTGAGTGATTGACACATAGTTGATATACACATTTCGATTGTGTTATTAATTCCTACAGGACGCTACAATGTCTATGTCCTGTCCATTGCTTATCGTGACTAAATCTGTAGGATACGATCGTTAATAGGCGCATGAGCTGTATGATCTCATTGCCAGCTGGTGTTGTTCTATTCTCGTATGAGAATCCGAATGCCTATCGTCATCAACGTCAGTTTGTCACGTACGATTCCATCGATTCTTATCCATTGATTATTTCCTAAACTACTTGATCCAAACGACTACTGAATATTGTAAAAGGATGTGCTGATTCCGCAGCAACAACTTTTATCTGAACTATTTCCAGATACACATCAACTCAGAACCGGAGGTCCTATTCTATTCAATTCTATTATTTAAACTTGGATGCTAAATATCATCCATCAATCCTTATCAGTTTCGACTCAGTTTCGCCGAAACTGAAACGGTACATCAGCAGCTGATGTCACCCAGTGCTATAATACATAACTAAATAATAATGCTTATAGAGTTACTCGGTCCATTAGCTCACCTGGTATTTTCAAATATGAATTTCATTTAGGACTTACTCGTAAATATAAGACATCCAGTGGGGTCATGACTTCCCACAAGACCATCCCATATCTACAAGGTGTTAAACACCACGATCCAAACTGAAGAACATACCATATTATCAGTGCGTATTATACAGCAATACTAACCAGGTATGGCCGAAATAATGTGTCATGGCTTCCTAAGTTCAAACAGCAAAAATAGACCTTCATACAATACTGGTGCACTGAGCAATGTGGAGAAGGTCACGAGAAAACCAGCATGCGAATATAAATCTATACTTATACATACGAATCTGTAGTGGCTATATCACTAAAATAGTAATAACTAGAATGCACAGTCGGTGGCCTGCCATCGCAAATACCCACACATTTACTACTTCGAGCTGCACCCTCACTTTGACCCAAGACACAATACATTCCTTAAACTGTAGTTTCAATGCGTGATGGGTTTCAAAATGAAATGTAATGATCCCCATTTGAAGTTTCAAGTTTCTATCTGTGTGCACGCAATTCCACTACACTTGGCTGATGCCCAATTTGCCCATTTGATCCCTAGACACTCCCTTCAGATTGCCTCAAGAACAAAATAATATTTTGTACTGTAGGCTACTAAATTCAAGCTTCAAAATGATATGTGACATGGCAACATTTGATGACCTTTATTTTGTGCCCGCCATTTCCCTCACCACTATTTCTGGTGGTGATAGCAAAATGCAAATGTGTCATGCACATCATTGCCTATGTGTGTACATATCCCCCAAGTTTCAAGTTTCTATCTGAAATGGTGTGCGAAGAGTTGTTTTACAATGGATTGGTGCAATGTTGGTCGTTTGGCCCCGCCCCTACACCCCATTTGACCCAAGATCAAAAGTATTCCTTGTACTGTAATGTACTACGCATGGTATGCGATATGGCCACCTTTGGATACATTTAATTTTTAACTCACAGTCCCCATCCCCTGAGCCCCACCCCTGGTGATCATAACAAAATTGCAAAATTGGCATGCATATCCCTGACCATATGTGTAATCATACCCAACGTTTCAAGTTTGTATGTGAAATGGCCGAGTAGGAGTTGCGTTACCATCGAGGGGTTTCCAATTTTGACCTGGCCCCCTACCAGCAGTTTGTCCCAAGAACAACAGAATTCCTTGTACTGTAGTCTACTCATCATTGGCTTGAAAATGATATGCGACATGACAGCCTTTGGAGACATTTTATTTTTACCCCACATTCCCCACCCCCAGGGCTGTGCCCCTGGGGTCATAGCACAATTGTAACCCGGGCATGCACATCCCTGTCAATATGTGCAATCATTCCCACAGTTTCAAGTTTCTATCTGAAATGGTCTAGAAGCTGCATTACAATCGATAATTACTGGCCACATTGAACTTTTGACCCCCTGGCCCAGCCCCGGGAGGTCAGAACAAAATTCCAAAAGTGTCATGCCCATAGGTATAATCCCCCCACCCAGGTGTTATGTTTCTATCTTAAATGGTCTAGAAGGAGATGCGTTACAATCAATAAGTGCACAGACGACCGGACGCACGGGTCGCATCACATAATCCCCACCTGTTCTTCGAAAAGCGTGGGGATAATAAAACAGTAATAACAACGTATCCATCGCATATTAGAAACATCAGTTTATCACGAAAGCTGTTATGGTATGCTATAATGGCTTTAGCTATGCACACGCTTACCTGACCCATAACCAGTTACAGGCTGTACAAAATGGCACAGAACTTCGTCATTAATCAAACTACCATGCACACGCCAATTAAACAGCATGCCCACCGAGAGATGAGTGTGGTAAAGATCACAAATTGCAAGGCCATTATATGCAACTCGACGCAGTAAATTTACTAGAGCATAAACATACACTACATAGGAATATAAAGACACTGTCCATGAAGAAACTACCCACAGAACAGACTTGGCATCAAATAGTAGTTTACATATCAATAGAGCGTACCACATATCTGAATACCTACACCACTGTGTACTATAATAACCCACTAATTTGGTAACTACAATGTAAATGAAGAGTTGCAGAGAGGTGTTGCAGTTAGCAAAAGCAACCGCGTTAAGCAATAATGCATTACACAAGGAACCTAGATTCCAAGTTGTACTTGTAAAAGTGTTAATCACCAGCTTGCGAAATAAAACCTACCAATCCAGGCACACGGATTTGCATACCAAAAGAAATGTACAAGACAGCGCTTCTCGGACAAATTAACATAACACAGAAAATTAATCTAACAGCGCTCCGCAAATGAATTGCAAACGGTATTAACAGGATGGGGCTACACAGGACTGATGGCACATTCATTTAACAACAGGGTTACACAGATGAATTAACATTGCAAACGACATTAACATATCAAAGAAGAACAGCTATAACAATACTACTGGTTAAATAGCCAAGAAACAGATTGCACGTTAATTATTTTAAATTGACTTACAGCTGAACATAAATTAAATAAGCATAACGCTGAATGAACAACTTACATTTGAGACAAATTAAATACAATACTTGTCTATGACACAACCTGGCAATGCTTTGAACTGTACACTTTATAATTTATTACAATTTGGTAGTTACATAAACACATTTATGTCAGGCATACCTTCTTCGACACATACACACACACACGCACGCACGCACGCCCACACACGCGCGCGCTCTCGCACAAACACACACGCGCACACACACACACATGCGCGCGCACGCACGCGCACATACATTATATACACGAGCATTCCACAGATACATAATGTATGCCGATGTTATGTTAACCTGTATATAATTTCTTTATTATTGCAACCACTCAGCAATCGCAACATACGTATTTCAACAGCCGCATACATTCCATATATTCAATAATGTCCATAATCTCTCCAAGCAAATAATTTAGATATTAGAGCGCACCATCTGTTTAAAATTGGCCAGCAGTTTCAGTGGATCTATTCAGATATCACCAAACCCAGTGGTCGATTTGTTTAGCAACCCCTTAATCGTAGAGATAGTATTATAATTGTGGACATTACATTGATATATTTTAACATTGGCGATATTTCTAGTTAGAATGTCCAGTTAACCTGCAAAGTATACTATTGGTTTAGAAAATCCAGAATGCATCAGATGGTATCGTACGGGCCGATGCTTCTCTAAAAATACATTAAACAACATATGCGACAATTGATTAACCAACTTGTATCTATGCCCCACCCTTGTCTTGCTAAGCCGTGCCCATGCTGTGTGCGTGTTGGGTTCGATGTACATGCTTTGGCTATGCTGTTGAATGTAATGACGCGAATTTACCGGGCGTTGTTACTGCCGATTTTCGGATCAATGGGTGACAATTAGTTTCAAAATTTGCAACATAATTGTTATTAAGTAGTAAAGAAAACGACTTCGTAGAGATGGCCTGTATGAAAACATTCATACCAGACTTAACTACGCCATTCGTGATGTATTTTGATTATAACATCAGCCTACATGTGTTGACATGCATCATGACTTCATATACTTGTGTGCCGGATTGGATTCCTCTATAACAATTATCTAATCACCGAATCACTTAGATATACTGTTGAATCTATGCTAAGAAAAGCTAGCAATGAACATGGCGTTTCACACATCTTCATAAATATGGTATAACTAGCGTGCAAATTGTGCAATTGCATGCTGACATGCTATTCATACAAATATATTCATTGATTTGGGTATAAAGACACCCTTACAGTTACTATTTTCATCATATATAATATAATGGCAAGTGCACAAACATATATGAACTCTTTGTAAAGCGGGGTTTCCTGAGTTTTCCAAACATAGTGTCGATTTCATGAAGCATTGAAATTGCTGAGTGAACTTTCGATAGTAATGTGCCCAAAACGGATAATAGACTGATAGTGTGGTCTATTCCTAAAAGCATTGCATATATAATTATCGAGTTATCGAATTAATATATCTAAAGAATCGCAATACGAGCAACATCACAGCATCACAGCATTGCATTGCTAATGTGCTCATGTGCGCACGACTAATTGTGGTCCACTGGATATTCCCAATCAATATCCATTGTGGCGGAATACGTTGTGAAATTGCCTACAACACAATAAAAAAGCATCGCTCTTAATCTGAATACAGATTTAAACACAAGGATATAGTTTGGAAACTATTATAATCGTTAAGGTGAATTACGGCCCACTTTGCTGCATGGCGGCATCATTCTGGAATGGCAGTTCATACCACTCTAATTATCCGCCAACCTACTTGATAAACTACAAACAGGTTATATATAGCTATACAAATAAAAGAATCACGATAATAATCGCATTGCACAATGTATGCCATATCTCTGTCTCACTAAGCACTTTAACATCAGCGTGTTCGTATTAGTTGTGAGATTATCTAACAATATTGTCCGTGCGTGCATGTTAAAATTGTATGCCTTGCTTGTGGTATAATTAGTTAACGGTTTGTATTTATCATGGACATGCATGCATCACATGGCAACACCTGTTATACCATTCAGTTCTATTCCGTGACATATATTACTCAACCATTCTTTCGAATGCACACGGCATGGTTAGCACATCTATGACATTGTTCTGTAACACTTCCGTTATAAGAATATTTAATGCATAACTGCGTAATTGCGCAGCCAAAGTGTTCAGGTTGCATCGATAATGCGAATAAATAGAGTTGTCTCATATCCAAGGAGTATATGCCAAACATAGAGTTATTGTTGACGAGCATTAATAACGCTGCCAGTATTACATACCAATATAGCTCCAGAGACTCATTCTCTGCTGGAACATATTGGTGTACGTTTCTCTGCAACAATCTATGCCACCATTAGTAGATCAGTTGACATTGATCTATGTGGCAAATTTAGATTACCATCAATTATCCACCGACACGAAAATACGGTTGCATGTTATCTGATATACATTTTAGACATTGACCCCATATACTCATTTCGAAGATTATCTAAATTAGATTTGACACTAAATAACCAGTATTAAGTCGTTGAGGCTTGTTAATATGAGTTGAGCATGGCTAATTGTGGAGACCAAGTTTAGCTACGCGCCAACCATCTCTAGTTAAATTGAGTATTTGCCCGTGTTGAGATCGGCCAATGCCTCCACTCTCCGAATCGCAATTTTCAACACAATATACAGGTAGGCTGTGATATTTTGACACTAATTGCTGTTGTTGCCTATGCGGCCAGTTTAATTAGTTTTAAAATACTAAATAACAAAGACATGCCATCCGTAGTGCATGACGGACTATTACGTGTTGAAGACGAACTAAATCGTGCCCTTCATGACTTAATTGAGTATGACGTCAGCCTGCATGTGACGTTGTTGGTGATGACGTCATATGATTGATCGATCAACTGGATTCATGCATTGTTCCGAATTCAATTCTATCTTTCTTTTCTATTATTTACTCTGCCCAAATCTTGATGCATTTCGTTTATTAGTTGCTTGACAACCAGCAATAAGAACACTTTGGTTAAATCTGATACACGATTTAGATAGCTTAATGTGATAGATGGTGGATAACAAACTCACTCGAGCTGTAACGTTCAACATCTATCATATCGCGACCGAGGCAGTACGCGATATGCTAAATGTACGCACAGACCGGCTTGGTCCCATTTGAAAGAATTGCGCCAATGGTGAGAATACTCAATAATATGGTTAAAGATATAATATCCTTCGCCCACTACAGCAAATTGGATAATCAAATCATGAATTATAGCGATCATAAAATTCCATTTCATAAGCAAACGAACTTAACATGTTGGGTTAGATATCCACCATGTGGTATGTAATTAATCAGCCATGTAAGCAATCAAATCATAGACAATACAGACACATACATGATAGACACACCATTTAGATATGATAGGAGTGCAATAAATACACATCTCACGTGGTCTGCCTTAAATTAAGAAGTGTCGTAGATACGGACTAGTCATTCGGCGAGTGCAAGAGTATAGATGCTATAATGTGCATTCTTATATATGATCCAGATGAGTCATAATCATTAGCTATTACTTGTTGAATGAAAGAAGGATGAGTGTTGTAGACCGACTAATGAGCTCTGCTGACATATGCGGAGAGACATATATCCGATACACAATAGTCCTTAGTTGACACTTATTTAAACAATATGCTCAACTAAAGCAAGTACTGCAAGTTACCACGACCAGTCTTTCAAGAAGTATTACGTTTATCAACGTTGTCATTGGCACCACCAGCATGAGTATGTGTTGTTGAAATATATGTATTGACAGCATAATTAGTTTCGGCAATGCCCTGTCGAAAATTAGTGAATCAATCTGTGCAGGAATAATAAGCAAGCAAAATATGACGATTGATCTACAATACACTATTATGCCCATAGTATGATACATGTTCAACTGATGATACAAATTGGTCACTATATGCATAAATCACAGATACGTGTTTATGATGTAACTCCACGATGTATTATCAACCTATAACATTACTCTTGATCTGATAAGTATATCTCTAAGGTGTGTGTTGTTTTTATATATTTGTGTCGGTGTGAGTACAATTCCGAGAAATCATGCATTTAGCGATGGATGCCATGCAAATATGAAATGGCGAGGTCATTGTCAAGCCGGTCGTGACGTATAAGTGCCACAGAAAGAGTGCCAATGATAACCTATCGAACACTGCACTTTGGTCACTGTGCCAGGACACACCCATACCAGCGGCCATGTATTAGATCAATAGAGGTCGATTCGAGAACATGAGTATGCACGTGCTGAGTTGATATTCTCTATATATTATGTTTCTTTGCCCATAGAACCCTGCCTTTCTAGAATCTCAGTTTCCCGTATGTTCACGGGGAATCATTATCCAATAACAGGCTACAGCCAAATTGGCTTCAACACAATTAAACATACATTTTGCACTGTAAATTAATTTTTTTAATTGGCATTTCGTATTTAATATGGCTATTTGCAATTCAGGTGTTTAGAATTCGGATTAATTAATCCTAGAATTTAATGGAGGAATGTAGTGCTGCATATATATTTAGAGACAGTGATTGCAGCAGCAAGCCGATCCATAGATGATGCATGCATGTTTAAGATATGTTCATGTATCTAATAAAGATAATACGATCTTAGTGACAAAAAGTCCTAGTGGCCCTTTGAATAGCAAGCAACCTTGTTTTATTTCCGTAGATGGTGAAAATTGAAATCAAACACATCTGTGGATTGCATTTCAAAGGAGAATATGTAGCTAGCATGTCAAAAAACAGTTATCAAGACTACGTTCCCTTGTAAGTGGCAATAAGTCCAGTACTTAATGACATGCATTTCGGCTTTAGGATCTACACACACACACACGCACGCACGCACGCACGCACGCACGCACGCACGCACGCACGCACGCACGCACGCACGCACGCACGCACGCACTCTCACACACACACACCCACACACACACAAACACTCACACACACACACAAACACACACACACACACACACACACACACACACACACACACACACACACACACACACACACACACACACATACACACACACACATGGCCAATGTTTAAGATATGTTGTATTGCATTTAATGACTGATTGATCATATATTCTGAATATAAAAATATTATGGTCAAGTCAAGAATAAATTGGACATTTTCTTGCTCAGATGTGATTCAACCCGTTTCCACATGGATATACTGCAAAACAGTAATCCGTCAGGGAGCTTTGAGAAATAATTTCCTTCAAATAGTGATTGGATACGAGACATGAATCATATATTCAACTGACTGTCACATTTCTCGTAAATGTCATTTATCATGTTGCTGTGCCAAATCTTTCTAAAGGATCTTTTTGATGAATGCATATATATTAATCGTAATTTCTTGGCAAGCCAACTACATAATAGTTTGCCAAAGCCAATCTCGTATTTTTCTTAGAGACGAGAAGACATACGCCCATCACTCATCTTGTAATAGTTTGTTTTCCCTCTATAATTACTAATATTCCATTATCACACGTAGGATTCCCATACTGATGCCGCTGTGTTGACTAACACGCTATATACCTGTGTTCTTGAATATCTATATTACAACCATTAGTTGAATGAAACTAGCTGAGGGAGGATAGTGTTCTATTGATGGTCGAGACTGTCTTAGGTTACCACTTTCTTTGGCAGACAGTATGCATGTATCATCAGCCATATGTGATTTGCATTTGACAACCCATATCAGCCATATGAGGGTTTTTTATGATGACAGTTGACAACCTGCGCGTTAATTTCTTAGTTCATTTTGTATTTCCTTCCAACATGTAATCTGCAAATATGCAAATATATGCCATAATGCATTCATCAGTAATCTAATGTGAATGGGAGATGTTGCTGCTAAAGCATTTGGTCCAACACCAATCAGACAAATAGTGGGCGGAAAACACACGAGGCGAGCAGTGGGAGCACATCTGACAACATTGCAGGCATGGCGTCAGATACGTTTACAAACAACATGACCTTGTTACCTGAGGTTTTAAAAGAAAGTATTGCCGACATCAACTCTGCATGTGGATATTTGGACTACAAGGCCCCTCTGCTGGTGCACACGGAAATGGTATGGCCTATTGATGGCGTTGCATTGGTTGAAAGCGTGGACGAAATCCGCTGACATAAGGGAGAAACTATGCTAATGGTGAAATCCAACAACATTTACATGGATACGATATCCACATTATTTCTTTTCATCCGAGCATCACAGGACATTCTCGCATTGTTTGTTGTATGTAGTATCTCTCGAACACACACTTTGTCAGTGATTAACAGATGGAAATATGCACAGAATATCCCCGAGTATTTGGCAACAATGTATGAGCTACAAACCAGTTATCCAGGTGTGTGGACAGGATTTGTTGATGGGAAATTTGCAGTGAAGAAAACATACATCAACTGTAGTAGTATCGTTGTGGACTATGCAGTAGAACAGGACAATCCCAAAATGGAAGGTTGTTGGAGGGCTGGCAGGAATAACACGAACGCCAACAACACAAACGCGTTTCGTCATTATAGCACTTGCGTCGGCAAGGTTGTCTTCTGAGGCTGAAAACATGGCTAGTATTAGAGTAGATAATCACATCATTCCCAAACATCGTCTACTGCAATGTGAAGGTAGGACACCAACATAAAGCGCCCCAAAGCAGTTGTAGAAGCAACCAACACATTCAAGACTGAAGCAGGAGATCTGATAAATTGTTTCTCAACATCGTTCATGCATGATGAAGTAGCTGGGGACATTTTGCGACATGAGAATGGTGGCGAAGAAGCATACACAGATTTTTTTTTAGAGCGTATTACTGGAGATAGCATCTATGGCACAGAATGCAACGCTAAAGCTGAAGCCACGGATTAATGCAGGCTAAGCAGTCCATTTGTACTTGGACAAGAAACTAGTTGAGATAAACGAAACTCGCTGTCTCGTTGCCAGGATGGTCATTGCAGTGTATGACTTTACTATACATATATTTTATTGTGGCACCAGCCTACAGGTGACGTAACTAATTATGACATCCTGGACTTGAGGAACAGATTAGGTGCAGCCACCGTTATTGTCGCGCGCGTTGCTTAATATATGTAATATAAGGGTTGAGCTGAGGGACCCCCTAATGAATTCTTGATTATTCTCAAAAGCAGTAGTATATATACAGCTAATCTGTTTCAAACTATTTTATACTTAAAATATGGATGCTGGGGAATTCAAAATCCAATGCTTGTACATCGATGACAACACATGCAGACCAGGGGCGGCGCATAGCTAGAGTTGGGAGGGTAATAGTTAAAAGTGAATGTATCCCTTACCTTATCACATAGACATATGGTTGAATATATGTTCACAGAGGTTATAAACAGATATCCATATCTTCACATATACGGATATAGCTAGTTGTAAATTATGCAATTGTACAACATGTATCTACATTGTCCATTTCATGAAGCATTCCCATTGTCGATAGAGCTTCCACCGCCATTACGTGCACGATAGATAACATGCTAAATGGGTGGGCTAATACAAAAAGCAATGCATTTCTAATTATCGAATTATTGAATTAATTTGTCAAAAGGAATGCAATACGATTAATGCCACGACTTTGCATTGCTAATATACATAGCATTTCAGCATGACTAATTATGGCACACTGGATATTCCCAATCAATGTCCATTGTACGGCAATATGCGAGCGAATTGCCTAAGACCAAATTAAAAAGCATCGGTCTTTAGAAACCTGAGTACAGGTGAAATGCAACGATATAGTGTTTTATGGATTGACGATTGCTAAGGCGAATGGACCTTTCCAGTGTATCCATCCCTCATTTGACGTCATAATCAACTACGTGAGGTGTAGGATGACGTCATACTCAATTTAGTCAGTCGCTTAATAGTCCATCCAACACATTGTGCGAATCTTATGGCTTTTCTATTTAATAATGGTGCTGTTGAATATGTTGAAGCTAATTTGACTGGCACTGTGCTAATAGCATCAGCGGCGCCCAGCCAGATGTATTCCAATACACTCAACAACTAACCTGTATAGTTTTCTGAAAATTGCTAGTCATGGCGTTCAGGGATCGATCGATCTCACCACGAGCCAGATTTGGGTGGATCGTAGCCATAGCCGGTCCGGTATAACTAGACCTGTAAAGGTCCATTACGTCATACTTTGATGCGTCGTAGTGACATGCTCACATGGGATTTCATATCGACCCAATCACCAACTCTTCAACTTGCCAAACTGCATAGAATCTCGATACACAAATATATAAAGCTCAACGATGCATGGATTGCAACACATGTGCCGTATCTGCTGTCCGCTAAGGAATTCAACACCAGTGGTTTCCTACTATTGGTTAGTTTAGATTGGCTAAGCAAATTGTACGCGTGTACATGCAGAAATGATGGGGCCTGCGTGTGGTAAACGTAACTTGATTTCTGATGGCGATGCTTGCTGCCGTAGTAGAAACATTATAGACGTACAACCACTATTTCTTCGCCGTTGATCAATGTATCATGTGCCCATCCTAAATTCGTACCGTCATCTGTTCTTGAGGTAACTTCGCAGCGCGCTTAATGCATGTATGCAATGCCGTCCTCTCCTGGTTTTATATTTACTGGCGCCCATTGGGTCACATTCCAAGGCCGTCCGCGCGGGTGTGTCTTCGGGTATGTTGATCTCATGACCAAACATGGAGCAGATTTGCTCGGCGACGTGTATGGACACCAGCCATGAATTACAGATCGTGTAGAGTGCATCGTTGGAAAGTAGGCTATGCGTCAAACTGTATCCAGTGACATCCAGTGATAGTGTATATAGTGGTATTTGCGGCGGCAGGCATACATTTGATCTAGACCTGATTTTTAGCTGCGCAGCTGTCACATACGTAGTGTGTAGACCGGGGTGTGGTGGATAGGTTGTGGTTTGTGGACGCTCCTCGCACTGGTTTCAAAGAATTGGAAACTTTCGTTAAATTGCGATTGCATACGAGTCTTAGTTAGTTCGTGATATGGACGTAGAACTCAATGGACGGGTCTGATCTGCCACACAATGGTCATTCCAGTTTTAGATATGCCCCGGGCATCTCTAGCTAAGATCCACACACAACACGCCCGTGTCTGGGTTGCTTGATTCCTGAACTCCCTAACTATTGCTTTCCAGAATACTGTACAGCTAATTTGTTGAGTATTTTAAAACTAATTTGACTGGAAGCTGTTGAAGCAACAACGCCAAGTTAAATTAGTTTCACACTATTAGACAGAATGTTTATTAAATAGTAAAACACAATTCGCACAGCATGCCGGTCTATCAAGCACTTACGGCGTTCTGAATCGGACCAGTCATGCTGTAATTGAGGATGACGCCATCCTACACGCCATGCAGTTGACTATGAAGTCAGGTGATGGATGGATAAACAGTAAAGGCCCATTATCTGATACCATAAGCCAAATAAGTCGCGTGTCAGCGGCATAAGTTCCCCACACAGTCGAACACTTCCCACTAGGAAAGTGTATGAGGTGTGTGTCGCTTGTGAATATACAATGTAGTATGCCTTCTTTTGAGTATTTTGAAACTAATTTCACACTATTCAACAACAGCTTATCAGAATAGCTACCTTGCAATTTATATTCTGGGAATTCATTCTTCAAAGCACCAACTCGTTGCGACATACATACACTATGGGGGGGCATACATGGGGGATTCCAGTTTCTCAGTCAATCATATGGCATCAAAATCAACTGCGTGCCATGCAAGATGACGCCATAATCAATTACCTCATTAATGGCGCAGCTCAGTTCGCCTTAGGCTTACCTGTATAGTTATCTGGAAATTGGGATTGAGAGAGTGGAGGAATCTAGCGATCTCAACATGGGCCAAACGTTGGTGGAGCTTAGATAGAGATGGGCAGGACATAGCTAAAAG
Source organism: Chaetoderma sp. LZ-2023a (assembly GCA_034401795.1). Lineage (NCBI taxonomy): Eukaryota > Metazoa > Mollusca > Caudofoveata > Chaetodermatida > Chaetodermatidae > Chaetoderma > Chaetoderma sp. LZ-2023a. The sequence continues at coordinate 12,754,941 of CM067364.1, forward strand.
TGGAGTCCTGCATTATGTGAGGCATAGCTAGAAATATAGAATGGGACTGCTCTACATAAATTACCTTGGACAGTAACTTACCACAACTTAGTGTTGAAAGCTTGTCAATATGAGTTTAACTGGCCACATTTTTCCAAATTCAATTTTATCTTTCTTTTTAATTAGGTAGACTATCCTCATATTGATATCGTTCTATAATTACTCCCTTGCCGACCAGTGCAGCATGTAATGGAAACGTACTACCTAACTCTGATGAACGAGTTAAATACTGCTATGGGATAGGTGATAGATACCACACTGACAAGACCAGTAACACGCTACACCTACCCGATCTCGAACACCACGGCAAATACTATGCATGCTCTGTTTCACCTGAGGAAATACGAAAACACAAAGATTTTCTCGACTGGTGAGAAAACCCAATAATGTGGTTAATATAAAAATGTCTCTCGTCTGCTACAGCAAGGAGTACACTCAAATGACTAATTATATAATCAGAAAATGTCAGAATTATAGAATGCATTTTATTCAGCCATGCAAGCAATCGTATTAGAGAAAATATGGCAACCGACAATTAAACAGTTAAACACGCTATTTAGACATAAGATGCGTGCAAGTGATAAACAGTATTGCTATCTCTAGTGATCCGCTTTAATTAGAACATGATTGTCGAAGGGGACTAGTCAGTGGGTGAGTGCGAGTGCACGCATGTTCCTGTGCACGTTCATATAGATGATCCGGAGGAATCATGAGCTATATATTAATGGGCCTTACAAGATTATCATCCACTCATATGACGCCATAATCACATACGTGGCATAGAAGATGACGGCATGCTCAATTTCGTCATGACTGCTGTTGCTAAGTTCGTCACTAACGCGTAACTGATCACAGACTAAGCATTGTTGTACGAATTCCATGTCATTCCTAATTAATATACACGTTGTTGAATATTTTGAAACTAAGTTGACTGTCAGCTGTTGCTACCATAGGCATCATCAACACCCTGTCAAATTAGTTCCAAAATCTTCAACAACTCGTTTAGTTTTCTGGACATAAATAGCCACGGCGTTCATCTATCATTCGATCCCCATACAGACGAAGTTTAGGAGTAGCTTAGCTAGAGGTGGGCGTGGCATAGCTAACACGTGTTTAGACTGGATACCGAGCCATGGTGGCATATATGTGGCGATATATATATCTGATGTGCAATAATGCTTAGTTGAAAATTATTTGCACATCATGACCAAATAAATCAAATATTGGATATCCTTGCCAAGTTATCACGTCAGGTCCCCTGAAGAAGTATTACATTTTATCGGCATTGCCATAGACTTTACTGACTTCAGTATAATATATATGTATTGGCATCATAACTAGATTTGGTACTGTTTGCGCCAACTGCAGTGAATCAATCGGGATAGAAATATTATGCAAGCGAGATAAACATGATTGATCTTCAATGCTATATTATGATAACAGCGAAGATGAATGTTGATCTATATACATCTTGGTGGGCGAGTGGTTACGAACTTGAGCCAGTAACACTAGGTTGGCAAATTTGTTTCCCTGCCAGTTAGCCACGTTGCGCCCTTGCTCAAGTCACTACACTGTGTGTTACCCCGCCCGCACTAGCTGTAACTAGGAACCTATAGCGACACACATGTCCACGGGTATATGGCTTATAGCTGGAAAGCGCTTGGAGCATGCATTCGGGTGAACAGGGGCAATACCGATGTTCCATCTACCGTTAGATGCGTACGTTGCATGGACGGGTTTGTGATCATTCACACGATGCATCACCAGCCAATAAGACTAACCGTGCTCTGAGTAATATATCTCTAATAGTGTTGTTGTTTCCATATATTTCGCTCGTCGTGCGTGAAAGCGCGATAACTATGTGTTTCTCGGTACTTTAATTTGTTTGTGATGGCATCGCCTGTGTATACGTGTATAGAAACTGCCATAGACAACCATAAGTCATCGCATAGCGCACTTTGGTCGTTGTGATACACTACACATAAAAACGTGTCCATGTGTTGGATCAAGAGAGGTCGATTCTGGATGCATTGAGTTTAAAGGGTGAAAGAAACACGTTCTTTAATGTGTCAGTTTACCATGCGAAATTGTCATCGATTAATCTAGGAAATTTAGTGGACGAAAGCCTAGCTGCGCTATATCTTTTAGGCAATACTATCAGTAGCAACCAGATACCGAGATTGTGGATGAAGATCAAAGGTACTTCCATTGATGCGATGATTTGTCAGCGCATACTGATATGGCATTCACCATTTGAGGGCTCGTCTGTTATTCCAACTATACTGCATTATATGCACCAATAGTATAGACTAAATATATCCGCATCATGCTAAAGTCGTGATGAATGTGGACATTATGTTGGTCAGCATGGCATTCCATCCGTCTCAGCATCAACATGCACTAATCCATCGTGAAGATTTGAGAATAATAGTTTCCCTCACAGTTCCGACGCTAGACATGACACGTCCCTGATATTTAGCTATGACCCGCCCATCGCTAGATATGCCCCGTACACGATTTGCCCTTGTGGGGTCAATTTTTGGACTTTGAACACCGAATTCCTAGAATCCCGAATCATGATAAATATGAAGCTAACCCGATGAACATTTTAAAATTAGTTCGAATGCGGACCAGTGAAAGTTAAGTAAAGCATATTAGACAGACATTCATAGAATTGGCGGAATGTATATACAACGCTCATGGTCGACTTAGATGTGCCATTCGTTCCAAATTCTGATAGCGACGTAGATGAGTATAAGGTCATACATTTAAGTAACAGCTTGGATTTATCGATTGCTATTGTCGTATGCGTGGCTTACTGTATGTTAGAGAAGCAATTCTCCGGAAGTGGCCCATGTGTATTCTGATGTATTCTGACTTATTTTGAAAACCAGCAGAATACTTTGCAGTTTGAATAGTCCAGGAGCCAATCTCCAAAAGAGGCCTAGAAAATATTTCCGTTTACTTTCTTTGCAACCAAAGGTTTGCCTGTTTTAAATGATAGACCAACCATCACGGTTCATCACCTGGGTGGCAGTAAAGAAAATTAGGTGGGCCTAAGGTAGCTGGAGCTTGATGAAAATACGTATGTCAGTATGCGTAAATTGCCTATTTGAAAAAATATGAATACATGGTATGACGACTTTATCTCAATAACATTGCGTGTAATAACAGTCGAAATATAACTAACCCCTTACTATGTGTCTAGTGAGACACTCCTTTGAATCCAGCTAAACATCATGACCTTTGACCTTTACCATGGGTCAGAAGAGGTCAACAAGGGCAAAGGGTGGAATCCAAAAGGGATAAATAGAAACTAATGTCTAGTTTTATATTTACTCGTTTCGTTTTACAATTTAAATTAATATATCAATGAAATTTTGTTTCTAAAATATAGTATACGCTCTTGACATGATGTATTCTATATACATTCTGAATATCGGTCAGTTTCAATTGATTTATCATATTAGCATCTCCACCCGCAAATAGCGTGTATATGGCCGTTCTGTGGTGTCTAAGATAACAAATGGCGTGCAATACAACAGAATAGTAAGAGCGCATAAGTTGATGCTTGAGGTAGTTGAAAGCTTGCGTTGGGATGCCTTTACACAGTGGCTTGGGGATAATCAACTGTCAGACAGGGAGATGGTGAGCTCCCTTGTAGAGAAGAAAAAGGAACTTCTGGTTGCATTACAGGGCATTGACAGTGATGAGGAGACAATACGTGCACTGTTTGAAGCTTTGGCCAAGCATCTTGCCGACCTGATGCCTCTCTTTGACAAATTCAAGCTGGATAGTCATGAGAAATCTGGTCTGTTCCAATTCTGTGATGAGTATATACAGATTGTTTGGTTGTTACTTGACTTCATCAGAGGGGACAGGCTTTCAATTTGGAACCTGCATTTGGAGACATTCAATGACATGCTGGCATATGATGCTGCTTTTGATCACATCAATTACCTGAGATTGGGGAACTGTGTACATGGCTGATATGAAGATGCTGCCACACACATCACCTGAAGTCTAGAACGTGTTTCTGTATTATGGAGTACATGCTATATCAAGAGCACCCTGTAAATCTACATTCAACGCAGTGTCACTCGATATGGCACTTGAACAGACACAAAATCGCGATGCACAGTCAAAAGGTCGTATAATTGGCATCTCTAATCAGGACGAGTCCAGAGACAGATGGGACCTTACAGCTCATCTAATGGCCACTGTAACACATTCTGTAAAGACCATGAGCGGTATGGGAGCACTGGATCAGATACATTAGGATTTGCGCTGAACACAGCTTGAGATAGATTGGTCAGATTGAAGATGTTGGATCTCCGTTTTCTGACCAAGATTACTTCCGATGGTCCCACTTCACTATCGGTAAGATTATGATGTGACGGTTGCTGCAACAACCTCTTGCCGATGGTGGAGAAGAATACGGCGCACGTCTCGCCGGAATACTATGTTTCTTTCCCGCCTGTCTTCCTCTTGGGTGATGGTGGTAGCCATCACTGTCCCCAGATGCTGCATAGCTTCGAAAGTCTCCTGTCGAAGCTCGTGGGTATACACCGTCGGAACTGGAGCTCTTACTGGCGGTATAGTAGAATCTACCTTGCGTGCTGTCGCCATGTTTGAATGATGAATTACGTACAATCTGTTATTGATAATAGTGCTGAATCACAACTCTCTTCAGCCGTGGCTGCTCCTCACACACAATACCTGTAGTAAGTTTTACAATGGTGTTCTCTTTGTATTCCCGGTGCTGAACTACCCGGGAATGCTCTGACAATTTAGCTACGTCGACAAATGCTTTAACTCTATCTCGTACGTCGTCGAGAACAGCAATGACTGGTCGCATCGGCGCGGAGGACATAATCTAGGTACTCACATATTTCACCGACTTGACAACTGTTGGAATTTATCTGATAAATACTGATACTGCTGATGAATCTGATTACGAAATGCTGGCAGGTGAAGCCACTGAAGATTTTGGATCTCCGTTTTCTGACTAGGATTACTTCTGATGGTCCCGCTTCACTATCGGTAATATTATGATGTGGCGGTTGCTGTGACAACCTCTTGCCGATGGTGGAGAAGGATACAAGACAGTCTGGCTCGCCTCGTCAAGAAGATGGTGATGGCGATATTTATTAGAAGACTGCCGGGCCTATTCTGACTAAAGAAGATCGGGGGTTGCTTCGGACTCACTGATCAGATTCCTAAATGGTAACTGCTAACGGAAAGATTAAATCGAACTATTGTCTCACATATACGTAAGATGATATGCTTTAGTGAGCTAACTGTACAGAAGTTTTACACAGTGATTCAGATTAGAGTAAAATCGCTCAGATAACAAACTGGTACCTTCTGGTACCGAGCAAGTAAATTCTACAGCTACTCTAATTCTATAGCTACTACTAAACTGAACATCGACGAGATGTTCAGTGAATCGAGATGGTGGATTGATTGCTTTCTATATCTGAAAGTGTATATTTTATAGTCCTCAGAGTCTCTGATGCTGAGGTTCTATACATATCTACATATTTAGATTCTGTTATGATGACTCTTCTAGACACGTCATACGCATAGCTTGATTGGCCCGGACAGTCAGTCCCCCAATCAACCTCTACGTATTCCTCCCTAGAAGTTCCTACCTAATAAATGTTGGTCATTCTGACAAATCAGCGATCCCTGCATTTCAATGTTAACTACAAAATCTGTTCTACATCATTCTTTGCTACAGAGTTTGATCGGCGCTCATTGATTATGACGTCATCCTGACCAATCAAACTCCGTGCTATTATTCGATGGAGATGCTGCCTCGCATGGACAACGTGGTGGTAACTGGTTCTGATTTGATGCGATCTGTCAGCTAACTAACAACATTACAGAATGTGTCGTTGTTGCATGCCATTGTATGAGTGACATATAGTTGATATACAAATTTCGATTATGTTATACATTCCTACAGGACGCTACAATGTCCGTGTCCTGACCATTGCCTATCGATGGATAAGCCTGTAGGATGCTAGAGTTAATAGGCACATGAGCTGTATGATCTCCTTGCCAGCTGGTGTTGTTCTATTCTCGTATGAGAACCTAGAATGCCTGAAGGCATCAACCAAGGCCGTTTGTCCCGTTCAATTCCACTGATTATTATACATTGACTATTTTCTAAACTATCATTCCAAGCGACTGCTGAATATTATAAAAGTGTGTGCCGACTGAACAGCAACACCTTTCATCCAAACCATTTCCAAATACACATCAACTCAGAACCGTGGGATCTATTCTAATCAATTCGGTTATTTCAATTTTGATGATAACACTGTATCTAGTAAGTTCGAATGTGCCATATCCGCACATCATCCATTTATCAGAAACCGAATATCATCAGCACTGTCTGATGTAATAATAAGTTAAATATTAAAAGTTTAAAGTCAACCGTTCCATTAGCTCACCTGGTATTTTCAAATCATAAATTTCTCTTGGGACTTACTCGAAAATATAAGACATACGGCGGGATCATGACTCCCACCAGACACTCCCATATCTACATGAGGTTATGCGACTTAAGACATGCATTAAATATAATATTGTAGACCCATATGATGGAGAACAATTATCACTGATGAACATTGCGACCGATGTCGTGGCTCCCGGTGATGTTACATCTTCATTACAGGCAGCACATGGTCTAGGAACCAAAGTCAGAGACAAATTTGTAGAGGAAAGGTTGGTGAAAGGGACCAAGGACTTCTGGGATCCAATGACCAAACGCAATGTCAAGACGTTCGCAAGCTTGCGGAAGCCAATGGAAATTGGAAAGGATAAACAGATGACGACAGTGGTAAATCTAGATCGAGCCATATTCAGCAGACTGGTGGTTGTGTCTGAGAACCGAAATATTGACCTCAAGGAAGTCCATTCTTATGAGCTAAGCCAGGTCTCTCTGTCTTTGGCAAACATGGATGGCCCACTGCGGAAGACAGCAAAAACACTTTGCCGAAAGAGCTGGAAATAGAGGACGAATGTGAATCTGCCCATCCACATATGATAAGTGTTCGGCATACAGCTGTTGTGAAGATGACACCAAAAGGATCAATGACAACATTTGGAGAATTTGCAGACAGTATGGGGCATCACATACTCTGTCGTTTCAATGATGCGGCAGCTGTCCATGTTGTTCCGACATATATGATATACATGACTCCATTAAAGGTGGTGAAATGGATAGACGTTCACACAGAAGAGCTGTTGAGATACAGATCAAAGGCAGAGAGACACAACTTCTCCCCAGTCTTCGAAATGTTCTCACTAGCAGCAAGAATAAGATGAATCTTATCAACTTTTGCATCGAAGATTGGTCTCAGACAATTCAACCCAAGCTCAAACACAATCAGACATTATATACGGGCACACCAGAAGGCAAAGCGTTATGTATCACACAGCGAGATCACAGCCTTTGTGCAGAGTATGAGTGCGACCAGGAAGAAGCTGATAGTAGAATGTGTGTGCATGCTGCAGGTTTTGCAAATAATTGTGCAGTTCAGCAGACACGCATTCTCATATTCACTCCTGATACTGATGTCGCAGTACTCTGTTTCCATCACTATGCATATCTTGGTGTAGATGAGCTGTGGTTTCACAGTCCAGGACGACAAAAGAAAAGTGTTCCAATTCACATCATCGTAAAGAAACGTGGATCATCCATATGCAGAATTCTATCGCCGTTCCATGTTCTCTCTGGATGGGACTCAACTAGTAGTTTGTTTGGCACTGGAAAGAAAAAAGCAATGCTGGCCCTAAACAACAACATCTCATCTCAGAAAAGCTGGCCGGCCTTGGATCTGATCCATAAATCGTAATGCATAAATGCATGGAAACATGCGAACTTCAGATTAGTCTATTTTATGGAGAAAGTTCTTCAGACCTGAATGCAACCAGGTACACATTATTCACAAAAAAGAACTTGGACAGTAGCAAACTTCCTCCAACTGATGATGCCGCGAGTCTTCATATTAAGCGCTGCAACTACTAATGCTACATATGGGGGCATGCAAGAGAAGCAACGCTTTCCATGCCCTCAGCCATTGGTAATGGGTGGAAGATAACTGACTCTGGTACACTTGAGCCTGAACTTATGATAAGACCTCCGGCTCCTGAAACTACAATTGAGCTGATAATCCGCAAGTGTACGAAGGGATGTAAGGGGCGCTGTAGCTGCAGAAATGTCGGTTTGCCATGCACTCGTGCTTGCCAGTGTGATGGCCTCTGTAGAAATATGGTCTCTGATCAGGATGACAAGGATGGTAACATTTAAGACAGCAGATAAATTGCCTTCTTTCTGCGTCAGAGGTAATGACGTGTGCGGCATATACTACATCATTGTTTACTATTTACACGATGGTGAATACAGAATTGTGACTGACTCTTCTGATGGAGTAGATACGAATCATTCACATTGAAGAATGCCAGTAATTACATGAGTGTGACTGATATACCACAATTGACATATTTTCATAGCACATATACAGAGCTAGAGAGCAATCATTTAATCATTTGACAGTATGATTTTTCCGTGATCATTCCTACGTATTTCTATTTGCATAACACCCAAAGTTACGGGGAAATACGTACCCATACCCCACATTCATATTTCTTCAATTAATCAATTTATGCAGATTAGCATATGCATTTTTATCAAGCGCTCGCTATTTTAGGTCTACCTATATTTTTGTACTGCCACAAAGGTGATAACCTAGGGTGATATATCTGTCAAATAAAACAGTCAAACCTTTGTCTGGAACAAAAGTAAACGGATCTAAAATTTTGGGTCCTGGCTCCCGGACTAGAAAGGGCATTCCAAGTAGAAAGATTGCCAATGCTAAAATTAATGAATGTATACACTGACAATGAATTTACCGTACACACAATTGTATGGCGGGTTGCTGGAGTTAAGATAATCTGCACTGACCATATGGATATAAAACTACAAGTTAAGACAGAGATTCGTATAATATTAACCAAGTGTGGGTCAACAACCCCGCAATGCGTTCAAAATGCTACATGTATTCATTAACCAGTGATTTGAAGTGTATCCCTAAATACCCTAAATGGTTATTGGGAGGTCTACACTTATCATTATGTTCCATCTCCGCGAACATGTGTGCTTGTGTGTGTGCATGTACGTGCGTGCGTGCGTGCGTGCGTGCGTGCGTGCGTGCGTGCGTGCGTGCGTGCGTGCGTGCGTGCTTGCTTGCGCGTGTATGTTGTGTGTGACTCACGAGGATACACTAAGATGGGGAGTCATGAGGAGTCAGCTGTACTAGTGTGGTGAATTTGACTAAGATGGAACACCCCATAGCACAAGTGTCGCTTAAATGAATCAGCATGTCTCATTTCCCACATAGTTGTATATAACACTTGCTAATGCTGAATTTACTAACTTCGGGAAAAATTAACATCATATTTTTTAAGAGCGTTTGTAAGTCCCTAATACCCGAACCAGTGAAATTTAGCTTTTTCCAAACATTTCGCACGAAAGCTAGTTTTATGACACAAGGGCCTACACTATATTCTATTTCTAGAATGCAATATGTCTGTGTTGTGGTATATATGCGATCTATCAAGTTAATGGTAATATAATAATATGAATGTAATCAATTCACCTGTCCAGTTTATCCATCGATCAGCTGGTGCCATATGACGCCATAGCTAACTAAGTGGCCTGTAGGATGTCATCATACTCACTATGCTATGCACGAATGTGCATAGTCCATCGTTAGCGTTCAATAGTCCGACACGTTGTACCAATTGAATGTCATTACTATTTAATAAACATTATGTCGTATATTTTGAAACCAATTTGACTGGGTGCTGTTGCTACCATAGGCAGCAACAGCACCCAGTCAAATTAGTTTGAAAATATTCAACACCTTACATGTAATGTTTTCTGGAAATTGATAGTCATGGCGTTCAGAGATCAATCGATCAATCGATAACAACCGAACGTGGTGTGGGTGGAGCTTAGATCGCGATTTGTTAGGCATTTGCTAAAACTGGAACGGGCCATTGCATATCGGGTTTGCATAGATCAGTCGGCACGTTACCATTATCCAACTCTTTGGCATAGCTAGACTACTACAGCAGGCAAGGCAGATGTGAGAAGATATCTATATTATGATTATGATTAATATGTGTGCTATGTAGGTATTTTTCATCATTATAGGATGATAGATGGATCAATTTCCCACCATTTCTGGCTAAGATCCTCCAACTGTCCATGGGTGATGGACTAGAGTTATATATTGTGTACCCTGAATTGCTAGATTTCCAATTTCAAGGTATCAATACAGGTATGCTGTTGAATACTTTGAACCTAATGCGACACCTGCTCTTGCTGCATATGGCAGCAGCAGCTCCGAAGCAAATTAGTTTCACAATATTCAACATAATATGTGTTAAATTGTAAATTTGTAAATGCCATACAATCGGTACACTTGACGGAGTTTTCGAGTTTCATGATGGAAAGCTCACAACTATTTTGATTGTGATGTCAGCTGGCATGTCACAAATTCGAATTATAACATCAGATATATGAGCGACATATCAGATCCTTCCATTTATTAAGATGCCCACACTTATCGCCAGGGTCACTATTCTAGATTGCTATTGGATCCTCCATTTAATTACCGTTGTTCTAAAAAACAGAATCGTCATAGAACATAGTATTGGCCTCACATCTCGTTCACCACTGGGATGAAGGAATTTTCAGGTGTGCAGACAAACATGAAATTGCTGCATTGATAAAAGTCCCACTTGCGCGAATATAGCTTTCTCTGTCATTTACAGCATCATTTCTGTTTAGTTGAATAATTATAGAGACGCGAGCTTTGGACGTGACACATCTGGGTTTCTGTACACGGCCGATTCAAAATACTCCACACAAGCAGCAATCTTACAAATCTGTGTGACTGCCATTATGGCACAATTTTCACTTGTTTGTAATTGTTATCTAACAACATTCCCTGATCCTTTAGATAGTATAGATTATTCTCTATATTATTTGCTGATGAATGATTAGTTCGTCGTATGTGGAATCAGGGGAGGGGTGGGCGGGGTGGGGGCTGGTGTGCTGTGTGTGTATGTGTGCGTGCGTGCGTGCGTGCGTGCGTGCGTGCGTGCGTGCGTGCGTGCGTGCGTGTGGGTGGGTAGGTGGGTGGGGGTGGGTTGGTTGGGGAGGGGGGGTGGGGGTTGGGGGGTGGGTGGGTGGGGTGGGGGTTGGAAGTTGGAAGTGGGGGTTGGTTTCAGTAAACAGCATTCATGAGTATTTGAAACAAATATCTGAAAATCGAAAAACGTTAATTTATAACATCTTGTGTGCTCTAGTGAGTTGTGGTCAACTAAGTTGTGCTCTAGAGATGTGAGTTCCCAGAAACCCGTGTGAGAGCAATTGTAGTATTTTACACGCTATTGTGTCACAGATTTTCGGGATTTGACATTGGTACATTTGAGTGAATCCAGTGTTAACTGGATTTGACGTATATTGTTCTAGCCACTTGTAATTTTAGCTACAACGAGTACAATAGCTTTTGAAATGTTGCGACTATTGACAGAAGTGTGTCACGTTATGGTGGATTTTATTTGCTGAAAATCGTTACAATGCGATTTAACTTGTCTGTGTATTTAGGTAGATTAATATACATCTACTTTTGACTTAGATTATTGAATACTGAAGACTTTGAGAAATTATTGTACCCGTGATTGCCTTTTTCAAGATACAGACTTGTGCTCTCATCCGATTATCAGTTCACGATGCAGCATCTGCTTGTCATTGTGTCTTTGATTCTCCTTGAGTCAGATTATGTGCTTCATATTTACCTAGGATCTACAACGAATTATGTCATTCATCAAAAATCGTTATACATGATCGTGTTTTCTGTGAACTAGATAGTGCCCTCTACAATACGCGGGGTTCGTACTGCGTCCGTATTTACATTCGTACCAGTACAACATGAATTCGAGGAGCCGACCCTATATACGCGTCATGTGATATCATACTATGTTGCGCTGCTACCCTCGGTAAATAACATGTGCTATACGCGTTAACCATTATTGGCCAATATGTAACGATTCATAAACTCATTACTATTTGTAAATGCACATTCATCGGTACAATGAATTAGAGTATACTTTGAGATGACGTTTATTTCTCACCTAATTTCGTTCATAGAATTAATTACACACCCATGCTAATAAGACTACTGATAAGGCATAACATAATCGCGTGTGGCCGGTACATACATATTGTTTACCAAAGAAGCGTTAACATAAGAGTTTTTCAACAAATGGTAATAATATATATATATATATTCAGCTAACCGTGATCTGCGGCAACAGTAATGGAATCCAGCATGGGATAACGGCATACTTGTATTAACAACCATACTGGGAAGACACGATATTGGCTCAGAAGAAGAGTGACGGACAAATATCGTGTCTCATCTAGCGAGAATAGGAAACTAGCTCCGTAAATACGTATATGGTTAGCTTGCCAACAAACACACGATACTGATCTATGCATTCGCCAACATAATACATAAGTTTGGCACAGCAGTATGATAACTGAGGTTTACAAGAAATGTGAGAGGTGTATAATATATGTTTCCTGTCTAGTTTACACACATACTATGTGAGGGAAACTAATATTCAACTCTCTCTCTGAATGAGTACTGGTTTCCAGGCTGTCGACATGTCGATGGATGACACCATATGCTGAACAAGACAATGTTCACCTTTTCCTGACGTGGCAATATATTTAAACTATTAAATTATTAAATGCAGTGCATCGTAGTTTCAATATCGGTCTTGTGTTGATCCTAAAGCGACGAAGACCATATCCATATGCGTGTATTGGCAAGGGAACCAAATCGTAGCCAATATAACATTTTTTAATGTGCTGATACTCTTTCAAAATAAAATGCACATATTTGGTGGATTTCAATTTACCGTATCTACGGAAATGAAACGAGATTCGTTGTCTATCAAGGTGCCATTAGGATACACAATATGCGTGGCGATGGTCTCACAAACTCACACGTGCATGCTATAGAACACACATACACAGTGACATCGACACGCATATGAAGCAGCGACAATCTCAGAGGTATGTTCATCATATGATGAGTAGGGTTATAGGTTAGAGACACGTCATGGAGATACACTGCACACACGCATATGTGGTTTATACATGGAGTGGCGCGTACCATTATGTTCGCATATATCATAATATGGACAATATATGCCATTGCAGATCAATCATAGCATTCTGCCTGCATACTATTCTTACACAGACTGATTAAATGCACTTGGCGGGAATATTGTCAAAACATTGCTGACAAGTGGCAATACCAATGCTGATATAAGTAACACGTCTTTAAGGACTGGATGCGATAACACAGTAATACTATCCATTACATCTCTAATTTTACAACTAAGTATCAGTGTACATCGGACATATCACCCACCATATACCAGCATGCCTCATCACGCGGTCCATACCAATTACAGTTTTTCTTGTATTGACCCATTAATTGCTCATGGCTATGTGTCTGCCCGATAGTGTATCTCGTGTGTTGGCTAATTTCCGTTGCAAAAGGAAAATGCCTCCGCAAATTCGTATAGTCAAGAAGAGAGATCGTACTTAATTTGCAGTGCAGCACTTGTTGTGCTTGATTTGTGATTATTGCAATATTTATCATGTATGTGATTTATCCGGTTGCCTCGGGAGTAATTAGTGCGATATCATCTACCATTTGACCATGACGCTAGGATGCACCAACGAGATAGTAATTCGCCTTACAGATCCAAATAGTTTCCAACCTATTAACCAGTTTGTCGTTTTATTTAAATCTATATTCATACTACTAAGAAGCAATGCTTTCATTGTGGCCTAGGCAATAGCATTGCTCATTCCGGCGCAATAGACAGTGGGTATATCAAGTTTGCCAGAGTTAGTCATGCTCGAATGAGGTATATGATCAATGCGACGTAGTGGCGTTGATTACATTGCATTCTTTAGACATAATAATTAAAAAATTACATATGCATTGCTTATCCCACACTATCAGTCTGGTATCCATGTTGCCCACACTCATGCTGATCAAACCGCTCCCGACGAAGATTTCAATTAGATAAACTAGAAACATAAATTATAAAGGATGCTTGTATATGCAATAACATGAATACCGTTTTTATCAATAGCCAATTAGCTAGCAATCGCCCAGACTGCCCACTAGTTATATGTATGAAGACGAGGTGAGCAAAGGCATGCTCGTTGCTGACTTCGATGCACACAGATTCAACAATAGGTATAAGTGACATGTGTAGGTGTTATTGTCACACATGCTGCTTAATAAACAGTAGAGACGTATTGGCGTGTGCGAGACCAGCTGTTGTGTTCTGAATACTTCTGAAAACCCCCATTATGCTCTGCAGTTTAATTCCAAGGTGAACGCTCGTCAGTGTGAAAAGAACCGCATGTATGAAATGAATAGCAATTGCATTTTACTAACCATTGTGCGGCTGACCGTCTGGATTTAAACCAATTTGAAATGAGAATGTGTATGCAGAACAATAAGTGACGACATTGAGGAGGATATAATTCATTAAAGAGCATACATGGAAATACAAAGTGCATTACGCCACTACGTGTTTAGCCACGGCAACTCTGTTGTCTGATCATATCGTTATACATACTATACTCTACACTAAATCCCGCTCATAATTAGACTCACTGAAACCACTTGTTAATTTGAGATAATGGTAACGAATTGATTTATTTAGCCGTAACAATGTCTTCATGCATTTACTTATTGGAGCTGTATTTACAATATGGCGTGATATAGTTGACTGACAGATTGGACTTCAGCTGTCATATCAGGAAGCTCAAATACTGCTGATAACAGTCTTATTGTTATAAACCTCGAGGGAAAGATCCAGCTTGAGATCAGCTACTGTCTCTATCTAGTTGTTGGCAGCTTTACTTAGCCATGTAATACAAATGCGTAAGCGCATGTGCCCAGTCACAGTGGAATATATCCATGTATTCTCCCACTTACATCTGCTGCCGCACTCCAATACGTTCTCAGATACACAAATAAGGAGCACGCATCTGCACATGGACATGTACGAAGACAAGCACGACGCACGTATACGCCTTCCATTTTAATTACAAATACAGATAAAGCTGTTGGCTACACATACTACTTACTAGACATGCGAATGGCGTGTGTTTCCAAATATCCATTATCTGTCCTTTGATTAACCTGTACATTCATGCATATCATAAGCTGCTATTGATCTGGAGGGTTCCAACGTGTGCATAAACCATTAATCTTGGCCTTATGTTAAATCAGTCAGGAAAGAACACATATTTCTGATTAATTTGAAATTGTATTTTTTGATCTACCAGGAAGAGTGATGGAGAGGAAGGCTGATTTATCAGATTGAAGTGTATTCCAGTTTCACAGTGTTAGCAGTAGGGCGCTATCGACTACATCCATATTATACATCTTTAAACCAATTCGTTGACGTCATGTTTAGCACGCACCTTCGTGACCTTGTACTTTTCTCTGAGTATAGGATATTGTAAGGAATACCACGTGTCAAAAAGAGAAGCTATCTTGTTATATAATTGGGTGATCCATTTTGCAATATCGTCCGCCATTGCCGCGCTCCTCCCAGTGTGTGCGCTGGTATCGAGTTTAGCGATCTGTATTCCCAGAATCGAAATTTCAATGTAACTACAGGTAAGCTGTTGAACATTTTGAAACTAATTTATCTATGGCAGCAACAACCTTCAGTCAACTTAGATTCAACATATATTATTTATTAAATTGTAACTTAACTACAGTCATGCAATTCGCAGACTTTCATTATGGACAATGTGGGAGTTTCGTGACGGACTTATGTACAACATATTGTGCCGTCATACTGGCTATGACTTTGGCAGACACGCAATGTGTTTAACAATGGCACAAGGAACTTGAGTATCGGATCAGATCTGTGCAATGCACTGCTCTCATTGTTGCTCCAATGCGAGTGGTTGTATTTCCAGCGATGTTAGTAAGTCAACCATCTCTATAGAACGAGCTGTCGATTCAAACGAGCAAACATGTATTTGGCTGACACGTCATTTGCCATAGCAACGTATTTGTATTCATTGACCACCTGCCATTTGTGACCAGTATTGCATACAGTGCATGCTACAAATAAGCACAGCTGCAGTCATGCATTTGCCCTCATACATACAATGGGCCAAGTGTATCCATCCATCATACGACGTCATACTCAACTACATGACTTGTAGGATGGCAGCATAGTGATTCGAAATGGTCCGATGCGTTGAACGAATAGTATACCTTTACCATGTAATCAACATTAAGTTGGATATTTTGAAACTAATTTAACTGGACGCTGTTGCTGCCATAGGCAGCAACAGCGCCCAGTGAAATTAGTTTCAAACTATTTAACACCTTACCTCCATAGTTTTCTGGAATTTGATAGTCATGGAGCTCAGGGATTGATCGATCCCAACACGAGTGAGGTGTGGGTGGAGCTTAGTCAGCGATGGGCGGGGGATAGCTAACACTGGAAAGGTCCATTATTATGAAATCATAACATGAACAATGCCCCATGTCAGGTTAATGGTGTGAAGGATAACTCATTGTTTGTAAAGCCTGTCAATCTAGGTATTCACCTCTAGCTATGCCCTCCCACGCTTAGCTAACCACCATCCACATTCTACACGTGTTAGACTCCAGTTGAAACTGCTGACAAATATAGTAAACGTATATTGTATTAACTTGTAAATTCAGCAAACACATGCCTTTCGTACGCTTTAATGACTAACTTTTCCCTTGTCGTGATGGAGCTATGCCATTTTGATTTTAACGTCAGCTAACGCATCACGTATTTGCGCATGGGGTCAGTTAATATTGTGACGTAATTAATTATGTCGTTAGCCACTTGAGAGAGTGATCGGGCACCTCCATTATACATCGTGAAATGATGGCATGAGCAACGCACTATCCGAGCATACTACTATAGAATCAAGGTAACACACTACGTATATTTGGATTGCTAATTCATTGAGACAATTAATCCATATTCTCGACTCGGCATATACTGGCCTATATCGCGTTGACACAACCACGCTAAGATGGTATTTTATGTCATGGCCACTTTAATCAGACCCGCTCGGTATGTCCAGTAATGTATTCTATGCCGATGAAGCCTGTCAACAGCAGGTTAGCTAGACACATCTAAGTACAGTACTCACCCTAATCCAGCAGGAGAGTATTGCCTGAGGCCCATGCAAATTCATAGTCCATATCAGGCTATAACCATTAAACGGCGATCGTAACACACCTTTCCAGCTCTATCTATGACATGCCCCGCCCATCTCTAGCTAAGCTCCACCCGCATCGTGTGTGTTGGCATCGATCGATCCATGATCTCACTGTCTATCAATTTCCAGAAAAGGATGCATGTAAGCTATTTAATATTTTGAAACTAATTTGGCTGGGTGATGCTGCTGCCTGTGGCACGTCCAGTCAAATTAGTTTTAAAATATGCAACAGTATGTTTATTAAAGAGCAACGACATACAGTTCGTACGACGTGTCGGACTATTTGGCGTTTAAGACGGAACAATTCGAGCCAGTCATGCTGTAATTGATTATGACGTCATCCTACACGTTACGTAGGTGATTATGATGTCATGTGATGGATGGATATACCGGAATGGTCCATTATAGTCATGCTATTAACACAGTGGCCAATTCAGAAAATAGCGACTACGCACTCGCCCACTGAGCCACTCAAGGGGCACCGGGGTTAGTAAATACATGTATCATAACCTTCTACAAATAGTCTGCAGGATTTGAACAAGCGTCATGTTTTGTATGTTAGGGTCTATGTTTAATCTCTGGCGATAGCAGCCTAACCCGTATAGAATCACATTGATGGTAACATGCATGAGCGCTGCTTTCTGTCCGTGTCCATATCCTGAGCGCATGCAATTCCCAAACCATTTACGCGAAAATCGTCATGGGATTGAAATGATTGCAAACACATGCGAACACGCGTATACTTGTCCACATCATAGCTTAATAGCAAAGGCGAACGGCGAGCATCAGTGCCATAAAAGGTAAATCGACGTTATAGACAAAATATACTTCCTAAGTCTTATGTATCCAATATTCATGCTGGCTATCTAAATGGAATTCAAGAATTGCAGACACTTGTATAATTCTATCTTCATATTAATTTATGTCGATGTATTATATTAAACTCTTTGAAACCTGAATTGCCAGAATCTAAATTTAGGTTCTTAGGTAGGTTGTTTATTATTTTGAAACTAATTTTATCCTGCTGAAAGCACCATTGCTCATTTATACAGCACTATGGAACAGCAATTCCAGGTGTTTAAGTTTGGGGAATGGCACGGCATTGGTCAGATTGAGAGACGGTAGTGAACTGAAACATGCCTAACCAAAGACAAATCTGTCCAATGCACGCGCCATTTTTTCAATTGGGCTGCCGCGATCTCATCAATAATGTTGTTGACAGGTGTTGTTTTGGTGTCGTCGTCGGTGTTGTTGTTGTTGTTGTTGTCGTCGTCGATGTTGTTGTTGTTGGTGGTGGTGGTGGTGGTGGTGTTGATAGTGTTGATGTTGTTGTTGTAGTAGTAGTAGTAGTAGTAGTAGTAGTAATAGTAATAGTAGTAGTAGTAGTAGTAGTTGTTGTAGTTATTGTTGTTGTTGTTGTTGTTGTTGTTGTCGTTGTCGTTGTTGTTATTGTTGTTGCCGCTGTGCTTTATCTTTTAACCAGAAACCTGGCACACGTCATCGGGCGCCACGGGCAAGCTTCCGACGATGATAGGAACAGATCCGTTATTAAAAAATGTCACAAGAAAAAGCTATTTAAATAACAACAACAACATAACAACAACAACAACAACAACAACAACAACACCACCATCAACAACAGCACCAACGATGACAACAACAACACTACCAACCCAAACAAAACCAACAAAACAACAACATCAACAGCAGCAGCAATAACAACAGCAGCAGCAGCAACAACAACAATAACAACAGCAACAACAACAACACCAACGACACCAACAACAACAACACGACGAAGCAGCACTCAATGCTCGCAGTAAACCTTGCGCATAGCGACTTGGGTAAACAGATTTTACATTGTCCTGTTACAGCCTAAGACATCAAATTCCGACATAACACAATTTCTACAAAGCGGGGTTGTAATCTTTGAAGCAATGTTAGTACATAATATATTTAAAAAGCTTCATTATATCTATCTATTGATGACATGCAGCTAAGTTATTTTGACAATATATTCACTAACATGATATACATAAGATATAGCAAGTTGTTAGAATATGGTCAATTCTGGAAGTCGAGGTACAACTTAGTAGCCGATAAATAACTCCATGTTTGAGGCAGCTATGACAAGAGAGGGGGGGGGGGGGGGATTGGAAAATACGCCACTAATGGCATGGGATAGGGTGATGGGAATATCGTTATTTTAGAGATGGAATGTGATTTGGAAAGTGAATCATGTGCGGTCGTGCGGAATGCCCTATTTCAGCAAAAGACTGCTTGACGTACATTGGCGTGAATTAACGGCACCACGCTCTGTTAAGAAATACATGCTACGTTTTGCTAAAGCCTATGGATTGTGAGCATAGATTTAGTATACACTTGCTAGATTGCTCATGACCCTCAAAGGCAGCATTTCAGTATGCAGTATTTTCCCACCCGATGCCCAAATTCATATGTGTGTGTTGCTAAACATATTACGTATTCGAATAAAGTGCCAGAATAATATAGCCAATACAATTTTAAGTCTACTAAACATATCTAAATTTGCATCTGTTCAATTTCTTTTCAAATTAACAAAAGATAATTTACTCAGCTGCGTCAGCCAGTCAGTGAATACCCGGTTATGCGCAATCTCGATTTATTGAACTCGCGTCACCGGTGGTCGCGACAACTAGCCCCATAATCTATGAGTATTCTTGTTGTTGTTGGTGTTGTTGTTGTTGCTGGTGTTGTTGTTGTTGTTGTCGGTGTTGTTGTTGTTGCGGTTGTTGTTGTCGTTGTTCGTATTGTTAATGTTGTTTGTTTCATATTCTCCAACTAAACTATATCTCTATATTGCGAGAAGGTATATCGAAGTTAATCTTCAACTCGCGTTGCAAGAACTTTGGGAGAAATGGCATTGATTGCTTATCCGATATGTATCATTTTAGCAATCATCTGCATACCTCGACCTAACATGGTTTCATTTAGTGATATGCTGCTTGTTGCCTAGTTCCCAGATACACTAAGTAGTTTGGCATTTGATTTAACACTATGAACGACCATTTCTGGCATTCGATAATGACAACCATGGGGCAAATTGAATTTAAAATATGTCTGTGAATGAGGTGATCTGGGATTACAATCATTTGAGCGATTGTGCTACTGATACTTTTATAGTTCGCAGTCCGTATTTTATTACGCACGAGAGTAAATATCAGGAATAGTTTAGATGCTCAATCAAAGTTATCTAATGCGTTGCTTGATAATGGACGACTCTGCTGTTAGGTACTCCCCATCCATCTCTAGCTAAGCCCCGCCCTCGCTTTGTCCGTGTTGGAATCGATCGAACAGTGAACTCCCTGAATCATAATTTCCAGCAAACTATAGAGGTATACTGGTACATAATTTGAAGTAATTTGATTGGGCGCTGTTGCTGCCAGTGGCAGCAATAGTGCCCCATCAAATTAGTTTCAGAATATTCAGTGGAATGTGTCTTAAATAGTACAGAGATACAAGCCATACAACTGACAGAGGTTTAGAAGTTGCTGATGGCCTTAGATACGTCATTCAGTATTTATTTGCTTGTGATGTCTGCCTACGTACATGCGACGTGGTATCGAGAGATCATACTATCCACTGGTCAGTCTATATTGAAGAATCTCTTAACATGATTGGTCGAAACGAGAAACACGTGATGGGACGCTTCTAATTGTTGAATGCTATGCCATTGAAATTGGGGAAATAACTAACCTCATTTGATGCAGATTCAATTCATTTATATCCAGTATGACTGTATCGGTAATGGCGGCTGGTGAGGTTGCCAGTAATGAATATTAATATCGTCGTTGGTAATTCCAGGGGCTAGCAAGCACCGATCAGTGACGTCACGTGTCGACGTCTGTGCATCAATAACCGGCTGGCAAACACCGATCAGTGACGGCACGTGTCGACGTCTGTGCATCAATAACCGGCAGTGCCCTCAGGTCGACGGCAATTATTATTGATATAGTTGCCGAAATCAGAGTGCACTGAATTATAGATTGGCATCCAGCAAATGATTGCAAGTTAGACTCAGCTAGCTGGTTTGCAGTTCCATGTATCCTAAGTATTTGATTCCACTTAGAAAGTGTGATTAGGGTGGATGATTGCGGTTCGTTTAGTTTAGGCAGATACAGCGTACTTAAGAATGATTAGCACATTGTATCACGATTACTAACTCTGACAACGAATTTGTGAAAGTGCCCTAGGACGGGAGCATTACCCGATTATATTCTAATAAAGTATAAACATTCAGCTCAAATTCGAAGGCAATCACTAGCAACCACTTGTTCGTGGGGGTAACCGGCTATATACATTTTACACACCAATTCGTTCTTCTTTACTAGGCAGTCATTGTTACCTGCTCTCTTAAAAAGGTGACATGGAATGTCCACCATAGGTCATCCATATGTTTCATGTATGAGTTAATTCGCCTTGCCAGAGTATCCATCTCTCAATCAAACGCCACGTGATGTCATAATCCGCTAGTTGACGTATATGATTATGCCATGATCATTGCATCACACATGACTATATATGACCCGTCTCTAACGCTGCATAGTCCGACACGTTGTACGAAGTATATGTCTCCACAATTTAATAAACATGCTGCCGTATATTTTGAAACTAATTGAACCGGACGTTGTTCCAAAATATCCAATAGCTTACATGTACCCTTTTCTGGAAATAGTCAGGGGGTTCAGAGATCGGTCGAAACCAACGCGAGCGAGGTGTGGGTGGAGCTTAGCTAGTGCTGGCCGGGGCCTAGCTAAAGCTGAAAAGATCCAGTGTGGATGATTGTTACAATAATATAGCATTTTCTCTTACCCTTCATATTATTTCACTTCTAGCGACTGCATACATGTAGCCATAGCCAGGCCATGGGAATGTATGTTTTGATCTAATTATTGGTTTAGATTAAATATGACAATTGTGGATAAGACACAGTCCTGGACAGCAATGTTGCAAAAATATCTTATGGCGAGGAAGCAATGCAAGTACTATGCTATTGTTTTGTTTTACGAAAATTCACACCAAATCAGACGATCTAAAATGGGGGAAGAATACAAATAATCCCTTCTTCCTGCTAATTGTCAATATTGATCAAGAAAATCCAACACGTTGTGTCAGTGAGTGTCCATTTGCAGGCCACGAGGAGACTATTCTTTCGCAATTCCCACTGGAATGGTTAACGAGCCGGTCTTTCCAGTGGCCAATTACAAAAAACCCAATCTTTTCTTGGCCAAACAATGGGCTTTTCTCGTGACCATTGCAAAACTATTTTAACGGATTGAACATTAGGGTAAACGAAGCTAGAAGGACCAAAATAGTTACAGGAAATCCTGAGGAATTCCGAGAGATAAGGATTTGGATGCGAACAATTGTTTTGTGGAAAGAATGTTAAAAATAATGCCTTAAAATTCCAGCATTATTTTCCGTCTAGATATGAGAAAAAAGAGTGGATGGTTTCTAAAACACAAACTTAAATTGGCATGGCTTAAATGTTTCAAAATACAACATGCAAACAAATAGGACTGGGCCTAAGTTGATGGCTCGGCGATGATAAGATAAATTCAGTTCTCGTAAATACCTGTCGTCACGTTCTTTGCCACGGATCGTGCAGGGCGGCTAGGCTATCACACTAATGGCACCGTGTTAGACACGCTACATTGTTTCATTTCTGTAGATGCAAGATGTTTACAAATTGAAATAAAACGGACCTGTACAATTTATTTTTTAGATAACATGTGCACGCAACCCGCATAGAAAGCATGCATTCTTATCCAAAGTGTCGCCAGTTATTATGAGGTCAACTTTTTCCTAATTGTGAAGAAGGGCATTGAAGCTGGGTATCGGCCTTAATACCTCATGAATCCACAATATATGGACGATATTTTTCCTATGATAAATGGCAGTTAATTGAAGAATCCAGTTTTGTACTCAGTCATATGACGTCATAGTCAACACGCAACATGTAGGCTGACGTCTTAATCGATTACAGCATGCATGACACGACTTAGACCGTCACACACGCGTACTAGTCTGTCAGTTTGTATTCATTGCATGTCATTGCTCTTTAATAAACTAGCTTTGAATAATTTGAAACTAATTTGACTGTGCACTGTTGCTGCCATATTCAACACATCACCAGTATAGTTGCTAATAATTGAAATAAAGGGAGTGGGTGGCTCGATCGATCCATACACGAGCAATGCGTAGGTGGAGCTTAACTAGAAATGGGCGGGCCATATCTTAAACTGTATTCCTCCATTACGATATAATCTAGACATATGTTTGTTATTCTGGAATGCGTCCATATAAGCGGGCAGACAGACATCCATTAATCCGCCAAGTGGATGTGAAAAGTAGCTTCTCTCAGATCTCTCTAAGCTGGTCATGAGACATATCTTCATAATAATTTCACATTTCTCTGAACGATCAATTTATCATGCCGATATCGCCAGACACATGTGCATACAGTTGTGATGAATACATCTATACGGATGCTGTGCTTTTGATAAACCAGGAAGTGTGATGTTCACCAGAGCTATATATTTAGTTGGCACTAGACGAGATAAGACGATATGAATGCCCATCAATCTTTTCGTTAAACATAATTTCTTCCCTCGTTATTCTTATTACTGACAGTGTATTATCCCAAGTAGACCCCATTTCTGTTGTCTGTATTACTGATGACAATGCGTACATATGTTGGCTAGCAAAGTACAAGACTAAATCTTAAAAGAAAAGTGGTTCAACAGTGGGCATGCTTGCAGCTAGCGGGTTTGAAATCACTACGCATTTTGTCCTTGAAAAGATGGTCTAAGGAATGTGATTGTATGGTCTTTGACTGAATCAACAACATAATAGAACAGATGTCGCTGAATCCGATCGATCTGCCACTCAATTATATGACACTTTAATCAAGTACGTCACATGTAGGCAAAAGCAATCCTCCGCCCATACATCCCGCTTTCGGCGGTTGGGGTGGATAATAATACGATAATAATAAGATATATTTATAGCCTTCTGAAGGTAATATATACCTCCGGAAATACAGGAGATGCTCTCTGAGAGACTCTACCATGGGAGGGATGTGGGCGGATGGTGGCGGGAAAGGTGTGGAATCCCGCCCCTACACCCCCCCACCAACAAGCCGTCTGATGCCCCCACATCCACATCCACCACTGGTACGAGGTCTACCTCAATGCCCCGATTTACCACTCTCCCCCAAAACGTGTTTATGTAGAGCTGTTTATATCGAAATATAGTTATGACCAGAAGATAAATACATAATAATAATGATATATTTTCATTAGATGAGGTGAGAATTGGCGCTCACAATACTAGTCTGACAAAATGTGCGTCGGCTAACCTACGATTTAGTGAATTACTTAGCAAATTATGTATCATTTTAAAGACACGAATTGGTAGACATGTATAATAAACAGATTGCAGAAACACTGAGAAATATTTGTTTTGTTTATTCACAGTAGTGTGTTATATTGATTGATGCGACAGCGTATTGTCGGAATGGCCCAATGATTATAAACAACGCATGGTCATAGGCCTACGCCACCCGATAGCTGTGCGTCTATGATGTCATATGTATTACGTCACAAAAACCGCCGGGACTTTACAGCACTCCTACAAAATATGAAAAATACGCTGCACGTTGAAAACTGGGTGAGGACAGGTGATGACCAACATAAATCATATTGAAAAAGCTTCCGCTGACCGAACGCACCTGTTTAACGGAGCAGTGGTAAAACTCGGATTTGCACCAAAATATAGGTTTGTACACAGCTCCCAATTCTTTCCTTCGCGATCCCTTTCTTAAGAGTTTGCTAAGCTAAGCAAATTACGCCTTAAGCTTAGCGGACTTCAAGAAACGGCTTGCACTATTTTGCGCAGCGCATCACATTTGTTTTGCTTAAGTTATACAACTTAAGAAGTTTCGTGAAACCGGGCCCTGGTTTCAAAGTTTGAAAAGGACTCCAATCTGTGTAAAAGTTGCCGATGTTTAGCTAGAAACTGGAGGACATAGCTAGAGGCTGGACCGCTCTATTAGCCAGATTCACAATCACTGAGTTATAATATCAGTCATGGCGTGAACATAACGCGGAGCATCGTTCACATTGTGTTTTTAACAGCACTGAATGGGTGAAAGCAAATGCATAACTACAATCGTGTCTATCTATAACGGGCACCACATGTAATAGTGGTCACACCCACAAAGCAGCTGGTAAATGAACACAATTAAGATACGATGACAAATGCTGTTTCGACGCGAACACTGTTTCTATGCTTGTGGGCATCATATTGAGGTCTTACTAACATAACTTAAAGGTCAACCATTTCAATCTAGCGACTAACAGAGAAAGGCAATGAGTGTGTCCGTTCCAGCACTCAAGACTCTTGTGTCATATTGAAATACCTCACAAGTTGGCTGCCATCATAATCAGAACGGCGTTAGTCCGTCAGGAAACTGGCAATAGTATGTAACAAACGTGTTTGAATTGCATGCTTTTAGTGAAATAGCAATTCAATAAACATTATGTTAACTATTTTGAATCTAATGTGGATGTTCAAAATGTCCAACCGCTTACCTGCCTAGCTACTCTTGGCATTTAGATTCTGAGAATGTATGGTTCCAAGTCACCTTTCCAGAGTACCCACCCATCATATGACGTCATAATGAACTGCGCGATGTGTACAATGACATCATAATGAATGACGTCATATATGACGTCGACAATTACGTCACGAACGCATGTGTGAATACAGGCTATGCGTTGTTGTACAAATTGTTTGCTTTTACTATTTAATAAATATTATGTTGAATATTTTGAGACTAATTTGACTGGGCACTGTTGCTACCATAGGGAGCAACAGCACCCAGTCACATTAGTTACAACATATTAATCAGCTTCCCTGTATTGTTTCGGGAAATTGATAGCTAGGGCATTTGGGGATCGATCAATCCCAAC
This sequence comes from Chaetoderma sp. LZ-2023a, assembly GCA_034401795.1. Lineage (NCBI taxonomy): Eukaryota > Metazoa > Mollusca > Caudofoveata > Chaetodermatida > Chaetodermatidae > Chaetoderma > Chaetoderma sp. LZ-2023a. Next base: position 12,781,407 of record CM067364.1, read on the forward strand.
ACGGTGAGGTGAGGTGAGGTGTTGGTGGAGCTTAGCTAGTGATGGGCGGGGCATAGGTAAAAATGGAAAGGTATATTGGTAAGCCCGATAACAGCACGCGTGCACACGTGGAGAGTGTAGCAAGGAATGAGCGGGGAATATTGAACAATGGACGCATCAAATATGTCACAAGCTAGCTTTTCTTTCGAATGAGTGCTATTCGGTACAATTCCCTATATTCCGGGAAAATTACAATGTCACAAATTTGCACCATATGTAATAATGAACGCACATGTTAAATGGCCAATGAATACAATTAAGTTACGGTGACAAATAATAGTTGTGTTCAATACGTCATCTTATTGCGGTCTTATTAACATAACTGGTTAACTATTATTAATCTACGAACTAAAAGAGAATGGCGATGGATGTGTCAGATCCGATAATCAAGCCTCTGGTGTCATAATCAAGTCCCTCATATATTGCCTGGCATTATAATTAGAAGGAGGTTAGTCAGTCATGAAATTGACAATACTATGTAACGAAAGTGGCTGAATTGCATGCTTGTTAGTCAATGTACAATTCAATAAACTAATGTTACTGGGAGATGTTCCGAAAAAAAGCATCCAGTCAAACTTGTTTTAAAGTGTTCAACCGCTTCTTCACCTAGCCACGTTAGCATTTAGATTCTGAGAATTCAGGGTTCCAATTGGTAAGCTCGATAACAGCACGCGTGCACACTTGGATGAGTGTAGTAAGGACTGGAGGGACATATTGAAAAATGGGTCCTCGAGTATATCGCATATCCGTTTCTCTTTCAAACAAGTGGCATTTTGGTACACTTCCCAACTTTCTTAGAAAAGTACAATGGCGCAAATGTGTGTGTTAAAGACGACTTTGAGTAATTCGCTTTACAGACATATAATAACGACGTGGACGATAACGCCCTACTCCTAACAACGTACATTACACCCAGGCATATTCTCACACCCACCATCCCCACCCGTGTTACTGGTGAATCAATGAAGAACAGTATACGTTAATAGGAAATATGTGTACTTTCCTAGGTTCATTTGACATGCCGATAGAATAATAGTGCGTGGCCACGGTGTGACACTCCAGTTCGATAGCACTGTGCGATATGCATGAGCGTACACGTTAATTAAAAGACAGATCCTGAATATATTGATATAGACCCATTCGTCTGTCTAGTGAGAGGAATGTGTATCCAAAATGTTACCTTTGTCCGTGAGTAAAATGAAATGAGGTACCGAGGTGTGTCGTGCTTGTCTTCTCAAAATGACCATTTATATATACGTACTGTGTGCTTACCTCTGCGTGTTTGTGTATCTGAGAATGTATGTGCGTGTGACCGCGGATGTAAGTGGGTGAATATCTGGATATCTATCGCTGCGAATTGGCACATGCGTTTGATATGGCAGAGTAAACATGTTACAGACACGTTAATGGCAGTAGAGGAGCGATGAGATGGGTCCCTTTTTCACACCTTTTTCTTCTGTTCTTTCCTTTGTTCCTTCCTTTGTTATTTGACATCTGTTTTGCCTTTGATCTCCGCCGCCTTTTGAAAACAGGTGTGAAAAGGAGGCCTGGACTCGTCTTTTCCTGTGTCAGCATTCAATCAAGAAGCCCTGCCCCTCGTTAAATCATGTGCCTCCTGCCAGCCAACGAGTTGAGCGTAAGGATAATTAACGTAATGATGCGTGCCGATCGTTAATCGATCGGCAAATCATATAACAGAGTTTTAAAATCTGGTCTGTTAAACATTAACGTTTTGATTTTGTTTAAACGGTTCCATCAACGGTCATTATAATTATGAATACTGACTGTTGTATTGGTTGTAACGTGCCCGGGATCTGCACAGACTCCAGAGATGAGTTATTAAGCATTAGATTAATGTCTGATACGTGTCATTCGCATAAAGGGGAGGGACACATATGAGTATGTAGTAACGTGTATTTAGGGTTGGACACTCGTCACGCGCATACCTCCACATCCACACCCGCTCTCTCAGAATTATACTTGTAACGCTGCTCCTTAGAGTCACACAGATGTCTAACACAGTTGGCAAGCGCACATCCAGACAGGATTATGAATAGCTATCAGCAAACATCTTTAATCTGCCATGTGCCATTAGCCAGCTGTGCCAGGCATTGGTGTAACTCTAGGGAACTATGTCAAAATTATAATTTTGGAAAGAAAAAAGAAGGTGAAAATAGACTTTGAAATGTATTTTAACCAGTATATGGTAAACAAAACAAGCTTACACCATATTGTTAAAAAAACATATGCACAAACAAACAAGTACAATTTAGGTGAACGGCGTGTTTATTGCAATGTTCGATGTTGAAGCTCTATACGTCTATAATCTAATACTGTATGGGCTAAGCTTTGAACGATTCGATAATTGTATTGTTAAATCGAGCAATGGCTCTATAATGGAAATCATTGTCAGTCCATGAATCCTATGATGCAGAAAATATATGCAGAACGAGGCAATACTAGTGGCTGAACTGTACAACCAGTATTTGTCTTGTAAAACAGTTACGGTTATTTCTTAGCTGTACTGTAACATCGCTCAGCAACATAATAATATAGACAGTATTTACCTATTGAATGCCACTTTGTAGCCCAAGATAAGGCTATCGTTAAAAGTGTACCGCTGGAATAACGGACTCGGCTATCTAACCTGTCATTCCAATGGTACATTTAAAAAAAAGCCTTCTCTTGGCCTGCACATGTTCATTCTCCAAGACCACTACAGAGATGCGTTATAAATCAGTCAAATATCCCCATGAATACCAAGTCTGATAAAGTGTGGCTCAATTGAAAAAAACCCCATGAATACATCTGGATATGTTTTCATTCCAAATAACTATACCGAGTTATATTTCTGGTATGCATTTGAGGAGTGCACACGTGTGTGCGTGCATACGGTCGTACATGTGCATGTTGTGGTGTGGTGTGTGTGTGTGATCTTGCGTGCGTGCGTGCGTGGGCGCGTGCGTGCGTGCGTGCGTGCGTGCGTGCGTGCGTGCGTGCGTGCGTGCGTGTGTGTAAGCACGTATGGGGGCTCGTTAGTAGTCTGTGGTAACATAATGCGTACTAAATAGCAAAACATACACTTCATGCAACTGACAGACAATTCCATGTCCATGAAGAGTGTGTACGTGTGTGAACGTATTGACGCTATGGCAGCGACACCATGCGGTAACATTGGTTTAAAATAGTGTGTACCTGCAAATCGGCACGTGCACATTTCATACACCTACACGTTTGCACGTGCACCCACAAATCTGCACGTGCGCCCGCAAATCCGCATGTGCGAGCGCAAATTCGCACATGCAGATTTTGTGCGCCTGCAAATCCACACATGCACCCGCAAATCCGCACGTGCGCCTGCAAATCTGCAGGTGGGCCTGCAAATCCACATTGACTATCGTAACATCACCACGGACGACTAACACCCACACACACACACACACATATGCGCGTATGCATGCACATACGCAAGCATGCCCGCAACAATGCCCAGCCAATTTACTTTCAAAAGCAAGTGTGTGCATGTGAATGTATAGTTATTTTGAAAAATTTAAAAGATATCCAATTATATTTGGTGTATATGCATTTGTTTAATTGAACCACTTTTGACTGAGTTGATACCCTGAACAATGATAGGATTTGCAAGTCCCAGTGTCTTCTTTAACCACATTGCAATATCGTCAGAGCACTCATTGTTAACCGTTCATAATGAGGATGGACAAAACCCGGCTTATACAGCGGTCTTGAGGAATGTCGTAGACCAAAGACAAGATGATTCATGCACATTCATGGAATGGCTGATTCGATAATTGAGACTGTCATTCCCTCAGTAAAATTTCAAAATATTCTTGTCCCGGTCAGCATTGAACATTCATTAAACAACTATTTACATTTTCTTGATCAAATTTAGTCATTAAAGGGATACAGTAGCATGAAAGCCGGGATTACATCACATAAAAAATGTTTCTGGAAACTTGCTGTCTTAGAGAGAAAATGTGTGCAGCAACATTGTTTTGAAAAAAACCCCAATACTTATTATATATTACGGTGGAATGGATTTGAGTAATATACCGTTATAACATCTGTATCATTCCATGCAATAGAGGGATCCATTTGGCTATGCCCCACATGCGTCTAGCTATGTCCAACACATTTCTACCTATGTCTCTGCCCATTTCTAGTTAAGCTTAGCCCACGTTTTGCACCCGCTGGGGGTCAATTTCTATACTTTGAACCCTGAATTCTCAGAATCCCAAGTTCAATATAACTGAACATGTCATACTGTCAAACTAGCGTCCGCGCACCATGAGTTTGTCTCCGTTGTTGCACATGATCCGATCCACCCTGGCACCCATACATCTGATCAGTCTACAGTTGTTCTTGTTGAAACTGTGGTAGAGAATACACCAATTTTTAATATCGGTAATATGTGTGTCTAGCAATTTCCAGAAAACTATACGGGTAAGCTGTTGAATATTTGGAAAGTAAATTGACCGGACGATGTTACTGCTTATGGCCACAACACCGCCCAGTCAATTTATGTGTGTATGCATGTGGGCAGGCTTGTGACCATGCATACGTGTGAGCGTGCATGTGCATGTCTGAGATTGAGAGAGAGACGATAGTTAGTGAAAGGTTGAGATATACAATACTGTGGTAGAGCTCTGAGACCCTATTCAAGGACACAATCTCCATATCACAATTGCAGGTTATGCAAACAGGCACGTGACTTATGTTTGGAATAGACCCAAACCATTCCATTTTGAATATGCACCTCTAGCTAAGCTCCACCCTCACCTCAATCGTGTTGGGATAGATCGATCTCTAAACACGCTCGATAACAATTTCCAGAAAACTATAAGTGTAAGTTGTTGAATATTTTGAAACTTATTTGACTGGACGATGTTACTGCTAATGGCGGCAACCACGCCCAGTCAATTTACTTTCAAAGTATTTTGCATAATGTGTATTAAATAAGAAAGACATACAATTCGTACAACTTGACAGTCTATTAAGCGATTATAACGGAATAACCGATTGCCTGAAGCATGCTAATAGACCTTTCCATTTTAGCTATGCCCATCCCATCTCTAGCTAAGCTCCACCCCACGTCGATCTTGTTGGAATCGATCGATCTCTGAACTCATTGACTATTAATTTCCAGAAAACTATACGTGGAAGCGATTGAATATTTTGAAACAAAGTCGATGCTGCTTTAAGTAGATTGTATTTTTGTTCTCAAGAAAGCACGATAAGATAGGCATCTTATAATTGCGTCTTCCATACGCATAAACAAAATACATTGAACACTGAAAGAACCATAACCTATAACTCGTCCAAACCCCCTCAGTCAACTTAGGCTGGAATTTGTTCCCGATAGTGCGTGGCCGTTTGAGGCACATTACAAATGTAATTGGTAACTCAATTGAACATTGATTCGCTGAATTTTGTACAACTCTAATGATTGTTACACACAGTCGGAGTTGTTTTAAAGTTCAATTGTAATCTATTGGTGTAATAACTAACCGAGTGTCCGTACGCGATAGATTGACAATTTAGACTTAATCATACATGATTGAATGTGTTCCCATGGCCAGATAACGACGAGTCCAGACATGCACTAACACTATACCGTAACCCTTGTCACACACCAGTACGCTAATTGCCCTTACGCGCACCGCATTGGATGCCAGGAGTCAGAAAACAAAACGAGTCCAGACATGCAACCTGTCAATCATACTTACGCTATACACTATCCTTGTCAATCATTACCCATAAGCTCAACTCATTGGATGCCAGGAGGCACATGATTTAACGCGGGGCGGAGATTCATGATTGAGTGAGTTCCCAGTAAAAGATGGGCCCAGACATGTAACTGATAAATACGCATTACGCAATGCATTAACCCCTGCATGCGTGGCATGACTCCAACAGATTGCATATGTAACTTGTACGCTCATTAACGCGTATCAATCATTATGCTAATTACCCTTAAACTCAGCTCATTGGAGGACAGGAATCACCTGATTTAACTAGGTGGTGGGTGGAGCTTGGTGATTGAACAAGTTCCCAGGAAAAGATGCGTCCAGACGTCTACCCTGCCAAGCATACTTATGCCATACATTAACACTTGCCAATCAATTTCGCTAATTTCCCTTAAGCTCACCTCATTGGATGGCAGGAGTCATGTGATTTAATGAGGGGGCGGGGCTTATGGACATCCTCTACATCTAACATCCAATCAAAACAGTGAAGGGATGAGCCCCGTTTTTCACACCTTTTTAAAATGGCGGAGGACATCAAAGGAACGAAGTTGTTAAAATAACAAAGGAGCAAAAAAAGGAAAGAACAAAAAAGAGTGAAAAATGGGCCAAGCTCATCGCTCCTTTACTAATGACGTCAGCTGATATCGATCCGAATGTCTCATATGAGGTTTGTAAAAATGCGGACGTTGTCAGCAGTGCACACGTTACTAGGTCTTATTGGTCAACCATGTTGCTATAACAATCAGTATTTCGCATCAATTAAAATTAGAATTGAAAGACTGATAGCAAGTGTTGGATATTTGTTTTAGTAGCAACATTAAAACCACAGTCTCATTTGACAGCTACAGTAATTAACATATACATCGCTGGCGCAATACATGCCTTTCCATTTACTTACTTTAGAATCCAAGAACCACCCAATAGTGCATGCCAATTTGCAAAACACATGAAGACTATTTTAAATTTACATCACTCTTCTTGCCTGCCGATTACCACTTATAAAGAATGAATCTAGCCAGTCCATCGGCAAGCATGTGTTGTTCATGTCGTACTTTAAGTGGATCATGGTTTCTATGTAGGTGATTGCACATTTATGTATCAGTTGATAATCGCGATAAAATGGATAAAGTGATTTCCGTTCTGAAATTATGGCTTGTTAGTAACGTAGCATTAACTGTATAAATGTTAGGACAATGCTGTTGCTCGAGCGAGTATGCGGTGCTACTTGCAATCTTAAAACCAATTTCGAAGCACAGTGAATGCCTCGATATAATATAGACCTATACACTTCCCACATTCCGGAATATCTTGCATAATATGGACCCAATGTTTTATTTCCTGCCCCAGAAATTATCACATGGGCTGATACCTTCGACTTATTAAATGTACCATGCTATTTCCGCTACCGAATGTTATGATGTTATACAGAATGGGATCGATCAACGCAGTGCCATGCTGTGATATACTCATTTTAAGTTGTGAAATTGAATTAGAGACACGAGATTCCATTTCGCAACATAAACATTCTATTAATATGTATGGAATGAAATCATCGTATGTTAAGCTTTGTTTCGTTCCATTGCATTGCCGTGCACAGTCTACGGCTCTAAAAGTATACAATTTTAACAATATTATGTTCAAGCATGTTGGTGTGAATATGCACATGCCAGTAGGAAGAGCAACGTTATGTTAGCACAATGCCAGTGGCTCCTATTAAGAGACAGACATTATACTATGCCTGCGTTATTTGGTTCTCACAGATATGTGCATGCCAAGATGCTTACTTAGGCTACAACAGCAATGTAGCATGGCAAACGAGTTGCCGTCCATATTGAATCCCGTTCGAGATAACTTCTTCAACGCCATACATTGTTAAGAACATACGTATCTGAATGCATGAGATGAATACAAGATGAGACAGTATGTTTGCCTATCTGGCAAGCTATCAAAGCAGTTAATCTCAGCGAAGTGCAACTCCGCATTAGGAAAGCTGATGTCGCATTGCCATTGCCTGACATGTGACATTGCGGCACCCACCTAGATGTCAGGATGAATTTCTGAATCAATTCATGACAGCTTAGAGGACACTTTCATCAGAATCTGGTTTGTCTGTGTGTATGTGTGTCTGTCTGTCTGTCTGTCCGTCTGTCCGTCTGTCCGTATGTCCATCTGCCCGTCTGTTCATCTATCCGCCCGCCCACCCACCCGCCCGCCCGCCCGCCCGCCCGCCCGCCCGCCTGCCAGCCAGCCTGCCCGCCCGCCCGCTCGATGGCTCGCCCGCCTGCCCGCCTCCGGCTGCTTGTTGGTTTGTAAGTTGTGTAGGTTTGTAGTGATGTAACCTTGTAGTTTTATGTAGGCTTGTATATGTAAGTTTTCATCACCCAAGATTCCGGTTTTAACTCGTAGAACAGCCCGTTGACGTAAACTAGACAATTAGTGGTTAAAGTTTGATTTTCTCCCTTGCTTAGATTTGTTGACTTGTCCCTTTGTTGGTTTTGTGATCATTTATTAGAACATAATATCTATATGGCTAGAACGAGCAAGGGGCAAGGACAGCATTCCGCCCCCCCCCCCATCACAGGCTCAGCTAGCCAAGTGCTAGTATATGATAATTCAATGTTTCCACCACATGGATGTTTTAACCAACAATTTGAGCTACAACACCTTGCCAACCGGCCTGAGCAGGAGGGTGAGCGAACTATGTAGTGTTGTTAAGCCAGCTATGCCCAATATAGAAATAGTAAATGAAATCAAGAAAGTTAACTTTAATTGGAAAAATTCCCTTATTCGAGCTATGATAGACCATTACAATTTCAGTTTAGGCACCGCCATGTCCGAAATTATAACAGCCCAGGCCGTGTCAAACCCTAAGTTAGGTAAGGCAGATGGGCATAAGCTAACTATGGTAAGAAACTTCACGTCAACTAAATCGAGGCACTCTATCAGTTCATTAGGGTTTTGACTGCCACTTTCAGAAGAAAGAGCAAACACGTCGAGTTAACACCCCTACTGCTAGGTAATCCACGACCGTAGCAGTCCTTCCACCACTCTCAGAACTTAGGAAACGGATCAGGTCACCATCGATAGCCCCGACAAGTAAAGAGCACAGATATTCATATTAGACTCTCCTGTGGACCCACTTCAGATTCCTCTACCAGACACCCCGCCGCCTTGTCCAAGCACATCTGATGTGTCTAATAGACACGTGAACCCCTGTGGAATTCATCTCCCTGATTCGCCACCACGTTCGTCAGATGAGGAATTTTCTCCCCTCCCACAAATATGGGATGCCCGAAAATGTAGGCATAGGACCAGCAACACTAGTACTCCAAGGACCAAATTGCCGCAACCTAGACTCTCTCCTACTACACTAAAACTAGCCTGGCCACTCGGCCTCCTAACAATTCCAAAACACCCTTAGAGTGGAACACATTCTGGAAGTTTTGGCAGGAGTTTTAGAACAAACATGATTGGCAACTCCGACTTTGAACAAGACAATTGTGATAATTGATGCATCACAGTTGAGCCGTATCAATGTTGAACCTCATCCTGACACTTAAATTGCTTGCGTGCAGGTGCCAAATTAGTTCAGGCTAGGACCATTGTTAGGAGGGATGATGGTTCCTATCAACTTGAGAAAATGGTACTAAACTTTGGAGTCAATGACAAGGATGAGTCAATGGGTCAATCGGCTCAACGTCTGCGGATGCTCGTTAGCACGCTTAGGTCCAGGTTTCCTGAATCCAAGATGTATTCTTGAATCCAAGTTTTATTTTGCTAAGGTTAATTACTCCCGGCGTCTTTCAGCTCACCAGAAGAGGAACATTCAGTCCATTAATTCCTCTATTGAAAATATGAGAGTGAAGGTTTCCGTCATCCCCAGTCTAACACTCTCTGAATTCCAGGTGGTCCAGGATAAAATTCACTGGCGTGAGAAAACTGACAATACAATGTGTCATAGCTGGTTAACTTTTCTTAATTTTAACTAACTGATGGTCAGGGTACTAACCACCCCGGTATTGGGCTGGGACGTGCTTCTGTTAATCGCACTGGCTCTACATTATCTGAAGCAGAAAAAACAATACTCAATCACGGCCTAACATGTGTATCAACACCAAGACCCAAACTAGGCATAGATACACTTTTAGATAATGTCCCAATAGAAGTTCTTGAATTTGCCCACCTTGTCAAATTAGCCAACTTTTTTCGAAACTTAAAAAGTAATATATTCTACCATTTGTTGAAAAAAACTGGATGGGCACCAAGCTCAAAATTAGTCGACCTTGCGATCGTTGACAGTATAAAAACTACAAAAGAACGTTTGAAAATGTTGAATTTCAGAAAAATCATAAAAATGTGTCATATGAGGAACGTCAAGCCTTAACAGGATTGCGTAAACACGACACCATTGTCATTACACCTATTGATAAGGGAGCTGCTGCTCTACTACTGCTTAAAGACAACTGCATGCGCGATGCGCATCGTCAACTCAGTAATCCAAAACATCACCAACATTTAGATGAACCATTTTGGCAAAATAACTGTGACAATTTTAATGAATTTCCCCAAAATATGGTTGATCACAAGAGTTTAACGCAGACACAGTTCACATACCTCGATTCGAAACGAGACTAAAACAACCACGTACATTGTATCTATTACCCAAAATTCATAAACCTATTGATTCCTGGTCAGATCCATTGAAACCACCAGGACGACGTATAATATCGGATTGTGGTTCTGAATCCTACAGGATCAGGTAAATCATTGATTATCACCTACAACCAATTGCGAATATACATTTCAGCTTCTTGGGAAATACTGAAGACTTGCTATCGCAGGTCTCTGAGATCTCGACACCACCAAATTCATTGTTGATTATACTCGGCATCGATGCTATGTACACGAACATTGCCATCGAAAAAGGTCTGAATTATGTCCGTAAATCATTTGAAAAATACCCCGATAATAATACCCTCACCACCTGGCGAAATATTAGCTCTCTTAGAGCTAAGCTTAAAGGGCAATGGTTTTGAATTCGCATGTGAAATATACCAAATATATATATATATATATATATATATAACAACTTTGCAGCTGCGCAATGGGTAAAAGTTTCAGTCCAAGTTTTGCCAACATCTATGTAGAAGAGTGGGAGGAGGATGCGCTTACAAATGTCCGAAACAACCGCTCTTTTACGGCAGGAACTTCGATGATATGTTCCTTATTTAGCAGCATACAAAGGAAGAATTTAATGCATTTTTCGCCATTTTGAACAATACTGACCAGAATGTCAAGATAAAAGGCAATATTGACAAGGCGGGCGTATACCTTTTAGATGCAACTCTATGCACAGGTGTAAACTATGACACAGCTGGTCACCTTGATCACAAAGTATATTTTAAGCCGACAGATTCGCATCAGTTATTGCACAAGATATCTTTCCAACCCCCTCATACATTTAAACCTACCTAACTACCTACCTACCTGCCTGCATGCATGCCTACCTATCAACCTGCCTGCCTGCCTGCCTGCCTGCCTGCATGCCTCCCTGCCTGCCTGCCTGCCTGCCTGCCTGCCTGCCTGCCTGCCTGCCTGCATGCCTGCCTGCCTGCCTGCCTGTCTGCATGCCTGCATGCATGCCTGCCTGCCTGCCTGCCTGCCTGCCTGCCTGCATGCCTGCCTGCCTGCCTGCCTGCCTGCATGCATGCATGCATGCCTGCCTGCCTGCCTGCCTGCCTGCCTGCCTGCCTGCCTGCCTGCCTGCCTGCCTGCGTGCGGGCGTGCGTGCATGCCTGCCTGCCTGCTTGCCTGTCTGCCTGCATGCCTGCCTGCTTGCCTGTCTGCCTGCATGCATGCGTGCCTGCCTGCCTGCCTGCCTGCATGCCTGCATGCATGCATGCATGCATGCCTGCCTGCCTGCCTGCCTGCCTGCCTGCCTGCCTGCCTGCCTGCATGCCTGCCTGCCTGCCTGCCTGCCTGCCTGCCTGCCTGCCTGCCTGCCTGCCTGCCTGCCTGCCTGCCTGCCTGCCTGCCTGCCTGCCTGCCTGCATGCCTGCCTGCCTGCCTGCATGCCTGCCTGCATGCCTGCCTGTCTGCCTGCCTGCCTGCCTGCCTGCCTGCCTGCCTGCCTGCCTGCCTGCCTGCCTGCCTGCGTGCGTGCGTGCGTGCCTGCCTGCCTGCCTGCCCGCCTGCCTGCCTGCCTGCATGTAGGCATGCATGCCTGCCTGTATGCCCGCCCGCCCGCCCGCCCGCCCGCCCGCCCGCCCGCCCGCCCGCCCGCCCGCATGTATGCCTGCCTGCCTGCCTGCCTGCCTGCCTGCCTGCCTGCCTGCCTGCCTGCCTGCCTGCCTGCCTGCCTGCCTGCCTGCCTGCCTGCCTGCCTGCCTGCCTGCCTGCCTGCCTGCCTGCCTGCCTGCCTGCCTGCCTGCCTGCCTGCCTGCCTGCCTGCCTGCCTGCCTGCCTGCCTGCCTGCCTGCCTGCCTGCCTGCCTGCCTGCCTGCCTGCCTGCCTGCCTGCCTGCCTGCCTGCCTGCCTGCATGCCTGCCTGCCTGCCTGCCTGCCTGCTGGCCTGCCTGCTGGCATGCACGCCTGTATGTATGTATGTATTTTTATTTTATTGACGCACTGGCAACGTGCGGCTTCAATTTCCATGTGCTAACTTAGCCGACAGTGCTGCACCCGTTAGTTTAATTTGTTGATCACCATCTCCCGGTCGGGGGATCGAACCGTCATCCTGCAACTCCGCATAGCATCAGCAACCAGGCATCTTTCCACTGGACCACCGCACCAAGACTAAAAAGTCAAGGATTGGCCGACCAGCTTTCACATGTCTGATATACTGACACACTGACGATTCATATGGGACTATCTGTGGATGCATCTGTCACAATCAATCCTAGGCTTTTACGCCTATTGTACTCTGACTCCAGCACGGCTCTGGCAGTATATGTATTTTTATTTTATTGACGCACTGGCAACGTGCGGCTTCAATTTCCATGTGCTAACTTAGCCGACAGTGCTGCACCCGTTAGTTTAATTTGTCGATCACCATCTCCCGGTCGGGGGATCGAACCGTCATCCTGCAACTCCGCATAGCATCAGCAACCAGGCATCTTTCCACTGGACCACCGCACCAAGACTAAAAAGTCAAGGATTGGCCGACCAGCTTTCACATGTCTGATATACTGACACACTGACGATTCATATGGGACTATCTGTGGATGCATCTGTCACAATCAATCCTAGGCTTTTACGCCTATTGTACTCTGACTCCAGCACGGCTCTGGCAGTATATGTATTTTTATTTTATTGACGCACTGGCAACGTGCGGCTTCAATTTCCATGTGCTAACTTAGCCGACAGTGCTGCACCCGTTAGTTTAATTTGTTGATCACCATCTCCTGGTCGGGGGATCGAACCGTCATCCTGCAACTCCGCATAGCATCAGCAACCAGGCATCTTTCCACTGGACCACCGCACCAAGACTAAAAAGTCAAGGATTGGCCGACCAGCTTTCACATGTCTGATATACTGACACACTGACGATTCATATGGGACTATCTGTGGATGCATCTGTCACAATCAATCCTAGGCTTTTACGCCTAATGTACTCTGACTCCAGCACGGCTCTGGCAGTATATGTATTTTTATTTTATTGAGGCACTGGCAACGTGCGGCTCCAATTTCCATGTGCTAACTTAGCCGACAGTGCTGCACCTGTTAGTTTAATTTGTTGATCACCATCTCCCGGTCGGGGGATCGAACCGTCATCCTGCAACTCCGCATAGCATCAGCAACCAGGCATCTTTCCACTGGACCACCGCACCAAGACTAAAATGTCAAGGATTGGCCGACCAGCTTTCACATGTCTGATATACTGACACACTGACGATTCATATGGGACTAGCTGTGGATGCATCTGTCACAATCAATCCTAGGCTTTTACGCCTATTGTACTCTGACTCCAGCACGGCTCTGGCAGTATATGTATTTTTATTTTATTGACGCACTGGCAACGTGCGGCTTCAATTTCCATGTGCTAACTTAGCCAACAGTGCTGCACCCGTTAGTTTAATTTGTTGATCACCATCTCCCGGTCGGGGGATCGAACCGTCATCCTGCAACTCCGCATAGCATCAGCAACCAGGCATCTTTCCACTGGACCACCGCACAAAGACTAAAAAGTCAAGGATTGGCCGACCAGCTTTCACATGTCTGATATACTGACACACTGACGATTCATATGGGACTATCTGTGGATGCATCTGTCACAATCAATCCTAGGCTTTTACGCCTATTGTACTCTGACTCCAGCACGGCTCTGGCAGTATATGTATTTTTATTTTATTGACGCACTGGCAACGTGCGGCTTCAATGTCCCTGTGCTAACTTAGCCGACAGTGCTGCACCCGTTAGTTTAATTTGTTGATCACCATCTCCCGGTCGGGGGATCGAACCGTCATCCTGCAACCCCGCATAGCATCAGCAACCAGGCATCTTTCTACTGGACCACCGCACCAAGACTAAAAAGTCAAGGATTGGCCGACCAGCTTTCACATGTCTGATATACTGACACACTGACGATTCATATGGGACTATCTGTGGATGCATCTGTCACAATCAATCCTAGGCTTTTACGCCTATTGTACTCTGACTCCAGCACGGCTCTGGCAGTATATGTATTTTTATTTTATTGACGCACTGGCAACGTGCGGCTTCAATGTCCATGTGCTAACTTAGCCGACAGTGCTGCACCCGTTAGTTTAATTTGTTGATCACCATCTCCCGGTCGGGGGATCGAACCGTCATCCTGCAACTCCGCATAGCATCAGCAACCAGGCATCTTTCCACTGGACCACCGCACCAAGACTAAAAAGTCAAGGATTGGCCGACCAGCTTTCACATGTCTGATATACTGACACACTGACGATTCATATGGGACTATCTGTGGATGCATCTGTCACAATCAATCCTAGGCTTTTACGCCTATTGTACTCTGACTCCAGCACGGCTCTGGCAGTATATGTATTTTTATTTTATTGACGCACTGGCAACGTGCGGCTTCAATGTCCATGTGCTAACTTAGCCGACAGTGCTGCACCCGTTAGTTTAATTTGTTGATCACCATCTCCCGGTCGGGGGATCGAACCGTCATCCTGCAACTCCGCATAGCATCAGCAACCAGGCATCTTTCCACTGGACCACCGCACCAAGACTAAAAAGTCAAGGATTGGCCGACCAGCTTTCACATGTCTGATATACTGACACACTGACGATTCATATGGGACTATCTGTGGATGCATCTGTCACAATCAATCCTAGGCTTTTACGCCTATTGTACTCTGACTCCAGCACGGCTCTGGCAGTATATGTATTTTTATTTTATTGACGCACTGGCAACGTGCGGCTTCAATTTCCATGTGCTAACTTAGCCGACAGTGCTGCACCCGTTAGTTTAATTTGTTGATCACCATCTCCCGGTCAGGGGATCGAACCGTCATCCTGCAACTCCGCATAGCATCAGCAACCAGGCATCTTTCCACTGGACCACCGCACCAAGACTAAAAAGTCAAGGATTGGCCGACCAGCTTTCACATGTCTGATATACTGACACACTGACGATTCATATGGGACTATCTGTGGATGCATCTGTCACAATCAATCCTAGGCTTTTACGCCTATTGTACTCTGACTCCAGCACGGCTCTGGCAGTATATGTATGTTTATTTTATTGACGCACTGGCAACGTGCGGCTTCAATTTCCATGTGCTAACTTAGCCGACAGTGCTGCACCAATTAGTTTAATTTGTTGATCACCATCTCCCGGTCGGGGGATCGAACCGTCATCCTGCAACTCCGCATAGCATCAGCAACCAGGCATCTTTCCACTGGACCACCGCACCAAGACTAAAAAGTCAAGGATTGGCCGACCAGCTTTCACATGTCTGATATACTGACACACTGACGATTCATATGGGACTATCTGTGGATGCATCTGTCACAATCAATCCTAGGCTTTTACGCCTATTGTACTCTGACTCCAGCACGGCTCTGGCAGTATATGTATTTTTATTTTATTGACGCACTGGCAACGTGCGGCTTCAATTTCCATGTGCTAACTAGCCGACAGTGCTGCACCCGTTAGTTTAATTTGTTGATCACCATCTCCCGGTCGGGGGATCGAACCGTCATCCTGCAACTCCGCATAGCATCAGCAACCAGGCATCTTTCCACTGGACCACCGCACCAAGACTAAAAAGTCAAGGATTGGCCGACCAGCTTTCACATGTCTGATATACTGACACACTGACGATTCATATGGGACTATCTGTGGATGCATCTGTCACAATCAATCCTAGGCTTTTACGCCTATTGTACTCTGACTCCAGCACGGCTCTGGCAGTATATGTATTTTTATTTTATTGACGCACTGGCAACGTGCGGCTTCAATTTCCATGTGCTAACTAGCCGACAGTGCTGCACCCGTTAGTTTAATTTGTTGATCACCATCTCCCGGTCGGGGGATCGAACCGTCATCCTGCAACTCCGCATAGCATCAGCAACCAGGCATCTTTCCACTGGACCACCGCACCAAGACTAAAAAGTCAAGGATTGGCCGACCAGCTTTCACATGTCTGATATACTGACACACTGACGATTCATATGGGACTATCTGTGGATGCATCTGTCACAATCAATCCTAGGCTTTTATGCCTATTGTACTCTGACTCCAGCACGGCTCTGTCAGTATATGTATTTTTATTTTATTGACGCACTGGCAACGTGCGGCTTCAATTTCCATGTGCTAACTTAGCCGACAGTGCTGCACCCGTTAGTTTAATTTGTTGATCACCATCTCCCGGTCGGGGGATCGAACCGTCATCCTGCAACTCCGCATAGCATCAGCAACCAGGCATCTTTCCACTGGACCACCGCACCAAGACTAAAAAGTCAAGGATTGGCCGACCAGCTTTCACATGTCTGATATACTGACACACTGACGATTTATATGGGACTATCTGTGGATGCATCTGTCACAATCAATCCTAGGCTTTTATGCCTATTGTACTCTGACTCCAGCACGGCCGACCGGCAGTATATGTATTTTTATTTTATTGACGCACTGGCAACGTGCGGCTTCAATTTCCATGTGCTAACTTAGCCGACAGTGCTGCACCCGTTAGTTTAATTTGTTGATATCCATCTCCCGGTCGGGGGATCGAACCGTCATCCTGCAACTCCACAGAGCATCAGCAACCAGGCATCTTTCCACTGGACCACCGCACCAAGACTAAAAAGTCAAGGATTGGCCGACCAGCTTTCACATGTCTGATATACTGACACACTGACGATTCATATGGGACTATCTGTGGATGCATCTGTCACAATCAATCCTAGGCTTTTACGCCTATTGTACTCTGACTCCAGCACGGCTCTGGCAGTATATGTATTTTTATTTTATTGACGCACTGGCAACGTGCGGCTTCAATTTCCATGTGCTAACTTAGCCGACAGTGCTGCACCCGTTAGTTTAATTTGTTGATCACCATCTCCCAGTCGGGGGATCGAACCGTCATCCTGCAACTCCACAGAGCATCAGCAACCAGGCATCTTTCCACTGGACCACCGCACCAAGACTAAAAAGTCAAGGATTGGCCGACCAGCTTTCACATGTCTGATATACTGACACACTGACGATTTATATGGGACTATCTGTGGATGCATCTGTCACAATCAATCCTAGGCTTTTACGCCTATTGTACTCTGACTCCAGCACGGCTCTGGCAGTATATGTATTTTTATTTTATTGATGCACTGGCAACGTGCGGCTTCAATTTCCATGTGCTAACTTAGCCGACAGGGCTGCACCCGTTAGTTTAATTTGTTGATCACCATCTCCCGGTCGGGGGATCGAACCGCCATCCTGCAACTCCGCATAGCATCAGCAACCAGGCATCTTTCCACTGGACCACCGCACCAAGACCGTATGAATGTATGTATGTATTTTTATTTTATTGACGCACTGGCAACGTGCGGCTTCAATTTCCATGTGCTAACTTAGCCGACAGTGATGCACCCGTTAGTTTAATTTGTTGATCACCATCACCCGGTCGGGGGATCGAACCACCATTCTGCAACTCTGCATAGCATCAGCAACCAGGCATCTTTCCACTGGACCACCGCACCAAGACTAAAAAGTCAAAGATTGGCCGACCAGCTTTCACATGTCTGATATACTGACACACTGACGATTCATATGGGACTATCTGTGGATGCATCTGTCACAATCAATCCTAGGCTTTTACGCCTATTGTACTCTGACTCCAGCACGGCTCTGGCAGTATATGTATTTTTATTTTATTGACGCACTGGCAACGTGCGCCTTCAATTTCCATGTGCTAACTTAGCCGACAGGGCTGCACCCGTTAGTTTAATTTGTTGATCACCATCTCCCGGTCGGGGGATCGAACCGCCATCCTGCAACTCCGCATAGCATCAGCAACCAGGCATCTTTCCACTGGACCACCGCACCAAGACCGTATGTATGTATGTATGTATTTTTATTTTATTGACGCACTGGCAACGTGTGGCTTCAATTTCCATGTGCTAACTTAGCCGACAGTGATGCACCCGTTAGTTTAATTTGTTGATCACCATCACCCGGTCGGGGGATCGAACCACCATTCTGCAACTCTGCATAGCATCAGCAACCAGGCATCTTTCCACTGGACCACCGCACCAAGACTAAAAAGTCAAGGATTGGCCGACCAGCTTTCACATGTCTGATATACTGACACACTGACGATTCATATGGGACTATCTGTGGATGCATCTGTCACAATCAATCCTAGGCTTTTACGCCTATTGTACTCTGACTCCAGCACGGCTCTGGCAGTATATGTATTTTTATTTTATTGACGCACTGGCAACGTGCGGCTTCAATTTCCATGTGCTAACTAGCCGACAGTGCTGCACCCGTTAGTTTAATTTGTTGATCACCATCTCCCGGTCGGGGGATCGAACCGTCATCCTGCAACTCCGCATAGCATCAGCAACCAGGCATCTTTCCACTGGACCACCGCACCAAGACTAAAAAGTCAAGGATTGGCCGACCAGCTTTCACATGTCTGATATACTGACACACTGACGATTCATATGGGACTATCTGTGGATGCATCTGTCACAATCAATCCTAGGCTTTTACGCCTATTGTACTCTGACTCCAGCACGGCTCTGGCAGTATATGTATTTTTATTTTATTGACGCACTGGCAACGTGCGGCTTCAATTTCCATGTGCTAACTAGCCGACAGTGCTGCACCCGTTAGTTTAATTTGTTGATCACCATCTCCCGGTCGGGGGATCGAACCGTCATCCTGCAACTCCGCATAGCATCAGCAACCAGGCATCTTTCCACTGGACCACCGCACCAAGACTAAAAAGTCAAGGATTGGCCGACCAGCTTTCACATGTCTGATATACTGACACACTGACGATTCATATGGGACTATCTGTGGATGCATCTGTCACAATCAATCCTAGGCTTTTATGCCTATTGTACTCTGACTCCAGCACGGCTCTGTCAGTATATGTATTTTTATTTTATTGACGCACTGGCAACGTGCGGCTTCAATTTCCATGTGCTAACTTAGCCGACAGTGCTGCACCCGTTAGTTTAATTTGTTGATCACCATCTCCCGGTCGGGGGATCGAACCGTCATCCTGCAACTCCGCATAGCATCAGCAACCAGGCATCTTTCCACTGGACCACCGCACCAAGACTAAAAAGTCAAGGATTGGCCGACCAGCTTTCACATGTCTGATATACTGACACACTGACGATTTATATGGGACTATCTGTGGATGCATCTGTCACAATCAATCCTAGGCTTTTATGCCTATTGTACTCTGACTCCAGCACGGCCGACCGGCAGTATATGTATTTTTATTTTATTGACGCACTGGCAACGTGCGGCTTCAATTTCCATGTGCTAACTTAGCCGACAGTGCTGCACCCGTTAGTTTAATTTGTTGATATCCATCTCCCGGTCGGGGGATCGAACCGTCATCCTGCAACTCCACAGAGCATCAGCAACCAGGCATCTTTCCACTGGACCACCGCACCAAGACTAAAAAGTCAAGGATTGGCCGACCAGCTTTCACATGTCTGATATACTGACACACTGACGATTCATATGGGACTATCTGTGGATGCATCTGTCACAATCAATCCTAGGCTTTTACGCCTATTGTACTCTGACTCCAGCACGGCTCTGGCAGTATATGTATTTTTATTTTATTGACGCACTGGCAACGTGCGGCTTCAATTTCCATGTGCTAACTTAGCCGACAGTGCTGCACCCGTTAGTTTAATTTGTTGATCACCATCTCCCAGTCGGGGGATCGAACCGTCATCCTGCAACTCCACAGAGCATCAGCAACCAGGCATCTTTCCACTGGACCACCGCACCAAGACTAAAAAGTCAAGGATTGGCCGACCAGCTTTCACATGTCTGATATACTGACACACTGACGATTTATATGGGACTATCTGTGGATGCATCTGTCACAATCAATCCTAGGCTTTTACGCCTATTGTACTCTGACTCCAGCACGGCTCTGGCAGTATATGTATTTTTATTTTATTGATGCACTGGCAACGTGCGGCTTCAATTTCCATGTGCTAACTTAGCCGACAGGGCTGCACCCGTTAGTTTAATTTGTTGATCACCATCTCCCGGTCGGGGGATCGAACCGCCATCCTGCAACTCCGCATAGCATCAGCAACCAGGCATCTTTCCACTGGACCACCGCACCAAGACCGTATGAATGTATGTATGTATTTTTATTTTATTGACGCACTGGCAACGTGCGGCTTCAATTTCCATGTGCTAACTTAGCCGACAGTGATGCACCCGTTAGTTTAATTTGTTGATCACCATCACCCGGTCGGGGGATCGAACCACCATTCTGCAACTCTGCATAGCATCAGCAACCAGGCATCTTTCCACTGGACCACCGCACCAAGACTAAAAAGTCAAAGATTGGCCGACCAGCTTTCACATGTCTGATATACTGACACACTGACGATTCATATGGGACTATCTGTGGATGCATCTGTCACAATCAATCCTAGGCTTTTACGCCTATTGTACTCTGACTCCAGCACGGCTCTGGCAGTATATGTATTTTTATTTTATTGACGCACTGGCAACGTGCGCCTTCAATTTCCATGTGCTAACTTAGCCGACAGGGCTGCACCCGTTAGTTTAATTTGTTGATCACCATCTCCCGGTCGGGGGATCGAACCGCCATCCTGCAACTCCGCATAGCATCAGCAACCAGGCATCTTTCCACTGGACCACCGCACCAAGACCGTATGTATGTATGTATGTATTTTTATTTTATTGACGCACTGGCAACGTGTGGCTTCAATTTCCATGTGCTAACTTAGCCGACAGTGATGCACCCGTTAGTTTAATTTGTTGATCACCATCACCCGGTCGGGGGATCGAACCACCATTCTGCAACTCTGCATAGCATCAGCAACCAGGCATCTTTCCACTGGACCACCGCACCAAGACTAAAAAGTCAAGGATTGGCCGACCAGCTTTCACATGTCTGATATACTGACACACTGACGATTCATATGGGACTATCTGTGGATGCATCTGTCACAATCAATCCTAGGCTTTTACGCCTATTGTACTCTGACTCCAGCACGGCTCTGGCAGTATATGTATTTTTATTTTATTGACGCACTGGCAACGTGCGGCTTCAATTTCCATGTGCTAACTAGCCGACAGTGCTGCACCCGTTAGTTTAATTTGTTGATCACCATCTCCCGGTCGGGGGATCGAACCGTCATCCTGCAACTCCGCATAGCATCAGCAACCAGGCATCTTTCCACTGGACCACCGCACCAAGACTAAAAAGTCAAGGATTGGCCGACCAGCTTTCACATGTCTGATATACTGACACACTGACGATTCATATGGGACTATCTGTGGATGCATCTGTCACAATCAATCCTAGGCTTTTACGCCTATTGTACTCTGACTCCAGCACGGCTCTGGCAGTATATGTATTTTTATTTTATTGACGCACTGGCAACGTGCGGCTTCAATTTCCATGTGCTAACTTAGCCGACAGTTCTGCACCCGTTAGTTTAATTTGTTGATCACCATCTCCCGGTCGGGGGATCGAACCGTCATCCTGCAACTCCACAGAGCATCAGCAACCAGGCATCTTTCCACTGGACCACCGCACCAAGACTAAAAAGTCAAGGATTGGCCGACCAGCTTTCACATGTCTGATATACTGACACACTGACGATTCATATGGGACTATCTGTGGATGCATCTGTCACAATCAATCCTAGGCTTTTACGCCTATTGTACTCTGACTCCAGCACGGCTCTGGCAGTATATGTATTTTTATTTTATTGGCGCACTGGCAACGTGCGGCTTCAATTTCCATGTGCTAACTTAGCCGACAGTGATGCACCCGTTAGTTTAATTTGTTGATCACCATCACCCGGTCGGGGGATCGAACCACCATTCTGCAACTCCGCATAGCATCAGCAACCAGGCATCTTTCCACTGGACCACCGCACCAAGACTAAAAAGTCAAGGATTGGCCGACCAGCTTTCACATGTCTGATATACTGACACACTGACGATTCATATGGGACTATCTGTGGATGCATCTGTCACAATCAATCCTAGGCTTTTACGCCTATTGTACTCTGACTCCAGCACGGCTCTGGCAGTATATGTATTTTTATTTTATTGACGCACTGGCAACGTGCGGCTTCAATTTCCATGTGCTAACTTAGCCGACAGTGCTGCACCCGTTAGTTTAATTTGTTGATCTCCATCTCCCGGTCGGGGGATCGAACCGTCATCCTGCAACTCCGCATAGCATCAGCAACCAGGCATCTTTCCACTGGACCACCGCACCAAGACTAAAAAGTCAAGGATTGGCCGACCAGCTTTCACATGTCTGATATACTGACACACTGACGATTCATATGGGACTATCTGTGGATGCATCTGTCACAATCAATCCTAGGCTTTTACGCCTATTGTACTCTGACTCCAGCACGGCTCTGGCAGTATATGTATTTTTATTTTATTGACGCACTGGCAACGTGCGGCTTCAATTTCCATGTGCTAACTTAGCCGACAGTTCTGCACCCGTTAGTTTAATTTGTTGATATCCATCTCCCGGTCGGGGGATCGAACCGTCATCCTGCAACTCCACAGAGCATCAGCAACCAGGCATCTTTCCACTGGACCACCGCACCAAGACTAAAAAGTCAAGGATTGGCCGACCAGCTTTCACATGTCTGATATACTGACACACTGACGATTCATATGGGACTATCTGTGGATGCATCTGTCACAATCAATCCTAGGCTTTTACGCCTATTGTACTCTGACTCCAGCACGGCTCTGGCAGTATATGTATTTTTATTTTATTGACGCACTGGCAACGTGCGGCTTCAATTTCCATGTGCTAACTTAGCCGACAGGGCTGCACCCGTTAGTTTAATTTGTTGATCACCATCTCCCGGTCGGGGGATCGAACCGCCATCCTGCAACTCCGCATAGCATCAGCAACCAGGCATCTTCCCCTGGACCACCGCACCAAGACCGTATGTATGTATGTATGTATTTTTATTTTATTGACGCACTGGCAACGTGCGGCTTCAATTTCCATGTGCTAACTTAGCCGACAGTGATGCACCCGTTAGTTTAATTTGTTAATCACCATCACCCGGTCGGGGGATCGAACCACCATTCTGCAACTCCGCATAGCATCAGCAACCAGGCATCTTTCCACTGGACCACCGCACCAAGACTAGAAAGTCAAGGATTGGCCGACCAGCTTTCACATGTCTGATATACTGACACACTGACGATTCATATGGGACTATCTGTGGATGCATCTGTTACAATCAATCCTAGGCTTTTACGCCTATTGTACTCTGACTCCAGCACGGCTCTCGCAGTATATGTATTTTTATTTTATTGACGCACTGGCAACGTGCGGCTTCAATTTCCATGTGCTAACTTAGCCGACAGGGCTGCACCCGTTAGTTTAATTTGTTGATCACCATCTCCCGGTCGGGGGATCGAACCGCCATCCTGCAACTCCGCATAGCATCAGCAACCAGGCATCTTTCCACTGGACCACCGCACCAAGACTAGAAAGTCAAGGATTGGCCGACCAGCTTTCACATGTCTGATATACTGACACACTGACGATTCATATGGGACTATCTGTGGATGCATCTGTCACAATCAATCCTATGCTTTTACGCCTATTGTACTCTGACTCCAGCACGGCCCTGGCAGTATATGTATTTTTATTTTATTGACGCACTGGCAACGTGCGGCTTCAATTTCCATGTGCTAACTTAGCCGACAGTGATGCACCCGTTAGTTTAATTTGTTGATCACCATCACCCGGTCGGGGGATCGAACCGCCATTCTGCAACTCCGCATAGCATCAGCAACCAGGCATCTTTCCACTGGACCACCGCACCAAGACTAGAAAGTCAAGGATTGGCCGACCAGCTTTCACATGTCTGATATACTGACACACTGACGATTCATATGGGACTATATGTGGATGCATCTGTCACAATCAATCCTAGGCTTTTACGCCTATTGTACTCTGACTCCAGCACGGCTCTGGCAGTATATGTATTTTAATTTTATTGATGCACTGGCAACGTGCGGCTTCAATTTCCATGTGCTAACTTAGCCGACAGTGATGCACCCGTTAGTTTAATTTGTTGATCACCATCACCCGGTCGGGGGATCGAACCACCATTCTGCAACTCTGCATAGCATCAGCAACCAGGCATCTTTCCACTGGACCACCGCACCAAGACTAGAAAGTCAAGGATTGGCCGAGCAGCTTTCACATGTCTGATATACTGACACACTGACGATTCATATGGGACTATCTGTGGATGCATCTGTCACAATCAATCCTAGGCTTTTACGCCTATTGTACTCTGACTCCAGCACGGCTCTGGCAGTATATGTATTTTTATTTTATTGACGCACTGGCAACGTGCGGCTTCAATTTCCATGTGCTAACTTAGCCGACAGTTCTGCACCCGTTAGTTTAATTTGTTGATATCCATCTCCCGGTCGGGGGATCGAACCGTCATCCTGCAACTCCACAGAGCATCAGCAACCAGGCATCTTTCCACTGGACCACCGCACCAAGACTAAAAAGTCAAGGATTGGCCGACCAGCTTTCACATGTCTGATATACTGACACACTGACGATTCATATGGGACTATCTGTGGATGCATCTGTCACAATCAATCCTAGGCTTTTACGCCTATTGTACTCTGACTCCAGCACGGCTCTGGCAGTATATGTATTTTTATTTTATTGACGCACTGGCAACGTGCGGCTTCAATTTCCATGTGCTAACTTAGCCGACAGGGCTGCACCCGTTAGTTTAATTTGTTGATCACCATCTCCCGGTCGGGGGATCGAACCGCCATCCTGCAACTCCGCATAGCATCAGCAACCAGGCATCTTCCCCTGGACCACCGCACCAAGACCGTATGTATGTATGTATGTATTTTTATTTTATTGACGCACTGGCAACGTGCGGCTTCAATTTCCATGTGCTAACTTAGCCGACAGTGATGCACCCGTTAGTTTAATTTGTTAATCACCATCACCCGGTCGGGGGATCGAACCACCATTCTGCAACTCCGCATAGCATCAGCAACCAGGCATCTTTCCACTGGACCACCGCACCAAGACTAGAAAGTCAAGGATTGGCCGACCAGCTTTCACATGTCTGATATACTGACACACTGACGATTCATATGGGACTATCTGTGGATGCATCTGTTACAATCAATCCTAGGCTTTTACGCCTATTGTACTCTGACTCCAGCACGGCTCTCGCAGTATATGTATTTTTATTTTATTGACGCACTGGCAACGTGCGGCTTCAATTTCCATGTGCTAACTTAGCCGACAGGGCTGCACCCGTTAGTTTAATTTGTTGATCACCATCTCCCGGTCGGGGGATCGAACCGCCATCCTGCAACTCCGCATAGCATCAGCAACCAGGCATCTTTCCACTGGACCACCGCACCAAGACTAGAAAGTCAAGGATTGGCCGACCAGCTTTCACATGTCTGATATACTGACACACTGACGATTCATATGGGACTATCTGTGGATGCATCTGTCACAATCAATCCTATGCTTTTACGCCTATTGTACTCTGACTCCAGCACGGCCCTGGCAGTATATGTATTTTTATTTTATTGACGCACTGGCAACGTGCGGCTTCAATTTCCATGTGCTAACTTAGCCGACAGTGATGCACCCGTTAGTTTAATTTGTTGATCACCATCACCCGGTCGGGGGATCGAACCGCCATTCTGCAACTCCGCATAGCATCAGCAACCAGGCATCTTTCCACTGGACCACCGCACCAAGACTAGAAAGTCAAGGATTGGCCGACCAGCTTTCACATGTCTGATATACTGACACACTGACGATTCATATGGGACTATATGTGGATGCATCTGTCACAATCAATCCTAGGCTTTTACGCCTATTGTACTCTGACTCCAGCACGGCTCTGGCAGTATATGTATTTTAATTTTATTGATGCACTGGCAACGTGCGGCTTCAATTTCCATGTGCTAACTTAGCCGACAGTGATGCACCCGTTAGTTTAATTTGTTGATCACCATCACCCGGTCGGGGGATCGAACCACCATTCTGCAACTCTGCATAGCATCAGCAACCAGGCATCTTTCCACTGGACCACCGCACCAAGACTAGAAAGTCAAGGATTGGCCGAGCAGCTTTCACATGTCTGATATACTGACACACTGACGATTCATATGGGACTATCTGTGGATGCATCTGTCACAATCAATCCTAGGCTTTTACGCCTATTGTACTCTGACTCCAGCACGGCTCTGGCAGTATATGTATTTTTATTTTATTGACGCACTGGCAACGTGCGGCTTCAATTCCCATGTGCTAACTTAGCCGACAGTGATGCACCCGTTAGTTTAATTTGTTGATCACCATCACCCGGTCGGGGGATCGAACCACCATTCTGCAACTCCGCATAGCATCAGCAACCAGGCATCTGTCCACTGGACCACCGCACCAAGACTAGAAAGTCAAGGATTGGCCGACCAGCTTTCACATGTCTGATATACTGACACACTGACGATTCATATTGGACTATCTGTGGATGCATCTGTCAGAATCAATCCTAGGCTTTTACGCCTATTGTACTCTGACTCCAGCACGGCTCTGGCAGTATATGTATTTTTATTTTATTGACGCACTGGCAACGTGCGGCTTCAATTTCCATGTGCTAACTTAGCCGACAGTGATGCACCCGTTAGTTTAATTTGTTGATGACCATCACCCGGTCGGGGGATCGAACCACCATTCTGCAACTCCGCATAGCATCAGCAGCCAGGCATCTTTCCACTGGACCACCGCACCAAGACTAGAAAGTCAAGGATTGGCCGACCAGCTCTCACATGTCTGATATACTGACACACTGACAATTCATATGGGACTATCTGTGGATGCATCTGTCACAATCAATCCTAGGCTTTTACGCCTATTGTACTCTGACTCCAGTACGGCTCTGGCAGTATATGTATTTTTATTTTATTGACGAACTGGCAACGTGCGGCTTCAATTTCCATGTGCTAACTTAGCCGACAGTGATGCACCCGTTAGTTTCATTTGTTGATCACCATCACCCGGTCGGGGGATCGAACCACCATTCTGCAACTCCGCATAGCATCAGCAACCAGGCATCTTTCCACTGGACCACCGCACCAAGACTAGAAAGTCAAGGATTGGCCGACCAGCTTTCACATGTCTGATATACTGACACACTGACGATTCATATGGGACTATCTGTGGATGCATCTGTCACAATCAATCCAAGGCTTTTACGCCTATTGTACTCTGACTCCAGCACGGCTCTGGCAGTATATGTATTTTTATTTTATTGATGCACTGGCAACGTGCGGCTTCAATTTCCATGTGCTAACTTAGCCGACAGTGATGCGCCCGTTAGTTTAATTTGTTGATCACCATCACCCGGTCGGGGGATCCAACAACCATTCTGCAACTCCGCATAGCATCAGCAACCAGGCATCTTTCCACTGGACCACCGCATCGAGACTAGAAAGTCAAGGATTGGCCGACCAGCTTTCACATGTCTGATATACTGACACACTGACGATTCATATGGGACTATCTGTGGATGCATCTGTCACAATCAATCCTAGGCTTTTACGCCTATTGTACTCTGACTCCAGCACGGCTCTGGCAGTATATGTATTTTTATTTTATTGACGCACTGGCAACGTGCGGCTTCAATTTCCATGTGCTAACTTAGCCGACAGTGATGCACCCGTTAGTTTAATTTGTTGATCACCATCACCCGGTCGGGGGATCGAACCACCATTCTGCAACTCCGCATAGCATCAGCAACCAGGCATCTTTCCACTGGACCACCGCACCAAGACTAGAAAGTCAAGGATTGGCCGACCAGCTTTCACATGTCTGATATACTGACACACTGACGATTCATATGGGACTATCTGTGGATGCATCTGTCACAATCAATCCTAGGCTTTTACGCCTATTGTACTCTGACTCCAGCACGGCTCTGGCAGTATATGTATTTTTATTTTATTGACGCACTGGCAACATGCGTCTTCAATTTCCATGTGCTAACTTAGCCGACAGTGATGCACCCGTTAGTTTAATTTGTTGATCACCATCACCCGGTCGGGGGATCGAACCACCATTCTGCAACTCCGCATAGCATCAGCAACCAGGCATCTTTCCACTGGACCACCGCACCAAGACTAGAAAGTCAAGGATTGGCCGACCAGCTTTCACATGTCTGATATACTGACACACTGACGATTCATATGGGACTATCTGTGAATACATCTGTCACAATCAATCCTAGGCTTTTACGCCTATTGTACTCTGACTCCAGCACGGCTCTGGCAGTATATGTATTTTTATTTTATTTACGCACTGGCAACGTGCGGCTTCAATTTCCATGTGCTAACTTAGCCGACAGTGATGCACCCGTTAGTTTCATTTGTTGATCACCATCACCCGGTCGGGGGATCGAACCACCATTCTGCAACTCCGCATAGCATCAGCAACCAGGCATCTTTCCACTGGACCACCGCACCAAGACTAAAAAGTCAAGGATTGGCCGACCAGCTTTCACATGTCTGATATACTGACACACTGACGATTCATATGGGACTATCTGTGGATGCATCTGTCACAATCAATCCTAGGCTTTTACGCCTATTGTACTCTGACTCCAGCACGGCTCTGGCAGTATATGTATTTTTATTTTATTGACGCACTGGCAACGTGCGGCTTCAATTTCCATGTGCTAACTTAGCCGACAGTTCTGCACCCGTTAGTTTAATTTGTTGATCACCATCTCCCGGTCGGGGGATCGAACCGTCATCCTGCAACTCCACAGAGCATCAGCAACCAGGCATCTTTCCACTGGACCACCGCACCAAGACTAAAAAGTCAAGGATTGGCCGAACAGCTTTCACATGTCTGATATACTGACACACTGACGATTCATATGGGACTATCTGTGGATGCATCTGTCACAATCAATCCTAGGCTTTTACGCCTATTGTACTCTGACTCCAGCACGGCTCTGGCAGTATATGTATTTTTATTTTATTGACGCACTGGCAACGTGCGGCTTCAATTTCCATGTGCTAACTTAGCCGACAGGGCTGCACCCGTTAGTTTAATTTGTTGATCACCATCTCCCGGTCGGGGGATCGAACCGCCATCCTGCAACTCCGCATAGCATCAGCAACCAGGCATCTTTCCACTGGACCACCGCACCAAGACCGTATGTATGTATGTATGTATTTTTATTTTATTGACGCACTGGCAACGTGCGGCTTCAATTTCCATGTGCTAACTTAGCCGACAGTGATGCACCCGTTAGTTTAATTTGTTGATCACCATCACCCGGTCGGGGGATCGAACCACCATTCCGCAACTCCGCATAGCATCAGCAACCAGGCATCTTTCCACTGGACTACCGCACCAAGACTAGAAAGTCAAGGATTGGCCGACCAGCTTTCATATGTCTGATATACTGACACACTGACGATTCATATGGGACTATCTGTGGATGCATCTGTCACAATCAATCCTAGGCTTTTACGCCTATTGTACTCTGACTCCAGCACGGCTCTGGCAGTATATGTATTTTTATTTTATTGACGCACTGGCAACGTGCGGCTTCAATTTACATGTGCTAACTTAGCAGACAGGGCTGCACCCGTTAGTTTAATTTGTTGATCACCATCTCCCGGTCGGGGGATCGAACCGCCATCCTGCAACTCCGCATAGCATCAGCAACCAGGCATCTTTCCACTGGACCACCGCACCAAGACTAGAAAGTCAAGGATTGGCCGACCAGCTTTCACATGTCTGATATACTGACACACTGACGATTCATATGGGACTATCTGTGGATGCATCTGTCACAATCAATCCTAGGCTTTTACGCCTATTGTACTCTGACTCCAGCACGGCCCTGGCAGTATATGTATTTTTATTTTATTGACGCACTGGCAACGTGCGGCTTCAATTTCCATGTGCTAACTTAGCCGACAGTGATGCACCCGTTAGTTTCATTTGTTGATCACCATCACCCGGTCGGGGGATCGAACCACCATTCTGCAACTCCGCATAGCATCAGCAACCAGGCATCTTTCCACTGGACCACCGCACCAAGACTAAAAAGTCAAGGATTGGCCGACCAGCTTTCACATGTCTGATATACTGACACACTGACGATTCATATGGGACTATCTGTGGATGCATCTGTCACAATCAATCCAAGGCTTTTACGCCTATTGTACTCTGACTCCAGCACGGCTCTGGCAGTATATGTATTTTTATTTTATTGATGCACTGGCAACGTGCGGCTTCAATTTCCATGTGCTAACTTAGCCGACAGTGATGCGCCCGTTAGTTTAATTTGTTGATCACCATCACCCGGTCGGGGGATCGAACAACCATTCTGCAACTCCGCATAGCATCAGCAACCAGGCATCTTTCCACTGGACCACCGCACCGAGACTAGAACGTCAAGGATTGGCCGACCAGCTTTCACATGTCTGATATACTGACACACTGACGATTCATATGGGACTATCTGTGGATGCATCTGTCACAATCAATCCTAGGCTTTTACGCCTATTGTACTCTGACTCCAGCACGGCTCTGGCAGTATATGTATTTTTATTTTATTGACGCACTGGCAACATGCGTCTTCAATTTCCATGTGCTAACTTAGCCGACAGTGATGCACCCGTTAGTTTAATTTGTTGATCACCATCACCCGGTCGGGGGATCGAACCACCATTCTGCAACTCCGCATAGCATCAGCAACCAGGCATCTTTCCACTGGACCACCGCACCAAGACTAGAAAGTCAAGGATTGGCCGACCAGCTTTCACATGTCTGATATACTGACACACTGACGATTCATATGGGACTATCTGTGAATACATCTGTCACAATCAATCCTAGGCTTTTACGCCTATTGTACTCTGACTCCAGCACGGCTCTGGCAGTATATGTATTTTTATTTTATTAACGCACTGGCAACGTGCGGCTTCAATTTCCATGTGCTAACTTAGCCGACAGTGATGCACCCGTTAGTTTCATTTGTTGATCACCATCACCCGGTCGGGGGATCGAACCACCATTCTGCAACTCCGCATAGCATCAGCAACCAGGCATCTTTCCACTGGACCACCGCACCAAGACTAAAAAGTCAAGGATTGGCCGACCAGCTTTCACATGTCTGATATACTGACACACTGACGATTCATATGGGACTATCTGTGGATGCATCTGTCACAATCAATCCTAGTCTTTTACGCCTATTGTACTCTGACTCCAGCACGGCTCTGGCAGTATATGTATTTTTATTTTATTGACGCACTGGCAACGTGCGGCTTCAATTTCCATGTGCTAACTTAGCCGACAGTTCTGCACCCGTTAGTTTAATTTGTTGATCACCATCTCCCGGTCGGGGGATCGAACCGTCATCCTGCAACTCCACAGAGCATCAGCAACCAGGCATCTTTCCACTGGACCACCGCACCAAGACTAAAAAGTCAAGGATTGGCCGACCAGCCTTCACATGTCTGATATACTGACACACTGACGATTCATATGGGACTATCTGTGGATGCATCTGTCACAATCAATCCTAGGCTTTTAAGCCTATTGTACTCTGACTCCAGCACGGCTCTGGCAGTATATGTATTTTTATTTTATTGACGCACTGGCAACGTGCGGCTTCAATTTCCATGTGCTAACTTAGCCGACAGGGCTGCACCCGTTAGTTTAATTTGTTGATCACCATCTCCCGGTCGGGGGATCGAACCGCCATCCTGCAACTCCGCATAGCATCAGCAACCAGGCATCTTTCCACTGGACCACCGCACCAAGACCGTATGTATGTATGTATGTATTTTTATTTTATTGACGCACTGGCAACGTGCGGCTTCAATTTCCATGTGCTAACTTAGCCGACAGTGATGCACCCGTTAGTTTAATTTGTTGATCACCATCACCCGGTCGGGGGATCGAACCACCATTCTGCAACTCCGCATAGCATCAGCAACCAGGCATCTTTCCACTGGACCACCGCACCAAGACTAGAAAGTCAAGGATTGGCCGACCAGCTTTCACATGTCTGATATACTGACACACTGACGATTCATATGGGACTATCTGTGGATGCATCTGTCACAATCAATCCTAGGCTTTTACGCCTATTGTACTCTGACTCCAGCACGGCTCTGGCAGTATATGTATTTTTATTTTATTGACGCACTGGCAACGTGCGGCTTCAATTTCCATGTGCTAACTTAGCCGACAGGGCTGCACCCGTTAGTTTAATTTGTTGATCACCATCTCCCGGTCGGGGGATCGAACCGCCATCCTGCAACTCCGCATAGCATCAGCAACCAGGCATCTTTCCACTGGACCACCGCACCAAGACTAGAAAGTCAAGGATTGGCCGACCAGCTTTCACATGTCTGATATACTGACACACTGACGATTCATATGGGACTATCTGTGGATGCATCTGTCACAATCAATCCTAGGCTTTTACGCCTATTGTACTCTGACTCCAGCACGGCTCTGGCAGTATATGTATTTTTATTTTATTGACGCACTGGCAACGTGCGGCTTCAATTTCCATGTGCTAACTTAGCCGACAGTGATGCACCCGTTAGTTTAATTTGTTGATCACCATCACCCGGTCGGGGGATCGAACCGCCATTCTGCAACTCCGCATAGCATCAGCAACCAGGCATCTTTCCACTGGACCACCGCACCAAGACTAGAAAGTCAAGGATTGGCCGAGCAGCTTTCACATGTCTGATATACTGACACACTGACGATTCATATGGGACTATCTGTGGATGCATCTGTCACAATCAATCCTAGGCTTTTACGCCTATTGTACTCTGACTCCAGCACGGCTCTGGCAGTATATGTATTTTTATTTTATTGACGCACTGGCAACGTGCGGCTTCAATTCCCATGTGCTAACTTAGCCGACAGTGATGCACCCGTTAGTTTAATTTGTTGATCACCATCACCCGGTCGGGGGATCGAACCACCATTCTGCAACTCCGCATAGCATCAGCAACCAGGCATCTTTCCACTGGACCACCGCACCAAGACTAGAAAGTCAAGGATTGGCCGACCAGCTTTCACATGTCTGATATACTGACACACTGATGATTCATATTGGACTATCTGTGGATGCATCTGTCAGAATCAATCCTAGGCTTTTACGCCTATTGTACTCTGACTCCAGCACGGCTCTGGCAGTATATGTATTTTTATTTTATTGACGCACTGGCAACGTGCGGCTTCAATTTCCATGTGCTAACTTAGCCGACAGTGATGCACCCGTTAGTTTAATTTGTTGATCACCATCACCCGGTCGGGGGATCGAACCACCATTCTGCAACTCCGCATAGCATCAGCAACCAGGCATCTTTCCACTGGACCACCGCACCAAGACTAGAAAGTCAAGGATTGGCCGACCAGCTTTCACATGTCTGATATACTGACACACTGACGATTCATATGGGACTATCTGTGGATGCATCTGTCACAATCAATCCTAGGCTTTTACGCCTATTGTACTCTGACTCCAGCACGGCTCTGGCAGTATATGTATTTTAATTTTATTGACGCACTGGCAACGTGCGGCTTCAATTTCCATGTGCTAACTTAGCCGACAGTGATGCACCCGTTAGTTTAATTTGTTGATCACCATCTCCCGGTCGGGGGATCGAACCACCATTCTGCAACTCTGCATAGCATCAGCAACCAGGCATCTTTCCACTGGACCACCGCACCAAGACTAGAAAGTCAAGGATTGGCCGAGCAGCTTTCACATGTCTGATATACTGACACACTGACGATTCATATGGGACTATCTGTGGATGCATCTGTCACAATCAATCCTAGGCTTTTACGCCTATTGTACTCTGACTCCAGCACGGCTCTGGCAGTATATGTATTTTTATTTTATTGACGCACTGGCAACGTGCGGCTTCAATTTCCATGTGCTAACTTAGCCGACAGTGATGCACCCGTTAGTTTAATTTGTTGATCACCATCACCCGGTCGGGGGATCGAACCACCATTCTGCAACTCCGCATAGCATCAGCAACCAGGCATCTTTCCACTGGACCACCGCACCAAGACTAGAAAGTCAAGGATTGGCCGACCAGCTTTCACATGTCTGATATACTGACACACTGACGATTCATATGGGACTATCTGTGGATGCATCTGTCACAATCAATCCTAGGCTTTTACGCCTATTGTACTCTGACTCCAGCACGGCTCTGGCAGTATATGTATTTTTATTTTATTGACGCACTGGCAACGTGCGGCTTCAATTTCCATGTGCTAACTTAGCCGACAGTGATGCACCCGTTAGTTTAATTTGTTGATCACCATCACCCGGTCGGGGGATCGAACCACCATTCTGCAACTCCGCATAGCATCAGCAACCAGGCATCTTTCCACTGGACCACCGCACCAAGACTAGAAAGTCAAGGATTGGCCGACCAGCTTTCACATGTCTGATATACTGACACACTGACGATTCATATGGGACTATCTGTGGATGCATCTGTCACAATCAATCCAAGGCTTTTACGCCTATTGTACTCTGACTCCAGCACGGCTCTGGCAGTATATGTATTTTTATTTTATTGACGCACTGGCAACGTGCGGCTTCAATTTCCATGTGCTAACTTAGCCGACAGTGATGCGCCCGTTAGTTTAATTTGTTGATCACCATCACCCGGTCGGGGGATCGAACAACCATTCTGCAACTCCGCATAGCATCAGCAACCAGGCATCTTTCCACTGGACCACCGCACCGAGACTAGAAAGTCAAGGATTGGCCGACCAGCTTTCACATGTCTGATATACTGACACACTGACGATTCATATGGGACTATCTGTGGATGCATCTGTCACAATCAATCCTAGGCTTTTACGCCTATTGTACTCTGACTCCAGCACGGCTCTGGCAGTATATGTATTTTTATTTTATTGACGCACTGGCAACATGCGTCTTCAATTTCCATGTGCTAACTTAGCCGACAGTGATGCACCCGTTAGTTTAATTTGTTGATCACCATCACCCGGTCGGGGGATCGAACCACCATTCTGCAACTCCGCATAGCATCAGCAACCAGGCATCTTTCCACTGGACCACCGCACCAAGACTAGAAAGTCAAGGATTGGCCGACCAGCTTTCACATGTCTGATATACTGACACACTGACGATTCATATGTGACTATCTGTGAATACATCTGTCACAATCAATCCTAGGCTTTTACGCCTATTGTACTCTGACTCCAGCACGGCTCTGGCAGTATATGTATTTTTATTTTATTAACGCTCTGGCAACGTGCGGCTTCAATTTCCATGTGCTAACTTAGCCGACAGTGATGCACCCGTTAGTTTCATTTGTTGATCACCATCACCCGGTCGGGGGATCGAACC
The DNA here is from genome assembly GCA_034401795.1 of Chaetoderma sp. LZ-2023a. Classification (NCBI taxonomy): domain Eukaryota; kingdom Metazoa; phylum Mollusca; class Caudofoveata; order Chaetodermatida; family Chaetodermatidae; genus Chaetoderma; species Chaetoderma sp. LZ-2023a. Next base: position 12,817,400 of record CM067364.1, read on the forward strand.
ACCATTCTGCAACTCCGCATAGCATCAGCAACCAGGCATCTTTCCACTGGACCACCGCACCAAGACTAGACAGTCAAGGATTGGCCGACCAGCTTTCACATGTCTGATATACTGACACACTGACGATTCATATGGGACTATCTGTGGATGCATCTGTCACAATCAATCCTAGGCTTTTACGCCTATTGTACTCTGACTCCAGCACGGCTCTGGCAGTATATGTATTTTTATTTTATTGACGCACTGGCAACGTGCGGCTTCAATTCCCATGTGCTAACTTAGCCGACAGTGATGCACCCGTTAGTTTAATTTGTTGATCACCATCACCCGGTCGGGGGATCGAACCACCATTCTGCAACTCCGCATAGCATCAGCAACCAGGCATCTTTCCACTGGACCACCGCACCAAGACTAGAAAGTCAAGGATTGGCCGACCAGCTTTCACATGTCTGATATACTGACACACTGACGATTCATATGGGACTATCTGTGGATGCATCTGTCACAATCAATCATAGGCTTTTACGCCTATTGTACTCTGACTCCAGCACGGCTCTGGCAGTATATGTATTTTTATTTTATTGACGCACTGGCAACGTGCGGCTTCAATTTCCATGTGCTAACTTAGCCGACTGTGATGCACCCGTTAGTTTAATTTGTTGATCACCATCACCCGGTCGGGGGATCGAACCACCATCCTGCAACTCCGCATAGCATCAGCAACCAGGCATCTTTCCACTGGACCACCGCACTAAGACCGTATGTATGTATGTATGTATGTATGTATGTATGTATGTATGTATGTATGTATGTATGTATGTATGTACGCATGCCTGCCTGCCTACCTACCTACCTACCTACCTACCCGATTGCATGCCTGCCTGCCTACATGTCCGCATATATGTTTGCATGTATGCCTGCATACACGCCTGCATGCCTGCATACATGCCTGCCTGCATGCGTGTATGGATACCTGTCTGCCTGCATGCCTGTCTGCCTGCCTGCCTGCCTGCCTGCCTGCCTGCCTGCCTGCCTGCCTGCCTGCCTGCCTGCCTGCCTGCCTGCCTGCCTGTCTGCATGCATGCCTGCCTGCCTGCCTGCCTGCCTGCATGTATGCCTGCATGTATGCCTGCCTGCCTGCCTGCATGCATGCATGCCTGCATGTATGCATGCCTGCATGCCTGCCGGCATGCCTGCCTGCCTACCTACATGCATGCATGTATGCCTGCCTTCATGTCTGCCTGTGTGCCTGCAAGCATGCATGCATGTCGGGCTGTCTCTCTCCAAAATGCAAGCTGATAGAATCACCAAATCTGGGACATACTATAATATTTTGGGCGGCTAGAGAGTGTTTGAGATTTCCGTAAATTAACAAAATATGCCTGCCTGCCTGCCTGCCTGCATGCCTGCATGCCTGCCTGCCTGTCTGCATGCCTGCATGCCTGCATGCCTGCCTGCCTGCCTACCTACATGCCTGCATGTCTACCTGCCTGCATGTCTGCCTGCGTGCCTGCATGCCTGCATGCATGTCGGGCTGTCTCTCTCCAAAATGCAAGCTGATGGAATCACCAAATCTGGGACATACTATACTATTTTGGGCGGCTAGAGAGTGTTTGAGATTTCCGTAAATTAACAAAAGATATACGTCTGGGTGTCACGCAGCTTAACCGGGAATGCGCATGTTTCGGCACATCTAGCGAATACAAGATGAGAGGATCACTCATAGAAATAGGTCGAGGTAAAGCTCGATGAGGCAAATATGGAGTCAAATTATTTACGCCACACGTACAAGTTATGCATGCAATTGCAGGTCAGTTGGTTCACTGAAATGTTTGCCTCGATACTTGTGTCTGTAATTCCAATGATACATTTACAAAAATGGATTATTATTCTGGAATGCAAGGAAACCGGTTGATGTTCTCGGTAGATCTTGACCATCATAGGGCCAGGACGCAATACTATCAGCGTCAACATACCTCGACGATCTATTGCCTGACCACAATTTAGATAACGTATTGGCATATAATCAGTCACTCAAGTACATGATGTCATATTCAAGTATGCCGCTAGATATATTACGTCACACACATAATGACGCGTTGCTCAGTCAGGAAGATTCATCACAAGTGTATCATGTCTATGTCTTTGATACATTTACAATTTAATAATCATTATGTTGAGTATTTTCATTTTAATTTGACACATATCATTTGCCCCATAGCAAAATTAGTATCAAAACACTCTTTCATATTGCAGCATGCCTGTATAACCACCTTGCAATTATGATTCGTATAGTTCGGTGTCCAGAGTATATAACTCGATTTAAACATACTGAACTCGTGGGAGGAGCTTAGGTAAAAGAGGCGGTACATATATGGACATGGATTCCTTGATTGGCTTGGAGGTAATGGCATAGCTCCAAACTTAAGGTTCAGTGCCGACACCCGTGCCATTACACCCGCCATGTCCACTTACTTAGAGGCCCGTGCACCAATTAATACTCTAGACAACGTTTAGAAATTGTAATACTGATATTCAGGCAGCATAGTTGTTCCCGGTATTCAATTAAATCTGGCGTAGACGTGTATGTCATTAGAACATATGCAGTTCAACCAGGTAGACCATTTATTGACAAGAATGCATCAGTTTGTTTAAAATTGTGGGCCAATGTAACTGAACACGCTGTTGTCTCATTGAGTAACATCGCCACATCAGATTAAACTCACAATAACACATGATGTGTGAACTGTGTCATTCAGGTCCAAAGGTCAATAATGTGAATCCAATGGACAGATTAAGATACAGACCTGATAACGCAGCATACTGGGCAGGAATGCTGGGACGATACCATACCCATACTGGAAGTAGTTTCAGGGTATCGGTTCAGTGAGTTGGATCTGTAGCTGTCTATGGCCACAGCAGATGCCTTTCATATTAGCGTCAGACGTGTGTTTAATACGGCTGACCCAGGTGGATGCTGACTAAGTGATGAAAGACCGCATGCGTGTGAACACAATGTATTAAGTGGATGTCGAATACTGATATGATTTGATGAGCTCCTTTACATTTTCAGAAAGTATTACTTGTATACTGATATGATCGTATAAGATACGCCGTCGTCATTTTGAAAGCCAAATCCATTCTACGACTGTGATACATATACATACAAGTAATATTTGGCAGAATCCAAAATTAGCTCTTAACTGAATATATCCTTTGCTTAAATTGCGGTCTTCCATAGTTAGTTAACCTAAAACCTCATAGAACCAAACGGATGTGTCAGGTTTGAGACGTTCCATCGCTATCGGTTATGTTCAAGACGGAGAATACGTTCGAATGGCATGCACATGAGCCGTCCATAAACGCCAGCAAATGTGGAGATATACAATAGTTGAGAAGAATACAGTTCTAATATCAAGTCCTTGGCAATTTGAGCGAAATCTGGCATGATATCACATATTACACATTCGTCACCGACTGGCCAATCGTTGCTGCTATGTAATACCGATACTATCATAACATCTCCCAGATGTTTCCATTATTTGCCATTTAGTCCTTTAAATGGAAAGATGTCGAATATTGTGAACCAAACTTGGGTCTTAAAACTAATTGTTCCAATGTGTTTCATTAAGCCATTTACTGGTCCTGTACTATATAATAGTTTACTTCATTGTGATAAGTGGCGTAATATGCGTGGCAAGGCTATTGTAAATTCATAGTTGTGAGTTATGTGCCCCAACAATAACAGTGGCGAACATTGGTAAACTAGTTAGCTCCGTCCAATTGATTTAGAACATGCCCCTAGCAATCGTGTGCAATGCTGTTTTAGCATTTGCGTGTATATGGGTGTTTCGTCGAGATCTATGCTCTTGTCTTAGAATGATACACCTATGATTATGAAACAGGTGATTCGGCAGAGTACTGGTAATTTTTCCCACCGTGACGGGGGTACACAGGCTGGGGAATGCCGATTGGTTAGCCTACAGTATCTGGAAGAGCAGTTCCCACTTCACCTCATGATTGACAGAACAGGCAACAGTTAGCTGGTCCCAGCGTCTGGTCCTTCCCGACGACGAGCTCCGGAACCCTCAAGTCGAGTTACCCTATACACCGGTTTGTCCTGAGAAAAGAAGTGGGACTCTTCGTAAAGATGAAGGAAAAGAAGGGAGTGGGGTGCTAGACGTCTCTATGGAACATTTGGTGACATGAATTAGATACTGCAAGTGCATGTGTTCCGTTCATGCTGCATTACCTAACCCGCACTAACGGTTTAGCCAGAGAGCGTGTTTTATGCCGCAACATAAGCAGCATCGTTGGACACGACTGTAGAGGGAAGTGCCATTAGTGTTCAAATATCCCAGGAACACTGTTGTATACATAAACACGACGCGGGGTGGCTTAAAGAGAGCGTACGGACACGCCTACTCTTAAGAAGGGGGTGGAGGTGATTGGCCATGGGGCTAGCGTGATTGACTGCTAATCAGCCGGGCGGGGATCAAACGTCGCTAGATTGACAGGCGGTTAGGGGGCAAATGATCAATTGGTGGAAATATTGGCAATCTCCTTCACTCCTCCTTGCCTTTCTCAACCGAGGACTATACATTGGTACCGTTATAAAACTTGGGAAGTTGCCAATACGAGACTGAAATATAAACCAAACTAGACATGGCGTAAATGGTATATGGCTTAAGATCGCATGCATTTATGAAAGTGTCATATTCCGTAATTTTCTGTTAGGCATGCATTATAGTTACCCACCCACACAGATCATCATATCGAGGGGTATAAAAAGGAGGCCGGTAACTCGTTGGCATGCAGACAGGCATAGAAACCTCCAACTGAGTAACGGTCTGTGGGAAGTCTTTCCCTTTTATTGTCATCCAGAAAGACCATGTGGTCTATCACGTGGGACAACTATCCAAGCAGTGCCTCAAGCAGCCGGGGCACCTGTTTCTCCAACTTTACTTTGAGAGATGTTGAGCAACTGCTTTTGAAATCACCTTTCATACTCATGAAATGTCTTATCTTTAATACCTGTTGTGTGGAGAAATATATGCCCAGATGAACACTTCTGTGTCTTGATCAGATAGTGTGCAATGCCATTTGGCATAATAAGGTACACTCACATAGCTTTCTTTTCAACTGGAATTTGCACATAATGCCAAATAAGAGGCATTTGTTACCTTGCTATCCAAATCACTAGAGGACTGATACGAAACATTTTTTAATAATCAAAGCGTTCATTTGTAAAACGTAATCTTTTTATGATTTACCTTCTTCCATTTAAACTGATGTTGGAGTGTAAATAACTATAACAAGTCCTGGATAGTTCCGAGATCGCATTCAAGTACATGACGTCACAATTAATCAAGTCACATGCGGTCACCAAGTGTACAAATTGTATGTCTTTACTATTTAATACATATTATGTTGACCATAGCGACAATTGGTTGTGCGCCATACGTAGCAACACCACGCTCTCAAATAGTGTGCACTTTTTAAGCAAGGCACCTGTATACTTACCTTGCCATTGTACAAATCAATCATGCCTAGCACACGCAACGTCTGGGCGGCGATTAGCTCCAAAATGCTGGGACATAGCTAGGCATAGACACAGCTATTTCTGTCACGTTGGAGATGAGACTGAATGAATAGACTAGAGTTTCGTGTAGTCCACCATGTGCAAAGCTGTACCACGAACCTTCATGTTAATCACCGTTTGTAGTTAAACGAGTGGTAATTTTGTATTTTAGCATGTTTCTTATTTTCGATCTGCTGAAACGTCCAGCTCTTAGCTATGATACCCACTGTTAACACTGTCCTGCTAAAGCCGGCTAAAACCAACCTCTGCATTGAGCATTGGGCATGCCCATTTGCAGGCCAAGCCAAAACTGTTTTTTGAAATTGTATCACTAAAATGACTGGCTCGATACTTTTTCTAAAATATTATCCTGTTCGCCTGCAAATGGACATTTAATAAGCACATTTTTCGATTGTGTAGCCATTAAAGATCTAAAGCAGCGCACGAAAGATTATTTTTTAATAAAATAAGCTTCACAGAGCAGAACTGGTAGCAGACACATTCTTCTTCACGTTGCTGTACCATAGTTTATGTTTGCAACAAGAATTCTCGCACGATTTGATTATTTTAACATTAAGGTATCGAGATTAACTAACGCCATTAGCATGAGCAATCCGCAAGCAGCTAAGGCACTTTTAATGTCTGCGATCCATTATGCTGATGGCATCATTGTATCGGACTTAGCTGTGCATTAGTCAACATTATTTCTGCATTGTATCACATTCAATGTTGTTTGAAGATTCCACCCGGCAGGCCTTCGTCGTGCCTCCGTTTAACATACGCAGACATCAGCGAATTGCATGCTTAGTTATTTGGTCACGATACACTTCTATTCTGGTGCCATATTGCTGCATTGCCTAGTATAGGAATGTATATAATAATTAACCACAACTAATCAGAGGTACACGTTTGCTAGTTCATGCAGTGTGAATCCTTAGAAAAACAGTGTCTTGCATGTTGTTCTCTTAACGAAGAAACCCTCATATATGATTTGATACATATTATCTATATTGGCTTTAGAACATTTTCTTTCTCGGCCGCCACTGAATGGAACAACCTCCCTATTCATCTAAAATTGTCAAAAAATCTTACAACATTCAAATCAAATCTTAAAACTCATCTCTTTAAACAAGCGTACCAGAATTTAAATTAATGTTTATATTATCATTTCATTGTCTTGCGCTACGAGCATGCTTGCGTGGAGTTTGGCGCGTTATAAATTCACTTATTATTTATTATTTATTATTATATTTCAACAACAAACTAATCGCAGCATTGGCAAGTACAAATTCTGTCACATGTGTATTATTGTGAGGGAAAGCAGGTAATTACTTTTATGAGCAGTGCCAACTAAGTGGTTGAACTAACACTATTGATTTCTCTCAAAGCTGTAAATGCATACCAGCTCTAGAAATGAGCAGACTCTGACAGAAAATTTGATTTGGCTTCTCCAATGACGTCTACTAAATATCAGTTGTATGTGAACTGTGTGTACTGTACAGTTAACGTGGATCTCGTATGCATACCTGTGTTCAGTGTGTGCGTGTGCGTGCGTGCGTGCGTGCGTGCGTGCGTGCGTGCGTGCGTGGTGGTGGTGGTGGTGGTGGTGGTGTGTGTGTGTGTGTGTGTGTGTGTATTTGATTGCGGCGTCTGTAGACAGGAGTATTACATGTTGGTGACACTGTGACACTGTGCCTTGTACGGGGTTAAAAGGAAGCCGGTGCTGGAGGTATTCACCAATTCAGTTTCTAAACTAGTAAACTATTGGTATGTAAAGGGGATCTGATTTGAACCCAGTTGGCATATTGTACTACATGTAATACATAGGTTTAGTTAAAATATCAAATTTATCGATCGTTAGCGAGTTATAAATAAGCCGTTTGGGAAAAATACTAGGGCACGCACATGTTCTGATCAAAACATATAAATACATAAATACAGTCAGTGTTACTAAAGACACTGTAATTTACTCATATTAATCATGTCCAACTACTATTGTAGTTATACTTTAAGAAATAATACGCATTTTTGGATTAGCCCATCAAGCAGGATTTGAACTCTGAACCTTTTGTTTACGGTCTATGATGTGATACCCAACCGTGTGGCATGTAAATAACGTCATCATCGATTGCCTTATTCATGGCGTAGCTAACTTTGTCACGAACGCTTGCTTGCGGATGGACTAAGCATTGTTGTGAATTGTGTGTCTTTAGTATGTAATAAACATGCTGTTGAATATTTTGAAACTGCTTTGACAGGGCCCTCTTTCTGCCATAGGCAGCCGTACGTAGTTTCAGCACCTTAGCTGATAGTTTTCTGGAAATTGCTAGTCATGGAGTTCAGGGATCGATTGATTACATGACGAGCGAAGTGTGGGTCAGACTTAGCTAAAGATGTGTGGGATATAGCTAAAACTGGATTCATGAATTAGCAATAATATTTCCATAAGGACCAACATCTGTCATGTGTGAAATGAGGCATAGTGATCCCAAGCTCAACGCAGCATCGTATGTCAACTATTGAATATTGCGAAGCTCTGTAGCCAGAATGGTCTTCATGGCACATGCTGTAACAGTTACCAATAGCATTCTCTCCGAAATAGTCAACACACAATTTCTATTCTTTATTCATATATCAACTCTACCATGCTGGTTTATATTATAAAATCGTTGCGCACGATGTTTAGTTAAACCTGACCTTTCCAGTTAGTAGTATAATACGAAGCCGAGAAACGTTGTCTCACAGCGCCAGCTGGAACACAGCAGGCGAACTGTGCGTGTGTGTCGAGATTAGTGGTTTAAAATCGGTCACTTCCTTTCAAAAGAAATATAGTGGGTTAATTGATTTCTTGTTTCTTTCCTGTAATATGAATATAAATGTACTGGCTCATAGAATAAATAATAATTGTGCTTCCCTCCCCGCGGCAATGCCACCTGGGCCTTTATTTAGGGTGACATGTATGCCACCGGTGGGCGCATTACTGGAATATTGGCAACGTCGGAATCTGTATCGCAACGCCCATAAGAGGTGTATTAGATCTTACTTATCTTACTAACTGGCCGACTTCGCCATGAAAGGTGTTATGAAATGCTCTGTGGATAGTCTCACTATATGCACCAGCTGGGTGTAACCCTTTAATCACTAGATTTGTTCAAAAAAGTAAACTATTTACTTACTGAATGTACATTTGCAGGCCAATATAAGACTGCTTTGGAAATCTACCACTGGAAAGGCTGGCTCTGTTATCGGGCTAGTCATTACAGTGGTAACATTTCAAAAATGTTCTTCTCTTGGTCTGTAATGGACATTCCCAAAGACCACTACAGAGGCCGGTTTTGGTCGGCTTCGTCGTGAAATGTGTAATGCCACGTATTGCTAATTGTGCCACTGACGTATGTTTGTAGCTGGAAAAGATAGATGAGAAATACATATTGTACTTTAGTCATTGGCTACATGCTATATACAAATTCATGTATTCCAAGATCCGAGTTTTTCATCGTCCCATTGCACGTTTCTTGCCACCACGCTCTGCTCCCGTATCGAGTACCGCGCGTTTGATGTCTTCGCTAAGTTCACGCAACATCTTAAATATTAATTAGCTGGGGCCAGTCACCTTCCGCAAGCAAAATTACTGGATACGACATACAGGAAGTATAAAAATGTATACTCGTGCGAAGCTAAACTGCCGTTTTAATTATCGAAAACCAATCTAGTTGTTTTCTGTTCCTCAGCTTACTCGTTCAGAGTAAAACTATTGCCACCTTTGCACGTATCTCTTTCCAGTCCAACAGCGTCGCCATCGCGATCGATGTTGTGAGTGTAAGTTAGGTAACCGGATTAAGTCTCGCCTATCGTGCGAAGTAAGCCGGAATCTGACTGGTGAACATAAAAGCGCTAGTCATGTTACGTAGTAATCAAGCGCTAGAAATGTTACGCCACATAGCATGAAAGGACTGCAGGTAATACCACATACAGCAGAGCTATGGAGGCAACAGTATAGTTAGAATGTGCCTGTATAGATGCCACACATATAGTGCAACTCATACACCACTTAGCCTTTTCCGAAAGAAAACCATTTTGAACATGATATAAACGATGCTCTGTTGAATATTCTGAACATTATTGGATGGGAAGGGAGCTCTGCCTAGGCAGCAATGCCTTCCAATCGAAATTATGTTCGAAATAGTATCTTTTTATTGTTATGTCTGAGCTGTACTGAATAAGACTGCTCTTATGGCTAAATCCCCCAGCCCTCTGCCATAACCGTTACGGTCGAAACTGGACAATAGTTGTCTTGTGATTCTAAGGGCAGGTCCGAGGCCACAAGGTAAGAATTTCAGAAACCGTGTACATGATCGCGTGTCTTCCGAACTCTGTCCATGTGTTGTTCTGTCATATATGTGTCTCTGTGTATGTATGTGTTGCATGTCAGTACACGATGTTTAGCGATTCTACTCCGATAGCTCCTGCATATTCTTTCATCAAATTATCAAAGTGCATGCATAGTTTATTCAATGGGTACTTCTAATGTTGAGAAATATTGATGCAATAGCTAGCTTAGGAATAAGCAGCATAAGTATCGCAAATGCAGCATAATGGCTTACACCAAGCAAACGAGTGAGTCCATGTATTCCTTTATTGTGACTGCATCGATAAACGTTGTGTTATATGTTGTTCTCTTAAATCGCAAACTAGCGCTGAAATATGCAGCGCGAACGTGTGTTCAGAACAGCAAACTTGTAGCATTGAAAATTGGCAATTAGAAAAAAGTGTATAAGAAAAAAACATCGGGAGATTACTTTCCAGTGCGATGTCAACTGAGTTGCTGGAACACAACTATTGATTTTCTCTCCAAGCGTTAACCATATATTATCTGTAGAAATACGCAGACTCTGATAGGAAATTTGAGTGTGGCCTCCCAAATCACGTCTATTAAATATCAGTGATGCTGTCTTTGTGTCTTGTAAGGAGACTATGCATTCATATTCATTTGTACCGACATGAAATGTGATGTATATTACATTTCCAGGGCACTCTCACATGGACGGTTGGCAGGGCTAGAAGAAAGACAAGGTACCGATTTCTTGGTAAATATGTTTGATATGGGTAGAATCACTGCAACGGCCTTTCAAAAATGCTTTCAAAACAATGGAGTAAATATGTATACATTTCTTCACACATGAAGATGTTCAAAGATATGTAGGTATTACAAACTGCATATATGTCTTTAATGCCATGATATACATCTACATTTACCAGACATATATGATCTCTATGTCATCATCTGCATAATTTAATGTGAGATTTGATTAAATTCCGTTTTCCCTTGTTTTATGCAGAGGAAGGTCATTAATAGAGGAATCCAGTATGCGAGGCAAGTAATAAGTAACACGTCATAATCTAATACGTCACAAGTAAGCTGACGGCACACTCAGGTACGCCATGAATGATATTTCTAAGTCCGTCAAAATCGTTTAGTAATACGTCAAGTTCTACGAATTGTGTGTCTTTATTATCAATACGCATTCTGTTGAATACGTTGAAACGAGTTTGACTGAGCTCTGTTGCTGCCATTGTTTTATTTGTCGAAACTCAAACAATGGCCTTATCAGTGTGCATCCCTTACAGTTACACAATTGCGATTTCCTCGAGCATAGCGTTAAATCACTGACCTGATTACTAAGCGGTTAACACGTGAGTAGCTGCGCTGAATTCCAGCGTAGACGATACATCATCTGCACATCATTAGGTAAATCAGATACACGGCGTGGAAAGACACATGCCATGGCACGTGAATGATGCAGCCTTGAAGGCAGTCAATGACAGAGCAATGTGTCATCCGCGGACTGAGCATTTGCCTCAGTTCAATGTATTTAATACTCAGGCATAAAATGTCACCGAGCAATTACATTTTAAGGCATGACTTGCATGCCATTATAATATGTCAAGGAAACTACATATGGGATAAGTGATATATCAGTTTTAGGAGAAAGATCAGATACCGATATAGCAATGCGTCAGATTTAGGTTGATCGAAGTTGAGTCAGCGTTTAGAAAATGCAATTACTGATATTCTGGAAGGATAGCATAATGACGACACACCTCGCGGCGGCGAACCATGGAAGAAAAGTAAAATCCTGGGCTCACTGCTGTGCAGTACTGCTGCCATTTCCAGTCCCTCTGGAAGCTATGGATTCGTAGATCAACGATGCCCTTGATAAAGAGGTTACGTTTATACAATGTAACCAGCGTATCCGTGATGCTGTGTAACTGTAACAGTTGGGCATCTCCAAAGGCAGCTCTAGACAAACTCGATGCCTGCCACCGCAAACACCTACGCACCATCACTGGGCACCAATGGCCAGACAGCATGATTTCCAACGATGCGCTATCTAAGATGTGGAATACGTCGCCGCTGTCTATAAAAGTTGCCCAGCAAAGATGGCCCATGTGTGGCCATGTGCTAAGGATGCCAGAAGAGATACCAGCACAGAGCGCCTTGGAATTCGCCCTACTCAGAGCCAGAAAATACAAAGCCAGGAGAGGACGTCATTGAATAAATCTGCTAAGCGTGCTATGAGGCGACCTCAAGAAAGCAGGACTCGGTACACTCAATTCAAGAATGGACCTGAGGAAGCTAAGGATTTCGGCTGAGGACAAGTCACCGTGGGCAAAACCGAAGAAGAACTGATTGCAGCTGTAGGATGTTTCTACTACTACAGACGCAGAATACAGTAATCATCATATTTGTTCCCAGATTTCAATTAAATCTGACTTAGCCGTATATATTATAAGAATACATGTATTTCAACAAGGGTGACTATTCATCGACACGAATATATCAGTTTGTTTTACATTATTTAACTGAACATAGTGTTGCCTCATTGAGTAGCAAAATACAGTTCTAAGAATATTTTGGCATCGCCACTTATCCATCTGTACCGCTAATGATAAGCCATACGCTAATGATAAGCCAGACGTGGGCTGAATTCGGCTGGCGTTGATGGATTCTGGCTAAATGCTGAAAGGCTACACGCATGTGAACACGATATGAATACACTGAATTGAATGGATGTTGTCGACGGCTGTAATGTGATGACCTACATCGCATTTTAATAAATAGTACTTGTATACGGATATAGTTTTTTTTATAAGATAGACCTTCCGCTTGCTGAAAGCCAAAATTGATTCTATGACTTTGATTCATAATAACTAATGGTAATATTTACCAAAATACAAACGCATCGCGTAAGTGAATATATCCTTTGTTTATTTTTAGGTATTGTTTCGGAAGTTAACCTCGGCGTGGCTAACACCTCGCCAAACCAAACATATCGGCTTGTTTGGAAACCTTCCTCATTATATCAAGTGGCGGCGGTAGAAGTTTCTGATTGGCTTGACAATACAAACTATCGAGAGATCCGGGGTCCTACTCGGGAAATTTTTGAAATCTAGATGCGCTCAGATGGCTCCTCCTTCATTTCTGGAGCCTAAATATAGACATTCAGTTAGCGGTTAAATTATTATATTTTATGAATTCTTTCCTGAAAAGCCTATAATCATGGAATTATTCTTAATAATTTATATTGGAGACACCATATTTACTGCATTTGGGCTGGAAGGAATTGGTACTGACGTTTAATTTCTATCCCATTCGTGATTTTTTTAATCAGCTACAAAACTTAGGGCTACAGTAATTACCTATTTCAACATGACGGACAAGACAACAACACTTTTTATCTAACAGTCTGGATAATGCAATTTCTCCCAACAATATTAGTAATAATCACCAATATAATTATAATGAATTATGCGAGTAACCCTTTAAACTAGAAGACACCAACATGTGAACAGCTATTTATAATTTAGTTAATAATCTGATCGATATTGGAGTCTAGTCTGACTGGGAGCTGTTGTTGCCTATGGTAGCACCGGGTTCATATCAACTTAATTTCAAAATAGTCAACAGCTTACCTGTATGATTGTGTTGACATTGAGATTCTCGGACTTTATGGTTCTAAGGATTAATCGCACAGCCATGGTTCCTCCGACCTACCATAATACCGGGTATCAATAAATTGCTATATAGCCAAACGTTTCCCAAAATATCGATTGTCTATGATCGGAGAGGTTCACAAATCTATCTATCTAAACTCGTCAGGATTTCTAAACAGCATAGGAATCATAACGAGTTACCGGCCCTATTAGTCTGTGAGCCCGCCACGACTTCAAGATTACCAGATTACCCCTCTCTCTCTCTCTCTCTCCTTCTCCCTCTCCCTTTCCCTCTCCCCCACCCTATCTCTCTCTCTCTCTCTCTCTCTCTCTCTCTCTCTCTCGGGCCAGTTTTCCTGAGAAAACACGTCGGGAACTGAAATTACTTGTGGTTTCGCCGCCTATGATACCAGAATAATACCGCATTTGGAAAGCACTGCTTGGCATGTACATACAGTAGAATACATTCGAAATACATGCCCAGAAGTCGTCGATAAACACTAGCAAAGTTGGAGACGTACTCCATTTGAGAGCAATACCCTTACTAAATCAAGTAAATCACGTCATTTAACCCAACTATTGCAAAGACCCACGACAGGACATCGAATTTGACAGAATTGTGACCATCTGTCCAGTGATTCCGCGTGAGAGATGGGAATTAACGTATCGTATTTTCCACATGGTGTAATTATGTGTCATTTAACTTTCAATATATCTGCATGTGAAACTGTGGTAGGCCATTGCTTTAGAGATGGAACATACATTCAAAGGCCTGCACTATGTATAAAACAACAACTTGTTTCCGATCCAATCACGTGTTCCCTTATGTCCTTCAAATGACAGTCTCAATCTCAAGAAAACTTTACAGGAAAGCTATCGATTATTTTGAAATTGAATCGCCGGGAAACTTATGCTGTCATCTGAAACTCGTTAACACATATTAGTCTCAAGATATTCAACATAATATTAATACGAGTATTAGGAATTAGTGCTAAATGGTTATATCCAAGAGCACTGGTATCGAAGGTTCCAAAATTGTATTCTATTTGACATGATATCATAGTATGTGGGTTTATTGAGAAATCATTGCTGCTTTATTCTGCATATGATGTTTATCGCAGTAATACGATCAAGAAACCATATATTTAAAATGTACACTATTCGTTCCCTTGAATTGTTTTTATCATTTATTTCCTTTCATTAACATAACGTTGGAGTACGAACAATAATGGTAGGTTATGGAGACATCCGAGATGCCAATCGGTTGTCTCCTTTATAATCCATCAGCAACACACACACACACACACACACACACACATGCGCACGCACGCACGCACGCACGCACGCACGCTCGCACGCATGCACGCACACACGCACACACACACGCGTACACGACAGTATACGCAATTACGTCACACATAGGCTGGCGCCACAATCAAAATATGTAATTGGTGGCCTATCTAGGCAGGACTGTTCGATTATCGAAATACATAATCGATTATGATGTCTGGAAAATAATCGACTTAATCGGATAATCGATTATTTAATCCTGGAACTTTGGAAGTAGCGACTACTTAGTGAGGGAGGGATGGAGGGAGGGAGAGAGGGAGGGGGAGAGGGAGGGAGGGAGAGAGAGAGAGGGAGGGGGTGGTGGTGGGAGAGAGAGAGTATAACTTTATTAAAATTAATAATAATAATAATAAAATAATAATAATAATAATAAATAAATAAATAAATAAATAAATAAATAAATAAATAAATAAATAAATAAATAAATAAATAAATAAATAAATAAATAAATAAATAAATAAATAAATAAATAAATAAATAAATAAATAAATAAATAAATAAATAAATAAATAAATAAATAAATAAATAAATAAATAAATAAATAAATAAATAAATAAATAAATAAATAGATAAATAAATAAATAAATTGCTAACAATGCCAGATTTGCTATAAGAATAACAGAATACGCACTTTCGTAAATTCCTTCCTAGTTAGGTCAAGATTACCTCAACTAAGTAGGCCTATGAAAAGACCACAAGAAGGTCAGTAGGACAGGCTATATCAACCAGTCCTCTGATTGGCGGAACGTGAGGAACAGCCCCGCCAAGTATAATGAAGTTAATTTGGAATCCATTGCCCACTCGTTCCCATTGGATAATGCGCTTAAGAAACCCAGATTTTTAAGCCATTAAACCAGGCGCCACTTTAATGTTAACATTACAATAGATCAACTGTTAATTATATAGAGTGCGCCTGTAGACTACGATGTTTCCCTATTGTCCAGCATTGGACAAGCTGAATATTTTGAGAATCATTTGACTGCCGGTGGAGCAACAGTTTTAAGTCAAATTAGTAACAAAACAATCGGCAAATTTTATGAAAATTTGGATCGAAGGTTGTAAAATGTACTACGAAGTAAATTGTGTGCTTTGTTTCGCGAAATGTCCATATTAGTTTACTTCTTATTATGATATAGATTTCGCCTATAGTGCCTATCTACGATGTTTCCCTATTTCCCAGCATTAGAACGGTCGAATATTTTGAAAATCATTTGACTGCAGCCTGTTTTTAGGCAGCAACAGTTTTAAGTCAAATTATGTCCAGATCAATTGTCAGAATTTGTGAAAATTCGCATCGAATTGTTGTGACCTTTATTATGAAAAACAGTAATTCATTTTTTTTTAGATTTTTCGCAAAATGGCCACCACCACGTCAGCATACAGATTTCAGTGCGGGATATTAACCATTAGCAATCGAATGCGTCCGATCACTGGCGTATCAAACAATTACGTATATAAACATTCACGTGCATGGACTATAACTCGTGATGAGCAGGCTTGAACGTCAGGAATAGATGTTTATACAACTGCCTTGCTCGAGAAATCTAACCGCGGATGCATCAGCTGTATTACAAGACTAAACACTAAATTATGCCTGATGAAAATAAATAATCGATTTTTGCTCGATTAAATCGATTTTTTCGATTTTTCGAGTATTTTATTTTACACTCGATTATATATATAATCGCCAGGGAAAATTATCGACTATAGATGAAATATCGATTACCCGAATAGGCCCATATCATATATCACTTAGCGAACTAGTCCCTCATGCGCATTGACTAGTTCGCTAAGTGAGCGAATTGTATGTCTTTACTATTTGCTAAACATGCTGTTCAATATTTCGAAAATAATTTGACTGGCTGATGTTTCTGCACTAGGCAGCAACATCGCGCTCTCAATTAGGTTGCCAAATCTAGCCAGGTTACCTTGTAATTGTGACTCTCGGTATTCTATTCATATATGCCATTCACAACGTATGGGTGGAGTTTAGACAGCAATATGTGGGGCATAGCTAGAAAAAGGATCCTGATATTGTGCGTTACGTTAGCGATGCCACTGAAGTAATTGGCGCTTTTCCTAGCCAACTTGCACCATGAATGATCAAGTTATGCATTGTTCGTATTTGAAAATATTGTAAGTTTGTTTGTGCATTTTTCTTATTTCCGATCTGCTAAAACTTTCAGCAAGTAGGTATGCTACTCACCATTAACTCAGACATGCTAAAGGTGGCTAAAACCATTTACACTCCAGGAGAATGCTATTTAAAAAAATTGTATCACTGCAATGACCGTCACGATAACAAAGTCAGCCATTTCGGTGGTACATTTTCGAAATGGTATCATCTTCGCCTGCAATTTGGCATTTAATAATAGTCCAGTCAATCTAGGCCAAAAATATTTTAACCCGGAACAAATTGCAACAGAATTGTTTTACCTCGCCCAGTGTATAGGGGGCCATCATGTACAACATATCAAAAGTCCTCCAAAATTCCAATAGGGGAAAGGGTAAAATTTGCATAATTATTACCAGATTTGGGCCAATGCACCTGAAAAATCCATTTTTCTTTATTTCTTTAAAACCGGTATGCAATATATGTGTGACTGGGTATTTTTGGACTTGTTTAGTAATAAATGAATACGATTGACATATTCTCCACAAATTAAATGTATTGTATTATGCCACTTGCATGAATTTACCTAATACCATCATTGATATTGATACAATACATATTTTATTTTATTATGTCACGGTATTGTGTGTTTCTAAGCTAAGCTAAGATGAAATAGTATGGCATAGGTACCTGGTTTCTACTAATTTCATCTTGCATCAATTATCCAAGTCATCTTCCTCAATGAGCGTTATTGAATTCGAGCAACTGAGACACTTACAGTCTTCGCAGGCGGATTTGCAGCTGAGCCCATGTTTTCTACATGTGCATCTCTTTGATTCACAGCCAGTTTTGCAGCTGCATCTAAATGAATACAGTAAGTCGTCAGGTGCTGCCAGCATGTCAGTCTTAACAGGCAGCATTTGGTGGTTGAGAACTTTCCAGCCCCATTCTGTTGGATCCATATCTCCAGCATCTCCTCTCCAAACTTGAATTTGGTAGTACACGCGAAGACTGTGAAACTGTGCGGATGCGGGTGTTGGTGGTAAATCTCGTGCTTCAACATACTTGGAACTTTGTGCAACCTTCTCCCTGAATCGCATGTACCGCAAAGCAACTAGACTATCCATTGAAGTGCCATTGTATAGAATAAGCATTGCCTTCTCACCTGCTTTTATCACGTCATCTTTATTCGCATTGCTCATTGTAAACACTTCAACAATTTGAGAGAGTTCTTTGCAGCACTGGATTTTGCTAAGTGATGCAGATTTTCCAATTCCATAAAGCCTAGATGTTGAGTCACAGCCAAGGATAGCATGGATAAATAACAGCTGTGAGCACAAACAGAACCCGAGTTTTTCCTTTGCCATTTTGATATTCCACAGTCGGGGTTTCTTTGCATTTTGCTTTGGCTCTGGTCTGAAAAATAGCTGACAGCCATTCATATCAGTATGGTATAGAAGCAACACCAGTAGGTCGGTATCGTCTCCAACAAGAGCAGTATTTGTTGACTTTGAAGCCAAGATAGCCGTTTGCGTAATTAAGACATCAGCATCACCGCTTGCTTTTATCGTTAAGCATCCAGCCTGTTCGAGAGATGAACTTAAGATTGATATGAACCGATGTTTGTTCTGCTTGTTACTAAGAAAATCAGGCTTACTCAGAGTTACAACTGTTTGCGGAGTCAGTACAACAGTTGCGCCTGATCCACGAGTTCGCCTCTTATGTGTTACATCTTTTATGTCTGGGCCTTGGTCATAACCATCAAAAACTACTGTAGCCTTTCCATATTTGCTTATGCAATATTTTACATATCTTTGACAAACATTTGCAAATAGCTCTCCACGCTGCCATGGAACACGGTGTAATAGAGCTCCTCCATCAAGCACATTGTGGACAGAATCTGGAAGGACTGCATCTTCATTTTGAATTAATTTCCACAATGCATCAGCAAGTGCCGGCTTATTTGCTTCCCATGGAAGAGATGAATTATCAAAGAGTGCGGGCGGATGAGTGCATAACTCCTACTCACAATAAGATGCTGGATTCCCTTTTGATCCATTTGTAGCAATTAAACTGAGTCTTTGAAATAGGAGTTGTGGATCAATTTGTACACATTCATCATCAATCTTGAGAGATGTTTTGGATGCTAAGGTAATAGCTTGTCTCTTTCTATGGAACGAAATGCTTGATACACATTGGCCACACATCGAATTAATAATTGATTCTCCAATATCTTCAGCATCGTCAACATTGACTGATTCATGTGCAGACAATCCACTAACAAGTCCTCTAAGAGAAGGGTCTGGTCCAAATGGATTCAGTTCACTAAGGATTTTGAGAATTTTGTAAGTATCATCAATATCACGCTTTATTCGAGATTGTGTGGAATCTTTGTGTTGTTCACTTGAATCACAGTTTACCCCAGAGAGCTCTTGCATTGCATTACACACATCTGCACATGCGGGCATAGACAACAACCAAACAAGACGCTGAAGGTCTGTCATTCCACGACCTCGTGTTAGACCACCACTTGACTTTACACTTCTCATAAGGACCTGCTCAATAACTAGATCAGTAGATAACCCTGCCCAATACCTATCACTTCGATGAATGATATGATGACCATTGAGGAAGCTGGTGTGTATATCTGGATGACTTTCAGGTATTTCTAACATCTTTTGTAAATATACATATGCAGACTTGGCGTACAGATTATGCCCAGCGGCTGCAAAATATGGAAGCATCTCACGAACGTCTGAAGGTGCATGTTCCAATCAGCAGTTCGTTCTGCCTTAATGAATTTGCGCAGAATGTCAACCAACTCCATATACAAAAGCCAGAGTCGTGCAGTCCTCTTATCTTTCATGACCACCTTCTCTGAGTCTAGTTTGTCCTTGACATCATGTAATGCATTTTCCGAGGACAATCTTGTAGCTACATACGGATTTTTGATAATGTCATCATAGAGCTCTCCAACGTTAACCATACTTTTATTTAGGGAACTTTCAATCGTTTCATGTCGTGCAACATTATCATCATTGTCAAACAATTCTTTTGAATGCATTGCAGCGGAATATTCTACTGTGTCAACTTCAGCATCTGCAATTGTAGGTAGTGGTAGGTTGTATGCATTTGCAATCAAGATTGTACTGAGATAAGCAAAAACCATGAGGTGTCCTCGAACTGCTCGAGAAATTGCCTTTCCACTAAGAATGTGTTTGACAGCATTCTCAGCGTAGACTACCTCTAGAATAGGCGCAATACCGCTTCCTGCCATTAAGTGACCAATGCAGCCAAGGAAGCTCATCTCCATATGAAGACCTCCGAGTCTTAGAATAATTTGCTTTAATGGACTCCAGCTCGGCTCAATCTCTATGATAGTCATAGCTTTCCAAAATAAGGGCTGATCAAATGTAATCACGGGTGCAACATGGTATCGGTTTGCCTGTTCACAAACATAAGTCAAAGTGGAAAAGATGCAAGTCATGTTACTTGGCTCTAGATATATCATCGGAAGGAAAATAACAGACGATTTACCTGGATAAACTCCTTGGTGAACAGTTTGCATCATGCCAGACCATGACTGTCTCCTTGAACGCAGAAACAAAGAGAAATCCCAGAGGATGTCAATGTCAGCTGTTGGGTCTGTTTGTTCCATCGCAGTTAACTCCTTAAAGGTCAATAGGAAATTCCTGGTATGCTGAGACTCAAAGTTCCTGATACAGATCTTGCCAACTTGCTTGATATCTTCAGATGTTACATTTATCCTTGGAATAAGTGTGCACGAAAGGTTTCCTGGTGTAACAGATGCAATGATTCCCATTCCATGAAATGTATTATGCCCATCTATTGTGCAAATATTGTGATCCACATTGTCGGCAACAAACTGAATGAACTCGCCTGAAAATGGCTGTGGTAGATCTCCACCATGAAGTGATGCACTGCGCTCAAACCTCTGTATCTCCGCGTATGAACATCCAAATCCGTGCTTGTACAAGGTGTCAACAATAAATCTAGATCCAAATGTATGGTGCATCTCACATGACAGCCCGAACTGCAAAGGTGCCAAAATAACTCTAGGACGAGTTCCTTGCATAATAGCCTGTCCACCTGATGCCTGTTTCATTTCTGTGTCTTTTCCAGTAAACAAAATCCGCCATAATTCCCGCAGTGTCTGTGGTAAATAATTCAATGCCTTTACTGGGTCGCTCATTTGCTCCCTTGATGGATAGCTCTCAGATTATGTGCATGAATCAATGAACTTAATATCGTGTCTAAGCAGTTTGGCAGCTGTCTGGATGATTAGCATGCTCTCTGATTTAGAATCCTTTCTCTTCTGTTCCTTATAGAAGTCAGTCAAAATAGTAGATGATTTAGAACGAAAGGTAACAACGTTTGGCTTACCATTCACAGTGCTAATACATATTTCATCGCCATAATTATATTTTATTTTATCCTGCATGTATTTTGTACTGTATGCTTTATTCTCTTTATCATCGAGATACTCTTGCATTTTATTAACGAGGTCGTGCAGGGTCAGCTGCTCATCATCATTATTTTCAAGAAATGCCATTGTCGCACTAAATGCTCTTACTCTGTCCAAGTCTTCTGGCCTTCCGTGTTTTTGGGATGAGCAAGATGAGTGCAGCTGAGGGATATTGTTCATGGTTCGAAAATTTACGCTGCAGCTTTGATGGTATACTGCATTGACAACGCATAAATCCGGCGTGAAGGCAAGCCGCCCAGCTACAAGTTTGCCCCATTCGTCTTTTCTCTGCTCACAGGCCTCGGCGATACTACATTGAAAGTCATGAGTACTTACTGGATAAATATCATTGCCACGTTTCTTTCCATCTTGAATTTTTGCAGGGTATCCGCATAGCAAACAATGCTCACTAAAATTGAATGTTGGACTTTCTGAACGGAGTGTTCGCATGGGTGGCGGAGATTGTTCAATTTTCTCTGCGTCACGGGCAATCCGCTTGGGATCAATGAACTCCCGTCGACATTTTACAGGAACCCGATGTCCTACTTCAGCTATGACATCGCTTTCACGGGCTCTGCTAGCATTGTTAATACCGTCACAGCCTTTAACTCGAAGCTTAACAGTTTGTGAGCCATTTTCTAGGCTCTGGTTACAAATAACGCATGTATCTAAATCCATTTCCATATTCTGATTGAATTGTATAGAAATTTATTCGAATTGTGAGATAAAAGTGAAAATTAAAATGCAATTTATTTTAGAAAAAATTTTAAAAGCGAAAAACAAAATTAAACTTACTTTAAATATAATTTGTTTAAATTACCCCGGCCCTGTGCATACAACCATATTTAATCTGTGGTTTGGAGAATTTGTACAAGTGGTTCAAGGCAATATTGCCAATTGCTTACTGTCTTCCGTGACCATGAAATTCAGAGCTTAGACAACATTTCTACTTCGTTTATTTGCGGAATGAAGCAGGTAAGGGAAGTTTCATTATTCGGATAATGGCGGTAGCTAAATATGCGAATTTACCCACTTTCCCATCGAGGGATTTTGGAGGACTTTTGATATGTGACACCTGGCAGGCCCATGAATGCCGCAGAAAAGAAATAAATTCTGTTGCAATTTGTTCTAGGTTAATTTGTAGTTTTACTGGACTATAAGCCTATATTTTGATTTTGAGAAACAAATGTGTCCTTTAAAAACCTAAAGTAAGGCTCGTATCCGTTGACATGCGAAATTGTAATAAGGTAACCTTCCTCACGATGCTCTACTCTAGTGTGTGTTTATGAAAAGAATACTCACATAAATGTGATTATTTTCACATTCCAGTATCAAGATTAACTAACGCCATTAGCATGACAAATTCGCAAACAGTTAAGGGATGCTTAATGAATGAGATCTATCATTCTACTAGCATCATTTTCTCAGACTTAGCTCTGCATTGTTCATACTTATTTCCACATTGTGCACGCTGTTACGTACCATTCAGCAGTGTTTGAACATTGCACCCCATCAACACTTAATCTACACCGGAAGACGCGAATTCTATGTTTAGTTCTTTTGTCACAATATACTCCTATTCTACAGACATGTTGTTACATTACATAGTGTAGGAATACAGATACAAATTAAACACAACACCAACATGATTGCTTTAATCCCTAGTTTTAACAGTGGCTCAAAGCGCTCAATATGATACATATATCAATTGTCCATTTACCGGTGAAGAATTTCTAAGAAAGTTAACATCTAACACTTAAATTTGCAAAAAAATAAGTGACTGTTGCCTGCGGATGAATACTTCACAAGACCTCTACATATGCGGTTTTTAGTCGGCATGCCCACGGAAAACGTTAATGTCAAGAACTTTCAAGATTTACCAAGTGCTTAGCTAGTGTCTATTTGCAGGTCAAGAGAATATTATTTTTGAAATATTACCACTGGAATGGCTGGGTTGGTTACTGGATAGTACATTTTCAAAAATAGCATTCGCTTGGCCTGCCAGTGTACATTTCTCACGCCCATCGCAGAAACCGTTCAGGCAAGAATATGATCATTGTATGGTGTACGTGACAATAGAGGCTTTAAATCAATCAGAGGTGCGAGTTTGCTTGTTCATATAGCGTGACTTTGTAGAAGACAACATGAGTTTGCATGTTGTTCTTTTAACGAAGATACTCTCATTAACGGAGATTACAAATGCACCAAGAACTTGTTAATCGTAGCATTATCAAACACAAATTCTGTCACCTTTTTATTATTATGACACAAGGCAGCCAATTACTTTTCCGAGTAGTGTCAACTAAGTGGTTGAAATGTAACTATTGATTTCTCTCAAAGCTGTAACCACATACCATCTCCATAAGTGAGGAGACGGTAACAGGACATTTGATTTGGTTTCTCCAATCACGTCTACTATACATCAGTGGCATGTGAGCTTTGTGTGCTGTAAAGATAAGGTGAATCTCGTATGTGTACATTTGTTTTGGGTATGGCGGATTTGCTTGCGGCGTCCGTAGACACGTATATTACATGGTGGTGGCACTGGGCCTTGTACAGGTTTAAATCAAAGCCCTTGCTGGAGGCATTCGCCCTTTTAATTTCTAAACTAATGTCTTAATTTGATTTGTACTTGAGTTTAGTGAAAATCTCAGATGTATCGATCGTTGACGATTTCTAAATGGAAGCTTACTGAAGATGTCTGATGGAGCTGATATAAATGGCAGCAAGTTATTATGTCTCACATCAGTAATTAGCTCGAATTGTCCCGTGGAATCTTAGGATCTTCGAATCACTTTGCATTATCTGTTGTGTAAACGTACTTCGCGTCACTACTACCTGTTCTGGTAAATGCACATCAACCAAACTGACAAATGAAACATCTTGTTTTCAAAATCAAAAGTATATTCATTTGATCATTTTAACTTTCGGACTGTGTCATTAAGATTTATCACCATATAGGATGGCTACCAGTACCTTTCCTCCAGTTACGCTGGCAAGATACATGCATCCATTTTACTAAGCATCGTGATTAGTATGTAGATCGCCAATCGCAAATTAGGTGTGGGCATGGGCATCACAATGCATTGTTTTCAGCTCATACACATGTATCCCAATAGTGGGATACCTGTACTCCCTTAAAGCGTGTTTTCCAATCTGATATAACCATATTTAAGTGATGAACAATAAAAAGTTGCTGCATGAACTATCACACGATACTCACAAAAGACCGATGAGCACTGTAAATAGTCCATTTGTTATCGTGTAATCACCCATCTTATAGAATAACAATTTGTATAGTTGGTCAAGTTCAGAGGGTTGACTATAGTCAGTTGGCTGGTTTACTGAACATGAACAGTTTCTATGCCTAAGTGAAGGTCATGTATATGGTTATTGTTCATCGGTGCCAGATTCTCTGCTGAATTGTTACAGCAGACCATTTTGAGATTAACCTACGGAAATGGGTTAATTTGTTGACTAACATGGCTAAAAGCGTCCATATCAGATACAGGGGGAAGTACATGGGTCTTGGGAGCACTGGCATACAATGGACAGTATAATTTCGCCAAACCTATGCTAGTTAATGAAATGGCTATACACATGTATTCGTGGCAAGCGTGGGTGTCATACATTTGAAATGTACTCATATTTCGTGGAACCGAGTACAGGTGCTCGGGCAACTATTTTTGACCAGCTGGTGAACTATTTTCAATTCGGTTGGTGTAAAGTTAACTATGTGAAGCCATCCGTGTTGACGTTGATAGACTAATGACAGCCACGTATCTCCGAGTACGGTATAATGTCACACACCCATCGCGTATTACAATATACTATATGGTTGACCATCATCGCCCCTTATAAGGATCAATGTTAGCATTCCAGTAGTCTATCCTGGGAAATGAGAGTGAGCGACGACGCATTATTATCTAGGAATTAATTGCAGATCCAAAGTGCTAAATATACCACCTGCCCTGGTTAAATCGCCAGCTCATTGATTTCTGCACAGTTCCATGCATATACGATAATCAGTAGAGCAATGGAGGCAATCCGTTTAGCTCTGGCCCACCCATCCTTAGGTAACCACCCACGTTGTGTCTGTGCTGCGATCGATCGATCCATGGACTCTCTGAATCTCAATTTCTAGAAAACTATATTAGTAAGTTTGCTGAATGGTTCGAAACAAATGTGATGGCGTGTTGTTGCTGCATATTATAGTATATTGTTTATGTTTTTCGGTAAAATAGTAAAGCGCGTGTCCCATTTGGAGACAGATTGTGACTAGTAACACAGCATTACGTCTGGCCAAACACATCTATATGCTGTCGAAGTACTCCTTCCGTATTGCCCCATATCGGCCCAGCCACACTTCTGTGAATAGGACTTTTAAGACACACAGTAGGGTACCATATTTTATGATCGAAATATATGAATAAATAAATGTAGTGTTACTAATGCCAAGTGTATTGTCATTCGTAATTATCTCCTTTATATAGGAGCAATGCCAAGACTGGCAGCGTCATTGCTCAGGAAGGACGCGGGCCACATATTCGCATCCCTTTGTGCGTTTATACAGATATTTGTAACGTATACGCAGTCTAGAAAGTGAAGCAAGGAGTCACCGATAGCGTCGCCGACAGCTGTGACGTAGGTCGGTTAGTGTAGGCTGTCAACATTGCCACACAGTGAAGTGCAGTCTGCTCACATCTGTGCCACCCACCTTTTTAGATAGGCGGCTTACAGGCTTCAGCTATGGCCTCCTGCATATACTGAAAGCAGGGCTGACATCAGACATCTATTATTTACACTATTAGGGCATATTCACAACTAAGCTCTCGATACAGGGCCTAACACTCAGCATGCGTTCATTTACGTCCCCCACGGTACAGACACCGCTCGAGATGGGACCGACGGCGTTACGTCCCCTACGAAGGAGGTGAACAGTGATTTACCCATATTGCTCGTGGCCAACTAAGATTTAATTATAATTTAAGAATGAATAATTATAATAATAATAATAATAATAATAATAATAATAATAATAATTATAATAATAATAATAATAATAATAATAATAATAATAATACTACTACTAATAATAATAATACTAATACTACTAATAATAATAATAATAATAATAATAATAATAATAATAATACACTTCTTTGATTTGCCTATCAAGCAGGATTTAAACTCTAACCCTTGGGTTCACAATTGGCTGACATCATACTGAACTATGTAGGATAACGCCATAATCAATTACGTTATGAATGACCTACCTAAGTTCGTCATGAACACTTAATTGATGATGGACTAAGCGTCGTACGAATTGTACCTCTTTACTATTTAATACACATGTGGTTGAATGTTGTGAAACTAATTTGACTGGGCGCTATTGCTGCTATAGACAGCAACATTCAATCAAATTGGTTTAAAAATAGTCAGCAGCTTACCTGCCTAGTTTTCTGGAAATGTATAGGGGGTGATTTCAGAAATCGATCAATTCTAACGCGGTCAATGTGCGGTTTGAGATTAACTAAAGATGGGAGGGGCATGGCTAAAATCGTATTCATGAATTAGCAATCATATTTCCATTTGTACAATGCCGCTTAGTAATCCCAACACCAATGCAACATCGTATGGCAACTGCTAGACTCGTCTTCATGTTACAGACTGTTGCGGTTACGAATAGAAATCTCCTCGAAATAATCAGCGCACCATTACATGATTCATATATGGGCTGCACTATGACGGTTTGTGTCATAAAATAGTCACATGAGATGCTTAGATAGACCTGACAGTTTCAGTTAGTATGTCAATAGGAAGCTGAGATACGTTGTGCTAAAGCGGTGACCAGAATACACAGCATTGGTAAGCAGCATGCGGACTATGTGTGCGCAGAGATCAGTTGTTTAAAATCGGTCACTTACTTTCAAAATCAATATTGTGGTTCAATTTGTTTTCTTGGCATGTCGTATCCTGTATTCTGAATAGAAATTTGCGGACTCATAGAAGAGAAAATGATTGTGTTTCCCTACCCGTCACAATGCCACCTGCAGCGTGTTGTGTATTTAAATGGGTATGCCACTGGTGGCGCATTACCATACTATTGTCCAGCCGGAATCTATATCGCAACGTCCATAAGAGGTGTCTTAGATGCTATTGACACAGGGACCTGGGACTTTTTTATACGGTCAATCGATATTTACTGGTGGGCGTATTCACACAATCACGTATTCCGCTCAAAATGACCCACATTCACAATAATACTCTAGATAATTATAGGCGAATCCAGTTCCTCAGTCAACCATATGACGTCATAAGTAAACTAATTCACCTTTAGGCTGCCGTCAATTGCGTCATGAATGGGGCGATGCAATCTGTTATAAATGCTTAATAGGCAGTCAAGTTGTACGAAGTGTATGTGTTTACTATTTAATATAACTTTTGCTCAATAGTTTAAAACTAATTTGACTGGGTGTTGTATGCATAGCCACTAACAGCACGCAGTTAAATATGTCTCAAATTATTCCACAACTTACATCTATAGTTTTCTGGAAATTGGGATTCAAAGAGTGCAGGGATCGATCGAACCCAACACTGGGAAAAGGTGGACGGAGCTTAGATAGAGATGGGGTTGGCATAGCTAATATTATTGGATTCCTCCAGTGTATCACAGTGAGGCACATGCCGTTCATAGTGGGGCAAGTTGCATTAGTTAGTGGAAATGACTTAACTGGATAAATTTGGTCAAGAATACCAAATTATTTGCTTACTAAATATCGCTGTGAAAGCCAAGAAAATAATATTTTTGAATATTTACCACCGGAATAACTGACTAGATTATCGAGCCAGTAATTCTAATGCTAGCCTTTCAAAAATAGTCTTCTTTTGGTTGGCAAATGCAACTTTTGCAGATCACTGCCAAAACCAGTTGTGACAAACTTCACCATAACAGGTTTAATCAAATGTCCACTGGATAGTCTAACTATGGCCCACGTCATTGTGTCATACACAATATTGGACATGGCATCGTGTCACACGTATACGTTAAAAGTTATATACGCTACCCTGGAGTGCATTTCCAGCACACATCGGCTACATTCGGCTCACAACCAGTATTTCTGGTAAATGCAACATTAATAGCACCCGTCCAAGAAATTAAAGGACCATTCAACTGATCGTATACTGACAATTCAGGTGATATGATTTGTCACCCATAGTGTATCCTTAATATGTGGGTTGTTTGTAGTGCCGAGAAAGAAAGATAAGCAGACTATAGTTGGTAACCATTGATACATTTCTACAGCCTTTGACGACTGTGATGTTTTACTTTTTAACCAATTAGAAACACAACTCGCATGCCACACTTGGTGTATACGCTAGGTCATAGATGTGGCATCTCTAGTTTGACAATGCAGTTACAAACACCCTTGCATGTACGCTGGTAACTATTTTGAAACTAAGTTGACCAGAATGTGTTGCTTCCATAGGCATTAGCAACTTCCAGTTAAATTAGTTTTACAATATTCAACAAGATAAGTATTACATGACATCACACGTTATCGCTTGAGGAGAGAAATGGTGGCGAGCACTATGCATGCGATATTACAAAGCAGATCATTGTGAAACAGATAACGGAATGCTACATAATATGAATGATAAGGAATCATTACACCACAACATATCCGGTACAATACAACGTTGCATATGAGATTAGAATTTCTGTGATACAAATTCCGAAATAATAAAGACGCATATTTATATTTGTAACGAGGCAGCGTGTGAGATCACGCAAAGCGCCTATATAGTGAACCAGCCTTTGGCCTGGTAACTGTTCATATATAGTCTTCTCCTGGCCTACACATTGCGCACGACCACTGCAGCTGGCACTTTTGCCCTAATTATCAGTAACGGTAGTATATTACAGATTGTGTTAAATCTCTCGCAGTGTACACAGTCACTTCCTTTGCATAGTTAATGTCGCTTTATTTCATCAGAAAGAATTCATCATTTTAATAGTAATAGCGAAGTCGTGAAATATGAATTGTCAAGGAAAGCAACGTGTACGGTCGTCTTAGAAAATCTTAGACACATTGTGAACATTAGATTCAGATTTCCTAAAGCGGGTTTATTGAATGTCACTTGCTGAATTCCCAATGGGAGATATCCTATGTGAAGAGAAATTAGGGCTGTGCATTGGAAACGAAATCATTAAACGTTTAAACGTTCGTTTATTAAACGTTTAAACGTTTAAACGTATTTCAGCCTTTTAAGTAGGTAACATAATTTGGGGGTGGGGGGGGGGGAAATATCTTAGTACCCTTTTCAAGTAAGTGTTGAATATTAAAGACTTTATTTATTAAATCAGTACACGAACATTTTATGTATGATATATATAAAACAATATAGTCTAAGAAGATATTTTCTAAAATACCAAATATGCCATTAACTCTTTGAACCCGTAAGGACAAAACACCAACATTCTTTACCATTTAATAATTATTCTGTTAAATATTTTGAAACTAATTTAACTGGAAGCTGGTGCTGCCTATGGCAACAGCAGGTTCCAGTCAAATTACTTTCAAAATATTCAACAGTTTACCTGTATAGTTACCATAACAATTAAATTAGGATATTTCAATACATCTCTTTGTTCATGGTTAGAAATATTAACATATTGACATTTTCTGGGGACAATGAGCTGCGTTTCTTATTCACTATATGGCCTGCAATTGAGAACACGCATTCTGCTGGCACAGACGTTGCAGGTACACATAGAATTTCTAACGCACATTTTGCCAAACGCGGAAAACGTTTTTCGTTTTCTTTCCACCACTGCAATGGGTTTACGTCCATTAGAACTGAAGGCTCCAACAGAAAACGATCTAATTCGTTGTCCTCTTTCTGTTTCTGAGAACCGCTATTATCACTTTGCCCAAACAAGATTTCCATAGCCGATGGTTCATATTCCTGGTCGATGCGTGGTCGCTTGGTTGGTGGTGGACATTCCGAATCTGATTCACAACTGATTACTACATCGCTTAATCGGTCCGCTAATTGCGCACGTGCCTTAACACGAACACAATCACTTAAGAAAACCATTCCTATATATCGTGGGTCACACAGTGCCGCTAACATTAGTACACTATTAGCTGACTCAACGCAATCAGGTTTGAAGCGAATCTCCATCTCAGATCTTATCTTTGATTTCAAAGTCCGAATTCTCTTGCTATCCGAGTCCTTCGCGATCAGATGGTTTTTCAATTGCCCGCATATAACCGGATATATGATAGACGCACTGACGTACTCGTCTTGTGAGAGAACGGTTGTTGCAATCTGCAAAATAAATGAAAAGAATGCCATGTAATCACTTGAAGTCTCATTTTAGAATAAATTTGACTAACAGTTGTAGCCGTCAGATGTTTTAAAAATTTGTCAGACAAATCACGTTGAATATTTTGAAAAGAATTCGACTGAAAGCTGTTGGTGGCTCAGGCACCAACATCTCTCGGTCAAATTGTTTTCAAAATATTTAACATGGTCAGAGATATAGCATATGGGGAATATTGTCTGCAAACACTCGGCAGTTAGCGTACTAAATCATTGGATTAAATATTCGCACTCAACCATTAGGCTTACACATTTGAATCCTGAACTCCTAGCATTTTAATTTCAAGACAACCATATGCCTAAGCTGTTAAACATTTGCAAGCGAATTTGACAGGAACATGATGCTGCCTCCAGCAGCAACAACTCCAAGTCAAATTATCGTCAAACTATTCAACATAATGTCTTATGCATATGATTCTTAACATTTAACCTTTTTGGTTCACGGGATTAACTTTGGTTAAATAGGTTCCAATGATTAAATCAACTCACCTTGAGTGGCTTAAGCACCGTAACAAGTTGTTCTGCTAGCTCCCACTGATCGTTGTTGAATTCCAGGTCACGCGAATCAATAGCCTTTGTCGCACGCCGGTCACTCAGCACGGCGCAAACTGGCCAGCGTTGTTCTATCAATCTCTCAAGCATATCACACGTACTATTCCAACGCGTTTTGCATGATTGGTTCAACCTGTGCTTAGGGGCACTCATTTTCTCCTGTTTTGTTCCTAGAGCATTATTTGCTACATTACTATGTTTAAAGTGGCCTACAATCTTGCTGGCTCTGGCTGCCATCTTTGAGATAACCTTATCATCTAATGCTCCATTTACACAGAGCTGAAGTTTGTGAGCTGTGCATCCAACATCCTCAGCTTCACTGTCACACAATTCTGCTATCCTGGCGACGTTTGAAGCGTTGTCATGGACAATACTTGTTACTGTGTCGGTTATCTTCCAAGACGAGGTAACATTGTTCATAGCAGTGGCCAGCTTAACGGCAGTGTGTCGTTCTTCCAGTTCAGCAGTGTCTAATACGAGAGACATCTTATTCCACTCACTATCTATGGCATGTGCGGTAACTGTCATATAAGAATCATTGGCCAGTGATGTCCAGCAATCTGTCGTGATGGATATAGATTCAAGCTTGTCTAGTTTCTCTTGTAAATTTGACTTACATCTGTCGTGAATGGTCCGTAAGCGTGATGTGATCGTCTTTCGCGATGGTACTGTGTAATTAGGCTCAATGTATTCCATCAGTGCTTTGAAGCCTTGTCCTTCGACAACACTGATTGTTAGACAGTCTCTAGCTACCATTTCTGCAATTAGGTTACTTATTTTCTCCATCCTCGATGCATCACATTTCCGTACACTAACATAGGATCTAATTGTTGGTTGTGTTTTTTCAACTGGTTTTGTAGTCACATGCGAATGTTTTAGTTTTAGATGGTTTAGCATTGTGCCGGTAGATCCTGAATATGACAGCATAGCTTCACATAGTTTACACTTCACTTTATTTTGCTCAACTTTCTCGAAATTATTCCACACTTCACTCTTAGCTTTACCCATTATTGAAACGAAACTGATAACATCTAAGACATTAATGAAAAACACAACTGAATGCAGAATGTATATAGCACGTGCCAAGCCCCTCCCATACGCGATTCGAGGGCCAGCCAATTGCGATTGCTGTACGCGGTATTACACATCCGTGGAAATGTTGTTTTTAAAAGACGCGATTCTTCATGCAGAACAAACGACTAGGCCTAAGAAAAACAGTTAATTATACTTTACCATATCCTGTCTAATTAAATCAATAGATTATCAGATGTTTACGCTTGGCAATAATTATTAAGTCAACAATAAACATTCTTGCTTACACTTACACACGCTCAAGCCAAGCTTTCTTAAAACTTTGAAACAAATTTGAATAAAAGTTGTAACTGACGGTTTTGAAAATAATTTGACTGAATGACGTTGCTGCTTTAGAAATTTAGACAACAGCTTCCAGTCAAATTTTTTCTAAAATGTTATTTGAATATGGATTACAGCGCTCAATAATTGATTATATCTGGCAAAGACTTTAGCGATCTAGCGATCAGGAATCTCAAAATTACGCACACGGAAAATGCTATTTTTTTATTTTCGTTTAAACGTTTATCATTTTGGTAAACATTTACCAGATTGTTAAACGTTTAAACGTTTAAACGTGCCCAGCCCTAAGGGAAATATACATAATCCAGTAAACTCATATTCTACAAATGCCCTGTGTAGACAAGGTATCGACGCCATTCTGTCTGGGGAAGTTCTTATTTGGCACGACGACTCTAAAGGCATGGGATGATGATTTGCGATGAATAGATTGTCAGTGACAATATACATGCTTAGCCTTCACTATTTCCTACACACAAAGCATGCTGCTACGCCAGTGTATGAAACCCATGCGCCTTTCACCATAAGAACTGCGCAAACAGTGTTTTAAAGAGAATGGTATACCATGTGATCTATGTCAAACTATTATAACTTGGCACATATTTTGTTCAAAGTAAAGTTTAAACCTACTACAGGTAATGCTGGGACACCATTCCAGTATTAAGAAATGGTGAGCACCAAGACATAATTCGTTTTCGGTTATGGCTGCATGCACTGCATTGCTTGGCAGGTTTTCAGTCAGCAATTAAGGGTCAATGCTCACCACAGCTCCTAGCTCGAGACAATCCCATGCTGGTAATGCAGATTATTAAGGGGACTAGAACGGGATACACGTGGATGCCTCGCACATGGCACATACATGAGCTAACGAATGGTACGTGTATGCATTATGTCGGCGAATCGTTTTCAGTGGAAGCATGCTGTTAATAAAATCTTCAGTCAGGACTGTCTACATTTATGACGTAATGGTTATTCCATAAGACCACAGCGTACTCTCAGGGTAGCAACACTTACAGGGGTATTCAACCTTTTAACCACAGTGTTTAGTGCTAAATTAAACTGATGTTTATAAATATTGTAGGGATCCTTCACAGAATTGAAGAAGGCAATTACGGCCTTAGAGAAGACCTTCATGCTGCAGCTATGAAGTCGGAATCTGGGAAGCATATCCGAGGAAAATTAAGGTGACAACTGTAATTGATTGATGCTGGAAGGCGGTTAAACTGTTCACAAATGTAGGGCCCTAGCGTTGACCTGTATTGGACATAGGGAGGATTATGCCTAACAAATCACATTGACATTGATGTTGAATGACAAACACTAATTCTAGGAGAGCCAGCATTCTGTGCCACAATATCAGACCACTTTGCGTCTCCACATATGCTGGGTACCTAACTGTATTAGCATGTTCATCAATATCTACTGCTGTGGTGAATGACGTCCTGCATATAGAGTAGAAGATATATTACTCGTGGGTACACACAAACAACGTGATGTACACACCCCAGCATGAAAACCAGTTGAAATTGATATTTTCGAATGTGAGGCCTTCACATGCAATGAATTTCCTCGCTACCATTGGTTGCCTTGTACAGGATGTCCGTCTGAACAGCATTCTTCTGAAGGCAAATATTCTTCTTCATGGTGATGTTAGCAAATTGATTGATGGCTGTTTATGTAATCAGGGATTACATGCACGCGCGTCATTGTGTGATCTAGGAATGACGGTGCGCTGGTAGAACACTTTTGAAAATATGAGCATTGCAGAAGACAACAATGTACACACACAGCTCGATTTTGACACGAGTGTGGAGAAGTCGATTCCCTCAAACCATCTGAAAGATCGCATTGCCACTAAGGTTATGCACGCAAAATGTAAATACTTGAGTTTAATGAATCCCGGAGATAGATTTCCACCCACAGATTGTGGTCCATATAATTATATGGAAATGGTGGAGATAGCAGTACCGTTTCTTCAGGCATGAAGACATGTCAACGTGGGTGAACATTTACAGCAGCTGCTCGCCTGGTCTCGTCCATGACAAGTGGTTGTCAAGCATCGTCTTCAGTGCATTACTAATCCATGCTGAGAATCTTTGCAACAGGAATTCCAGCGGCTGTCAGAGTAGGCAGTGCAAACAATAAAAAAGCAAATTCGCAGACGGGCCAGCAAGATGTTCACACACATAAAAGTATACAAGCAATTCTTAGTGGTAGTTGAGAAGAGCAATCGACCTTTCTGATACCCTATCCAAGAAACAATGTATCTTGGTGAAGAGTGTATCTACGCAGCATGCCGACAACTACCAGAGCTGGCACCATACCGGAATTTATCTGCCACCAAGACAGATACATATGTCTGTTTGTTCATATTAACAATTGCCAACTAGCACACGTGTTTAATTAAAACAAGTGTGATGTGATATGAAATGTGTTTTGCTACCACATTACAGCGAGTTGTAGAGGAAATACCTGAATACAAGAGACAAAATATGAAGTATCTTCAATAGAAAGGTTTATATTAAGAATGTCGAATGGATTGAAGTGCTGGTTGTGTAACATAATTGAATGCATATTATCCTGGCATTAACAAACTATTAACACTCCTCCAGAGTTACACCACTTTTGACCTGTACACCAGAGCGAACTAAGCTAATGCCAGCACCATAGCCGGCACACGTGTATAACCTAATAAAGCAAGGCATGGGGAATTAATAACTGATTTCCCTAGTGAAATCAAACCAAGCAGACTGACGAAGAGAAATGCAATTTAACTGTGGCAACGATGGAACGGCTTTTCCACTGGTCCCATTTAGTCAATTGTTGGTCTCTTTCCTCTTGCTTACGCATGGTAAATTATCATCGTCTCATAACATACTTCATAGCAGGCATATCCGTGTTATCGTAGGCAACGCGTACTCAAATATATGACCTGAACATTAGTGCAGACTGCTATCTGCCCAGCGCTATACTAAACGGAAACAGTGATGCAGTACACAAGTCGATCAATCACCAACTCGGATATCAACTCTAAACCTAACTCGGTCCTTGGATGGCAACGCGTGCTTATACGGCAGGAGTATGGCTGTATTTGGTAGGCCCTCATACTGATGTATGTGACGACTTGGAAGATTCAGCCTCGACTTAATATACATACATCTACTCACACTATAGGTGTATCTTTGAGTCACTAATATTAGGCAGCGGGTGAATTAGATACATGGTGATTACACTTGCTTTTGATTTAAAAGATAGATGACAAATACACGTTTTACGTTCACCATTTGCGATACGTCATTTTCGAATGTCTGTTTTCCAGTATCAGAGTGCTTATGGTGTCGCCAAACATATGTGCGGGTCTTCTGTCCCATGCCCATCTATTATTCTGTCCAATATCAGGCTCTGCATATGTATGTCTATATGCACATAGTAATATGGATTGGCATGTCTGTATCACCTTCAGTAATACAGGAATCCAGTCTGACAGTCACGTAAATGACATCAAACTCAATTAGGTCGCTGGCAGGTTGACGTCACAATTAAAATACGTCGTGAATGGCATATCAGCAATACTTAGTCGTTCCTCATGTGTAAGAGGGGTAGCCTTAGCAGTGGGCAGTAACACCATATAGCCAAATTAGTTTAAAATAGTCAACTGCTCACCTCCGAAATTGAGATTCGGGGAGGGCAGGGTTCGATCGATCCCAACACGAGTAAGGCATGGGTAGAGATATAGAGCTAGAGATAGTCTGGCAATAGCTAAAACTGGATTCATCCATTCTACTTATATACTGATATACGGATACTGTTATCCTGGGACAAACATCTGCAACTGTTTTGGCAATAGAAGGATCTATTTCTAGCTATATAGTTTCCATCTATTTCTAGTTAACCTCCGGCCATGCGTTGCGCGTGTCTGACTTGATTTATATACTATGAACATTGATTCCCAGAAAACCAATTTCAAGGTAACTATACCCCCCCCCCCCGTGTGTAAGATTATATGTTCGGCCTCAACGTGGCTCATGGGTGTAACCCACTGGGTGTCAGTCCAGACATTTGGAGGGGCTAACTAGAGCAGTATGCACAACGCTAATGAAATGACACTTGGAGATCAAATCAACCGAAATGGTGCTCGCCCTTTGAGGATCCGCCAGACAGGTGCAGCGCCGGGCTCCACACCTCGAAGGATCCCACCCTCAGCTACTGGAGGTCCCATCAACTCGTCGGGTGGAGCCAGGGGACGAGCATGGTTAGCTACTGGCCAACCGAACGAGAGGACCAAACCCAAAGAGAACTCCGGTATCAACATCATGCACTGGAACGCAGAACGGGTTACCAACAAGAAATCAGAGCTCGAACAGGTCCTGTACGAAAACAATAGTGATATCTGCTGCATCCAAGAGACACACCTGCAAGAATGAAAACCATTTAAGATCAGAGGTTACCAGCTTTTCCGGTGTGATCGACGAGGAAGAAAGAAAGGCGGGGGGAACACCTTGGTCCGAAACAGCGTGAACGCCAGCCAGATCAAAACCTTTATGGAAGAGGCAGAATATATCAAGATCAAGGTGACAACCAGCAACTCTGTGATTGACATTGCCAATTATGACTGCCCTAATGACAAGCATCTCTCACTTGACAAAATCCAGGTCCCGGACTGCGGGATACTTTACTAGCCAGTCCCAGAGCTGGGGATACAGAACACTTGATAAACGAGGAGAAGACATTGAAGCATGACAAGATGAAAAGCACCTTTTACTTGTCAACGATCCCACAGATCAGCCTACCTTCTACTCGCGCCGGTGGCACTTAATACCAACGCCGGAATTGGCATTTTGTACAGAAGAGATTCACAGAAACCTCAGTAGAGTGTTCGGATCGCAGTTAGGAGGAAGCCACCACCGTCCAGTCCTCCTCTCTCTTTCTGGACGTATTTCGACAAGTTCACCTCCACATCCAAGGTGGAACTACAAAAATGCAAATTGGAGTCTGTTCGACATTCGTTTCAAGGAGCTAACCCAAAATAAGGCAGTAGAAGGGAGAAACATCAACAATGTGGTCAAGGAATTGAATTCAAGTATCCTCAAGGCTGCCAACGAAGCGATTACTCGAGGGTTCAGGAACAACCACCGCCACTACGGGACAACAGACCTGCAAGCAGCACGTGATAAACGAGACAAGGCCAGAGAAGATGCAGAGGGTGATCCACTTCACGCTATAACAAACTAAAGCCAGGTATCTAAAGACCAAGCTGGAGGCCAAAAGAAGAAGATGGAGGGAAAAGACAGCAGGGTTTAATTTTGAGAGAGAGAGAGGCACCACAAAGCCATGGAGACTGACTAACGCACTGACTGATGACGGTTTCGGGGGAGAGCAGATTACTCTTGAAGAAGATCGACAAACACTGGCAGGAAAGATGGCTGCAGATGCTTTTGCGAAGACATATGCAAAAGAAAGCAACATTTCTATACCACCTATGCATTAAAAAAGAGGTTAGAAAAGAGCAAAAGGAAAGAACAGACACCAACACTCACGATGCAATGAAAGTTGACATTAGTTTAGCAGAGCTGAAGAAGGCAATCCACCAATTGAAGAAGAAGAATTCTCCTGGGCCAGATGGCATTACGAATGAAATGAGCCAACACCTTGGTAATGCATCTCTTCGCAAGTTGCTATACATCTGTAATCTCAGTTTGGCCAATGGAGAGGTTCCTCAGTGCTGGAAGGAAGCCAGAATGACTCCTATTCTGAAAAAAATAGAAGGACAAGACGAAAGTGCTGAGCTACCGTCCTATCAGTCTTACAAGCTGCATATGCAAGACCATGGAGCGCATCATCAACCAGCGGTTGCAGTGGTACCTGGAGTCGGAGAACATTATAGTTTTAGAGCAGGCCGGCTTCAGAAGATACAGGAGCACAGAGGATCAAACAACACATATTGCACAGGTCATAGAGGACACTTTTCAAGCCAAGAAGGTGATGCTAGCTGCCTTTATCGATCTTCAGAAGGCATTTGACAAGTTGTGGAAGGATGGCCCCCTCGTGAAGCTCCGGCGCACAGGCATCGGTGGCAACATGTTCTGATGGACCAAGTCATACCTACACATTCGCAGAGGTAGGGTGTTGGTGGATGGATAATCTGGACAGAACGTAATGCTGAGACAAGGGGCGCCACAAGGCGGAATATTATCACCAACTCTATTCATACCCTTCATTAATGACATTGCAGCAGAGCTGCCCTATGGGATCCAAGCAGCCCTCTATGCAGATGACCTCGTACTCTGGTGCACAGAGGAGTACACAACGACTGCAACGTACAGAATGCAGCTCGCCTTGGACAGAATTACAGCTTGGGCCAATCACTGGTGTATTACCATCAACAAAGAAAAATCATCAGCCATGCTATTCTCACTGTCCAGCAAAACCAAGGTTGGCAATCTGACACTAGGCAGTACTCCACCCGAGTACGAGGACCAGCAGACATACCTGGGAGTCACCTATGACAGAAGATTAGCATTGAAGGAGCACATCCAGAACGCAGAGGCAAAAGCCAAAAGAAAGCTAACCATCATGAGGAATCTGGCAGGAACAAAGTGGGGTGCCAATGAAAGGATCCTCAGGACCATCTATCTAGGTGCCGTACGACCACACCTTGAGTATGGATCCAGCTCATGGATGACAGCAGCTAAATATCATCAACAGAACTTCGACAGAGTACAAAACCAGGCACTGCGCATCACCACTGGCGGACTGAGATCAACACCAATAGAAAAATGGAGCAGACAGCAGGCATCCCGCCCACTTAGCAAAGGAAGGGAATGCAAAGCACTGATCCAAGCTGCACAGTTCAACTCGTTCAACAACCACCCGATGAAGCTCAGGCAAGCACAGTTGTCATCAGGAAGATTTAAAAGATCAAGTTTTGTAAAAGGGACAAAAACACTTCAAAGGAAACACCAAGAAATGTTGCCAGCACAAATATGTGACCCAAACGACACCCTTGATCCTCCACCTTGGGAACACAAACTAGAGAGCATAGCTATTCGCACCACAGTACCCCATCTCACAACCAAACATGAGCACAGCAATGTGAGCATGAAGGCCCTGACCCTAGCCATGCTGGAAGAAATGTACCCTCAGGCGACATGGATACGGATCTACACAAATGGATCAGCCAAAGATGCAAGTAGGAGCGGAGGTGCCAGACTGCACATACAGTATCCCAACGGACAACATGAGTCAGCTGCAATACCGACAGGCAAACACTGACACACAACAGAGCTGAAGTCGAAACACTGGTTCATGCAGCTAATACCATCAGCAGAACAGCAGATCCTATTGCACAGATTGTCTTTTTATCTGATGCCCGCTCCGTCCTTGAGGCTATCACCAAAGGTACGCTGCCACAACTTGAAGAAGCACTACACACCATCACATTCTTTCGGATAGCACTGCAGTGGCTCCCCTCACACTGTGGAGTTCAAGGAAATGAGGAAGCAGACACGATGACAAAGGTGGGTGCAGAAGAGAATCAGACAGAAAACATGGTTACCCATACAGGGATGAAGACTATCATCAAATCACTCTATAGAACACCTCAATCAGAAGATGCCTACCATCATCTCTCGAGGCCAGAGCAAGTGACCATTTTTCGTCTCAGACCTGGACACAACAGACTAAACCAACACATGTGCAGGCGG
This sequence comes from Chaetoderma sp. LZ-2023a, assembly GCA_034401795.1. Lineage (NCBI taxonomy): Eukaryota > Metazoa > Mollusca > Caudofoveata > Chaetodermatida > Chaetodermatidae > Chaetoderma > Chaetoderma sp. LZ-2023a. The sequence goes on from CM067364.1 coordinate 12,857,941, forward strand.
TTCCACCTTACGACATCGCCCGCTTGTCCTTGAGGAGAAGCAGAACAGACAACAGAGCACATACTTCAACGTTGCATGTGGAAGAACTGCAGAAAACCACATATTTCATCTTGAGAACGGCTCTCCAAGTGTGATACCAGCGATCGAAAAGAAGAAGAAGAAGAAGAAGAAGAAGAAGAAGAAGGTAACTAAAAAGTGCCTATAGTGACACTAATAGTGACACTAATTTTATTGTTTATCAGCTTCCTATCAAGATAGTTTCAATGTATTTAACATACCATGTATTAAATTGAAAGTGCGTTAAAGATATACAATTCATCTATTTTTCTATCACCATGTCTGAGTTACAATACGTCACCATGATTATAACATCAGACTAAATGTGACGGACTTGAGTATGATATTATACACTCGAGTGCCAAATCTGATCTGATGCACTGCTTAACAATCATTGCACGGGGATCCCAAAATCACTGCCACTACTAACAACCACTCCAGTATAACACATAATAGCGACGAGCTATGGAAGTCACAGGAAATCCAGATGCACATGAATTTATTGCTGACCGAATGTTTATTAAATTATAAATTCGTCAAAGATATTTAATTCGTATACCTGACTAACATTTCTATTCTCCTGACAGAGTTTTGATTCGTCATCATGAGTGTGACGTCAGCTAACAGTTGACGTACTCGATTAAAGCGGCATATACTTGACAGTGAGAGATCGTGTCTGAGGTTCCGCTTAATGATCAGTGCACGCTGGTCTCCTACCCCAAAGCAATGCGATTATTAAGAACCACTCCGGCATAAAGTATACTTGACAGTGGCGAAGAAAGTCACACCAAATCCAGATGCACAGGAACATCACATATGCTGACAAATGCAGCGGGTGGCGTTAATAGCCATCGCTTACATGTAATAGTACCGGACTATGAATTATCGAGGTAATGTATGATAAATGCCGTTTTCAACAAATATCAGATCCTATGCGGAAATACGATTCAGATATACTTAAGTGTATTCATTGAGTGTCAGTAACAGAATTCCATATGGGTAGTTTGCGAACAGAATTATACCGAGCAAATAGTGGCAGTGCTCCTCTTATTAGCTGCGTAGACACAGTATGGATCCTATTCTATCTGAGGAATTACTGTTAATATGAATACGTATTACACGGAAGATAATGTGCATACAGGTTATGTATAAGTCACAATATACATACTGTATGGGCTAGTTTACATCATTGGCACACGCCGGCAACTGCTCCCACTTCAAAATAGTGATGGTGATTGAGCTAATGCATGATGGGAGATACACTGCTTTGGTGTGAGAATTAATGAATACGATCTGACACTCAGGTATATGACACCATAATAAAATACGTCCCATGTAGGCTAACGTTAATACTATAATTGTATGTTATACCCTATCAATATGTATGCCGAGCTCAAATAGAAATTGGCATGGCATAGCTAGGTATGTGCGGGGCATGGCTAGAGATGGACGGGGCATATCTAGAAATGGATCCTCTATGGCTAGCCTCTTCCGACAATACATTATCCTAATATGCTACAGATAGCAGGTAATAAATGGATCTTTTCCTAAATAGTATTGCTGCAGGTGAACAGCGCACCAACTGCATATTCCAAAAAGTGTCTAATCAACAACATATATGCTTGAGGTCTGATTTATTGGCAATACAATGATAAATCAGTCCGCAATGCTCATAACGTTCTGAACGAGGTGCTGTAAATCATTGTGATGTGTTTGTTCCATCTTAGGTCATTTGCGATGTTGAAAAAAACGTGCATTACTGATGAGATACAACTTAGACTGATTCATGCCCGAGTGTAGTCAGGAGTAGCAGGAGGCAAATGCCCGATTGGATATTGCGCCAGCATCCTGATACGTCAGGATACCAACGCAATGTTCAAGTAGCGCAGTATTGCTCGTTCTCTTTCAGACGCAATAGCAAATTATATTTGCAGCGAGCTGGTCCAACTTCGCCAATACCTGTTCCCGGGAATGGCTCGTGTCCGGATACCTTATGTGATACGACTTCAAAAACTTGATATGGTAGCACCATGTGACGAATATGTGCACGTCTTCCCTATGCAAACGGCAACTTAAGTTGTGTCAATCCGTTGACACTTACTGTCCAAATATGAAAGAATCATTTGCAATGTAAGAAGTATTATACTGACTATTTTGAAGCAAAGCTAACTGGCGGCTGATGCTACCCATGGCAGCAACAGGTTTCTGTAAGATGTGCGTCAACATGTGCAACGTTTATCGGAATCATTTTCTTGAAATTCAAATTCTGTGAATTCAGGGGTGGTGTGCAGAGCGTTAGACTAAGTTTGCGTGCCATTACTATGGTCACCACTTAACTATGTGATGCGACGACGTGTGCAACTTAATTGTGTGAAGATTGATGAGTCGGTATCTGGAATTATTCTATATTTATCTTCTTCAGTGTTCCATAGAATTGTAGGAAGAAATTAGTAATTATTTTCCGTCACATTATATATGGCCATACTATCATGCATATGGTTCTAGTGTCTAGTGTTAGCAAATCTGACACTATAGAAACAACCTTAGTTAAATCTGCCATTCTGGAAATGTAATTCAGATATACCTTTTTAGCATGTTTCTTATTTCAAATCTGATCTAACATTCATAAATTAGCTATAACACACTCCATCATAGCTAATACACGTATACGTAGAAAGGTTGCCTTTTACTAGTCTAGGCGTTGATGGACGGGGTGTATTTGCCAGTTGTCATATTCTTCACTACGGCACTTTACCGCAGTTATCCTTGCACACTTGCCATATAAGTGTATTATATTCACACCTAAATAGCAAAATTAACTCCATTAGCGTGATCAATTCTCAAACATGATATTTCAGCATTACTCTCCGTGCTATGCCAACGGAGTGGCTGGACTGACACTAATGCTTTTCTCTCGAAGCGTTAACCATATATTGTCTTTAGAAATGAGCAGTCTCTGACATGATATTTGATTGCGGCTTACCAAATCACTTCTATAAACTATTAGTGACGCTGTGTTTGTGTGCATTGCACAGAGAATGTGAATTAGGAAATTTGATGGCGGCTTACGTTGGCATGTATATTGCATTTCCGGGACACACTCACATGGGCGGTGTGCAGGGCTAGATGAAAGCCACATTGACTATATATCGGCCATATGTTGGCTATGCATAGGATCATGTGCGTGTCCTTTCAAAAATGCTAACAAAACAATAGAATATAAATGTCCACAAATGGAGAAGTGCATAGATAGAAAGTATTACAAACTATATATATATATATACATTTGATGCCATGAGATACATCTAAATATATCAAACCTATATGATCTATGTCATATTTCATCACATGAAAAATGTAATCTGAGATGTGATGACGTTTCCTTTTCCCTTGGTTTGTGTAAAAGAATGCCCTTTGATAGAGGAATCCAGTATGCCAGTGAAGTAAATGACATCGTGCGCAATTGCCGAACGTGTAGGGTGACGTTGCACTCCGATAATTCATGAATGGTATTTCTAAGTTAATCACAATGTACCAGGCTGCATCACATGCAATGACGCAATTGCAATTTCCTCGATCAAAGCGTTATATCCCTGACGTGATTACTAAGCAGTTAGCACGTGATTAGATGCCGTCAATATCCGCGTGCATCATGTATCATCTACACGTCATTAGGTAAATCAGATACACAGCGTGGAAAGGCACTTGAAATGACACGTGAATAATGCAGACTTTTGGGGTGGTCAATGAAAGAACAATAAATCACGCGCTGACTAAGCATTCGCCTCAGTGCAATGTATGTATTACTCAGGCATAAAATGTCACCAAGGAATTACATTTGAAAGCATGACTGAGAGCCATTAGGATATGTCAAGGAAACTTCATATGGGAAACCCTGATATATTTATCTCAGTAGAAAGATCAGATAGCGAAATATCAATACGTCGAATTTCGCTTGATTGAGCCCAGGTATTAGAATATATGGTCTAGAATCGTGCAATGTAACTAGTAAATGAAGTTTCCATTTTGGTACTATTTATTTTGCATTACACACGATAGCTATTGGAATAGACACGCACGCACGCACGCACGCACGCACGCACGCACGCACGCACGCACGCACGCACGCACGCACGCACGCACGCACGCACGCACGCACGCACGCACGCACGCACGCACGCACGCATTTGCCAAATGGTACTTATATCGCTTCATCAGTTAAATAATGTGCAGTCCATATTACACATGTGTCAACTTTAGATAGACCATCGCAGGGAATGGACCTTTCCATTTTTAGCTGTGTCACGACCATCACTAGCTAAACTCTACCCACACATCGCCGTGTTGGGATTGATCGATCCCCGAATGCCCTAGATATCAATGTCCAGAAAACTATACAGGGAAGATGTTGAATATTGTGTAACTAATTTGACTGGGTTTTGTTGCTGCCTATGGCAGCAACAGCGCCCAGTCAAATTAGTTTCAAAATAGTCAACATACTATTTATTAAATAGTAAAGGTATACACTGTGTACAACAACGCATAGACCGTCTTCAAATATGCGTTCGTGGCGTACTTATCGACATCATTCATGACCTCATCCATTATGATGTCATTCTGCACATCACGTAGATCATTATGACGTCATATGATGGGTGCACACACTGGAAAGGTGAATTGCCAGTGTAAAGGGTAGAATTGTTTTCACATTGCATACTAAACTCATGTTATAAATTTGATTGATAAGGAGATGGTGAAATATACACGCCGTGAAAGCACCGCCGATCAATGAACCTTTCCAGCTAGGCGGCGTTAAGAATGGCATCCTAAATGATTCTATACGGACCATATTTAATTCTTAAAAGTCTAACACGTCGCCACTATTTAATAAACATACTGTTGACTATTTTGAAACCAATTTGACTGGTCGCTGTTGCTTCCATAGGCACCCAGTCCAATTATTTTCAAAATATTCAACCGCATACATGTACAGTTTTCTGGAAATTGATAGTCAGGAATTCAGAGATTGATCGATCCTAACACGAGCGACGTGTGGACGTGGCTTAGCTAGAGATGGGCGGGGCATAACTACACGTGGAAAGGCTCATTTCAGAAAAATATAAACTTGCAGCTAGATACTACTCACCCAGCTACTTCCACAAGCAAATCGCTGATGCCATACTATATTTTTAATATGACGTTCAATGAATTGGGGGGATCCACTTTTAGCTATTCCCCGCCCATCTCTAGCCAAATCCCACCCACACCTCGCTCGTGAACTCCCTGACCACCAATTTCGATACAACGATACTGAATATTTTCAAACTAATTACATGGATAATGTGCTGTTGCTACCTATAGCAGCAACATCGCTGAACTAATTAGTTTCACAATATTAAACAGCGTACCTGTATAGTTATCCCGTGATTGGGGGTGGGGTGGGTTGGGGGTGGAGCGGGGGGGGGGGGGGGGTCAGTGAATTAAAAATTTCGTTCGATCGATCTCGACATGGCCAATCCGTGAGGGAGCTTTGTTAGAAATTGGCACGCATAGCTAAAATGGATCCTCTATTGGCAGCCTTCTCATACAATATATTATTCTGATATGCTTCAAATAACCATACAGCTAATACAGGCCTACTATCTTATTGACTATTAGTACAGGTGAACTTGAACCCCGTTGGTGTTAACAGTGCATTGAAGCACTCAAACTGTACTTGCATATTATAAAAACTGGTCTAATCAGTCCCATGCATGCTTGAAGTCTGATTTCTTGCCAACACAACGAAAAATCTTTCCGCACGACGCAAACAGTTTTTAGGAATGCGCTGTACACCATTGTGAAGTGTTGATTCCATCTTAAGGCATTTTCGATGTTGATACCAAAGTACAATACTGGTGAGATACAACTTAGACTGGCTCCATTTACAGTATAGTCAGCCATACCAGGAGTCAAACCACTGATGGGTGGTTGTGTCAGTATCTTCTCGGCAGCCTTATTGGGTGGCCAGAGGGTACCAACGCAATCTGCAATCAGCCCACCATTGCGCACACCCGTTCAGATGCACTAGTAGACTAGAGTTACAGTGAACTGGCCCGACTTAGCCCATACCCTGTTCCCAGGATACATCCCCCGAGGACTGGATATAGCAATACCAGGTACCGAACAGGTGAACATCCTTTCTAGAGAAACGACAACTCAAGTTGTGTCAACCATTTGACACTGATCGGTCAAATACGAGACAATTATTTGCAATGCAAGATATATTATGTTCAATATTTTGAAACAATTTTACCGGGAGGTTGATGCCGTTTATGGTAGCAGTAAAACTAGCTTCAGGCTATCAATACTTTACAAGAATGCTTTTTTTGAAATTACAATTCTGGGCGTTCAGGAGCTGGTGTGCAAATGGTTACATTAAGGCAGTAGACCATTGCTCATCAATTCATGATGTGATGCAGCTACGTGTTCAACTAAATTCGGTGAGGCTTGGTGAGATGGTGTGTGGGGTTCGTCTATATGTAGCGCCTTCCCTTGACTATAGAGCCATGGACACAGAACGGTTCTTATGTTCTGTCATGTTAATGCAATCATGATGATGCCGGCATCTGCAATGATACGTGCAGAGAAAGAGAATACTATTTTTGAATATAATATTCTGTTGGCCTGTAGATGGACATTGACTAAGCACATATTCTGACTTCTTTACTAAACTTACTCAGTATAGGGTTAAACATGACCACTAACTCATTGATATGTTTCTAGTGTGCTACGCTGTCAGCAACCATAAACCATACACACTTACTTTAATCAAATCTGCCCCTTTGGAAATGTAATGATAACATAGATGTTTAGCATGTTTCTTGTTTCAAATGTGACATAACTAGCTATGATAGCTTCATCATAAGTAACACGCGTATATGCAGACATGCTGTCTCTTAATAGTTTACACATTCACGAAATGCATTTATCAGTATTCATATTCTCCACTAAGGTCCTTCACTATAGCGGGCGATTGCAAACCTGGCAGATAATTTCATTATAGTCTCACTTCAATCGCAAGATTAACTAGCTCCATCGAAGTTATCAATTCTGAAATATGATAGTTAATGAATGCAATGTATCATTCTGCATCATTATATCAGACTTAGTCATGTATTAGTCATACTCAATCCTGCATTACGCAAGTGGTTGCATATCAATAAACGATGTGTGCAGATCCTACCCACGATAGCCCACCATAATCTCTTATGAAAGTATGAAATTTCGTTCTTTGTTTTTTTCAAACGATACTTCTAATTTTAAGAAATAGTGATGCAATATCTAGTTTAGGAATACTCAGAATAAGTCTCGCAAATGGAAAATCTGATTTACAAGCAATCAGATGAGTGTGTAGAGCGAATGGTTTCTGTGTTTGTATAAGAAAAAAAACATTGGGTGATTACTTTTCTTGCAATCGCAACTGAGTGGATGGACCTAAAGTATTGATTTTTCTCTCGAAGCTTTAACTATGTATTATCTTTAGAAATGAGCAGACTCTGACAGGAAAGTTGATTGTGGTTTCCCAAATCACTTCTATAGAATATCAGTGATATTTTGTCTTTATGCATTGTATAGACAATGTGAATTCGCACTTATTTGCGCTAGCAGGAAATTTGAGTGTGGCTTACGTTGACGCGTATATTACATTGTTGGGATGTGCACATGGACTGTGTCCAGGACTAGAAGGAAGCGACATTGACGATTTCCTGGCAACATGTGTTTTATGCGTAGGTACACCTGCATGCCCTTTCAAACATGATTTCGAAACACTAGAATAAAGTGTTCTTAATTCTTAAATACATTTTGCTATTTGGTGTTGCTGGATGACATTTTCATCGAGACACTTATGGAAACCTGACTCGTTCTCAGTTGAGATATGCGGGAGTATATACATGTCTAGCCACTAATGGAGGGATCCGCTTTTCACTATGCCCCGTCCATGGCTAGCTAAGCTACGCCCATGAGTGTACGTGTAGCGAGTAATGTATTTACTTTGAATCGTGAATTCGCAGTATCACAACTTCATGGTAACTATAAATCTAGAATTTTGATTATTTTGAAACTAATGTGCCCGTGTCCAGCCAAACTCGTTCCAAATTATTCACCTACAGTTTTATGAAAATAGTAAAGACATGCAAGTTGCACAACTGACAACGAGTCCAGGTTTATAACAAGACGGACCTTTACAAGTTCATGACAGACAGCTACACCATTTACAAAGAATTTTAGTTGTGACGTCAGCTTGCATGTGACGTAAATCGGTATTGCGTCATATAGTTGAATAGCAGAGTATATTCACCCACTGATCCATGAAGCTACGTGTTGGCCAATTTGTTCTACCGCCATATAGGCTTTTTAGCTCCTAAATCCATAACCACTATTAAGATCCAGATTCTAGACATATCTTACGACCGATCAGCAGATACAATTATAATGTAGTAGGTAGCATACTAGAGAAACTCACATTAGACATTGGTGTACTGTCGCCGTACACATGTGTACACTGTTTAGTGCATTGCAATCATCGTACTTACCGTGACCCTCATAACTAAGTTATATTAATATTATATTATGTTAAGTAACTTATGATGTGTTCTGTACTTTCAAAGGTTAACTGGCATGGGTGGTTATGGTGGTACCATCGATTTATAAGCAAATGTCGACCTGGTATGCTCTGTAAACAGTGTTATCTCCGACAGGAGCATTGATTGCACTTTTTTCAAAACACGGCCCATACACGATCAAGACACTAATATGGGTACAACATTATTGAAAATAAACTGCGTTGGCCAGCAACGGCGCAATACTATTGTCCAATAGTATCGTCATAATGTTGTCAATTATGAAAATTGACTTCAGAATGAAATCTTGATCCATATTCTCAATGTGTACCACCAACAACACAATACAATTGTGTATCCATCAATAAATTCAAAAGTCAAAATTTGACCTCAATATTACACACTAACGATCAATAATATTGGCACTGCTCATAATTGACAATATTATTGTCCATTATATTAATCGTGTATGGGTCGATTAATAAAAGTGGCACTACAACCTGTGGTGGTATATAGAGATAAACGAATGACAGTAGGCAGCCACAGTGCCAAGTGAAATTAGTTTCAATATTATTGACGGGCTGACTTATATACTTTTCTATACATTGAGATTCAGAGAGTGCAGTGTTCGATACACCCACACACGGACACAGTGTGGATGGAGCTTAAGTAGGGATGGCGCTGAGCATATCTAGCACTGGATTCATCTACATTAGATCTAGTTTATCGTACACTATGTTTTATTTGTGAAACCCAATCACTGCCCTTATCAATTGCATCCCATGCAATTACACACTTTCAATTTCCTCGATCATAGCGTTAAATCCCTGACGTGATTACTAAGCAGTTAGCACGTGAGTTGATGCTGTGAATCTCCGCGTAGACCATGTATCATCTACACATCATTAGGCAAATCGAATACATAGCGTGGAAAAGTACTTGAAATGACACGTAAATAATGCAGACTTGAAGGCGGGCAATATGGCAGGCCCTGACAGCATTCGCCTCAGTTCAATGTAAGTATTACTCAGGCATAAAATGAGAGCACAGAGTTACATTTGAAGGCATGACTACGTGCCATTAGAATATGTCAAGAAAACTATATATGGGATAGATAAATGATATGTTGATTATAGTAGAAACTATAATATAATGAAACATAAATGCGTCCGTATATTCAGAAGTACACGATGACATAGCGGATTTAGCTTGATTGAACTCACATATTTCAATATAACTCTAGAATCGTTCACTCCAACGGGTACATGAAGCTTTCCTCCTTGTTACTATTCATTTCGCATTGCACATGGTGGCTATTTTAATACACAGGCACGCACGTACGCGGACGCGCGGGCGCACACACACGCACGCGCACGCACACACGCACGCACTCACGCACGCACGCACACGTACGCACGCACGGGCGAAATGGAGAGGGCATAGATAGAAAGGTGTCGCTCTATTGCCGGTCTGTTCATACAATACATTATCCTAAAGCAAAGCTTAACTATTCAAGTCGGTTGCCAGCTTAGCAGAGGTTGGCGATTCAGTCCCTCAATTTGATGGCTGAATCACCAAAATCTGTGACTGTCATTCCTGCACTTAGACTCTCCGAATTTAATGCTGTTAAGGATACCATACATTGGACTGAAAAGAGAGCTAACTATATGTATGCTGCCTGGCTTAAATTCCTAAATTTAAACTAGACAGGGGCCAAGGTAACATCCGCCCGGAAACAGGACTGGGCAGTAATATGGCCAATCTAACTGGCTCCCCATTAGGTGAAGCAGAGCAGTCACTGCTTAATTTCGGTCTTACATTTGTCCCAACACCAAAACCTAAAACGGGGTCGTATGCTCATTTGGATAATGGCTGTATGGCTGTATGGACACATCTGAATTTAGTCACCATATTAAGTTAGCAGACTTCTTTCGTAACTCTAATAGTAACATTCCACCATTCATTGAACAAACTGCCTGGCACACAACGTAAAAATCCTGAACCCAGCGATCGGTGAAAGCACGTGTTAAAATTCTGCATTCCCTAATGATCAACCAAATTTACCCTATGAGGAACGCCCGGCCTTAATTGAACTGTCATTCCTGCACTCAGACTCTCCGAATTTAATGTTGTTAAGGATAACATTCATTGGACTGAGAAGACAGCTAACTCTATGTATTCTGCCTGGCTTACATTCCTAAATTTAAACTAGACAAGGGTCAAGGTAACATCCGCCCGGAAACAGGACTGGGCAGTAATATTGTCAATCTAACTGGCTCCACATTAGGTGAAGCAGAGCAGTCACTGCTCAATTTTGGTCTTACATTTGTCCCAAATCCAAAACCTAAAACAGGTTTGGATGCTCATTTAGATAATGGCTGTATGGAAACATCTGAATTTAGTCACCGTATTAAGTTAGCAGACTTCTTTCGTAACTCTAATAGTAACATTCCACCATTCATTGAAAAAACTGGCTGGCCACCAAACGTAAAAATCCTGGACCCAGCGAGCGGTGAACGCATAGAATTATTTTCAGAACGTGTTCAAAATTCCGCATTCCCTAATGATCAACCAAATTTACCCTATGAGGAACGCCAGGCCTTAACTGAATTGTCTAAAAACAGCGAAATTGTCATCAAGCCTGCAGATAAAGGGTCGGCGACTGTAATAATGCTTAAAGATAACTATAAACGTGAAGCACAACGACAACTTAGTAATCCAAAGCATTACCAGAAACTAAGCAAACTACATTGGCAAAATAATTGCAGCAAATGTAATGTGATTCTTCAAAAATTGCTCAATAGCAAGAAGATCACCGAAAAGCAACATAAGTATCTCTTTGCTAAACTTGAGTCAAAACCAGGGACTTTCTATCTTTTGCCATAAATTCATAAACCCAT